>JARHVA010000572.1:2400000-2732500 GCA_037957365.1 Torreya grandis
TCAAAGCTTGTGAGATTGTGAACACATTTTGAAAAAAAAAAATTAGTTCAATCAAGCCTCTAATTTTTTCTTAAGGATTTCTATAAGTTTTACATATTTATTCATATTGGTAATATATATATATAATTAGTGATAGGTAATGATGAAAGATGTTTCAAGAAATGGTTTTTGTTTGGGTTGTAATATTTTTCATAAAAAGGCATATTTTAAAGTATGTATGAATAGTTCAACCATATGTGTACATGAATATTATGATAATAAAATAATTTCTTATTTTTTGTGGACTTATTTTGGAAATTTTTCAATTGATTTGGAAATGACAATAGGGTATATAATGATATAGAATAAAAAATGCATGGTATGTGAATGACTTATAACTTGTTTGATTAATTGAAAAATCATTGGATTATGTAATTATAGATATTAATGATAAGCTCAAACATGTTTTGGTTTAGTTAATGAATTAACTTTAAATTTGTGTATTATTTAGTTTCAAGGCAAGATGTCAAGTTGGATCAGAAGATCCCACAATTCTAGGAGAAACATCCTTAGGTTAGTAATAACCAAAAAGAATAAAATTTACTATTTGTATGTGATACATATTGAGGTATAACCTTAAGGGCACAAAGTGAATGAATTGTCCAAGGGGTCTTTATGCAAGGCTTTAGTTGTGGTACCAAGGTCTCCCTTCTCTTTGATTTCAATGGTCCATTTATTTGGGATGTTTTGGATGCCACACCCAAAGATATTTTCACACATATAAAATATCATCCCATGGTGCTCATACTTTTTAAGCTCCTAAAATAATTAATTGGTTACCTCATCATTTTATGCTTGGTTCACCAAATATTCCTTCTCACAATGTACTTCTTTTCTAGAATGAAATTACTACACCTACCTACCAATTACCCAAAATTAATATAATACCATAGTTATAATTCACTAATACCACTTTTTCACCTTAAACTTATACCTCCTCAAGCCATAAATTTGTTAGAATCCCTTCAATCATGCCTATTATAACACATTTTATGAAGATAATTAAATTGGAAGTTAATGATGAATCAGGTGGAGGGGTTAGGATTGAGATGTCAATGACACTAAGTTAGTAAACTAAATATAACAGGGAATAAGGTGTTCAATTTATTTATTTGATATCTTATGATGAGGGGAAATAAAATTAAATATTTTTATTCATTTGACTTTCATATGAATTTAATCATGGCTTTAGATTTTTTTTATATGGTTTCAAATATTTTCATATTTTAATTTTTTCATGATATTATATTCTGATACTTTGTCATTTAGTTTGATTTTGATCATGGTTGTAGACATTTTCAAGTTTGGAAACTTGTGTGTGATATCATAAGTTACTATTATATTTTTCTATCTTTTCATAGTTTTATTTTTATCATTTATTTTGAAATGATAAAATAGATGTTTATTTTAATGGTGAATTTTAATTACACATAAATTTGGATTTTTGTGGTAAGATGTAGTATAAATTGAAGATAAAGTTCAGTGAACTTCCACTTTATATCTAGTTGAAAAATAATATTTATAAAAAATATGTATATTTAAGTGAATTTTTTGTGAAAAATTTGCAAGAAAAATATTTAATACTAGTTATTTAATCTTGTGTGTTTAGTTTTAATGCATCATAAATTGTATTAAGTGATGACATAAGTGTTAATTTATGTGTTTAATAAGCCCCCACCTATGAGAATAATTATTAAGTCCATTTTTTTTAAAAATGACTTATTATTTTAAAATCCTAACGACTTTATGTCAAACTAAAGTTGTAACTAACTTTATTTAAGTTAATCATTAACTAATAAAGTTCAATTATAAATTTATGTCATACCCAGATCTTACTAGAGGATTTTTAAAAGACTTAAACATGAAATTATATGGGAGGAAGTTATATAGGTATAAGATTTGTAATAAGTGTTTGTACTACATTTATCTTATGTAGAAAAAGCCTTGAAATTATATGTATGATTGCAATAATACCAAATAATACTTTCTCTGATAGTGGAGTACACCACTTGTTATAGTCAAGTATATCAAGTTTTATTCAATTATTAATAAATTGATTATCTAAAATATGTCCATGTTTTAATATATTTGATGAATGTACAATTATATCAACCATATTCATCTACATTATTCTTGTACTTTAGCTGAGACTAATGAATACTTCAAGCATATACATTGCATGATATATTATTTTCAAAATATTTGTGTGGGCTTGTAATCTATTTCAGTCTTAGTACATATATTTTATATAGATATGCTATAATATTTTGACTTGTCAATAAAGTCACAATTTCTTATTTTGTGCAATGATTTGAGTATTTAATTCTCTTATACCTTATATTCTTGTGTTGTTTATATTTATTTTATTTTTTCTATTCTTAAAGGTCAAAAAAAAAAAATTGTTCATATTTATTTTTGATATTTTTATTTTTTAGGTTAATATTGCAATCTTTATTTATTTTTGATTTTTTGTTTTTGTAGTTAAATTTATTACTTTATGTAGACACTAAAATTTGGTATTTGATACTTATAAATTTCAATTTTGGCATGCACTTATCTTGAATGAATTTTGCATCACCAAAAAACCCTTACTTATCATTCCCCATAATTTCATGTAATCATGGGCTAAATCTATCCTAAGTTTTTTTCACAAACATATAGGAACATTCCAATCTATATGATATGAGTTATATATCCTACTTATATATTTATAAATCACCACATATACATTTATATATCCCAAATAATAATTTCATACTCAAGTAGTAACATCAACATTATTATCCTTAGGTTGACATGGTCAAAGTTCACCTTTCAACAACTATTTTTAATAATCAAATAATTCATATAGGTTAGCCCATTTACCTAGTATGTTGGTGGAGCTTAACATTCCCAATTTAAGTTATTTTAAATAAAAATCAAGTTCAATCTTATTATCCATAAGGTAATCACAAGTACCTATCAAGGATACTATTGTGCATTAAGAAAATTATCCTTATTCTTCCCAATTTGAAAATCAATCACTAAGAACAATCATCAACCAATTCTAAAGCACACTAAATTAAGTCTAGTACCAAAAAATTTAGATTAAATCCATATTTATAGGTGCATCCATGTAGTGAAATATTAAAATTACACATTCACACTATCATGAAGAACTATATGTGGCTTGACTTCCCTCTTCAGAGTATTAGATGTATAGGTTATATTCAATCATCAACATGGGTGATTTGGGTTAGTTCAACCATATTACACTTCATCAATTTTTATAGGTTTTTATATTTCACAAGTAAAAATAAGGTTTTAATGATAACAAAGGTAATTTTTGGAGTTGTGCATATATTCAAAGGTCATAAAAGACATATATAAAGACATATCAAGAAGGCACACTACATTGTATGATCACAGAGAGAGAAAATATTATAGGATAGTAATTTCATCCTAAAGTCACCTAAATATAATGAATTTTACCCAAGATTGATGTTAATGACATGGTGATCATAGAAGTTCAATTATGGATCTATAAAAATCACATGCCTACTTTAAATTTGTTCCCATTTTTAGAACCTAGTCATATTCAACCAATCAAATAAAAAATCTAAGTATATTAATCTCCTTACTACTTACCATAAATATAAATATTAAAATATTACGTTTATCTCAATTAGTTACATTTGAATTTATGTTTTATTTACATATATTAGCATATAAATTAATTCTACAATCTCTATCTTATTTTGGTTTACACTAATCTAAAATTAGGTTAAATGAATTGTTAAAATTATATATTTATTCAACATTACCAAACCCTAGGTTTCACTTTGGGTTTTATTATTATTCTAGGGTTTCATATTTCTATCTTAGAGTTTTATTTCCCAACTTGATTTATGATTTTTCCTCACATCATAAATTTCATATGGATTTAATAAATGAGCATTTATTCTATTGGTTGAATTAGCTCATGATTATAATCATTTCATATTGTGATAATTTGATAGGTGTTACTTGGATCAATTATATAATCTCATGGATAAAACATTTATGCACTAATAACATAAAAAATGAATGGTGATTATCCTTAACCTCCCTTAATACACAACCCCTTGATGGAATAAATATAATTATTGAGACCATAAATACTCAAGGGGATGCTATCCAAATCTGTCCTCACATAAATATGTTTGATGATGAGGATGAAATAAAATTTATCATTTTATTCACCAAAATCCATAAATGATTGATGAAATTTTTTATGTAGCCTTATACAAATAGAAAAACTATCCCAAGATACTACATCTAGGGAACAATTATGACCCCTTCTATGATATTGACTAAACCATTACTATTGATTCTATTCTTACACCTATGTTATGAATGTGATGTCAAACTAAGGTGTGGGGGAAAAATAAGTCCTCCAAAAAATTTACATTCCTATTCTACCATATGAGACCTATTATTATCAGTTTATGACTATGTATATTATATCATATACCTCACCTAATATATGTTCTATTGAGAAAACTATTACAACTCTACAAGAAAAGGTGTTATGGTTATAGAAAGGTACTTATTGAGATATTCATTAACTAGATTCACATAATTTTATCCATAATCCATTAGATCCCTAGATAGCAACCTATCCCATACATTTAAGGTTTTTATTTGCCAAACTCCAATTATATGATGGAAAAGGTGATCCTAAATAACACCTTTGGTCCTTCAATGCAACATGCCTATTTATGCAATGAATAACCTTTTATTGGCCAAATTATTTACATGGAGCCTAAAATAATATGTGTTAATATGGCTCAATGATCTAGTTGACCCATTTCTAGCTCATTTACTTATCAATGTTGATGAAAATATCTCTTATGCATAAGTTTCCAAACTTAAGTAAGGTTTTAATGAGAAAATTAGTTAATATGTGCTTAGATATAGTACCATGATAGCTAATATTACCAATATTATGATAAATTTTGAGTTACAAGATACATTTAATAAAATATTCATTTTAATACTTCATGAGTCCATCTTATTCAAAAAATTCAAATATTTTGATGACTTGTGTCATAAAGTGAGAGATCATGAATTTATTATTCTTGCACTCAATAATCTTAAGTACACTACTATTAATACTTCTTAAAATTTAAATTTTAAAATCAAACCACATTATAAGGGAAAATCAAATGAGAATAAGAATGAATCTAATTTTATAATTAACATAATATCATAACCTACAAATACACTTCTCTTAATTCTTCCATAGAAGAGGTATTTTTCATGCTTACCTCAACCCACTAAAAAATCAATACAAATTTTACTTTATTGTAATCTTATATCTCTCTTTCCACCACTAGTGGTTGATATGAGTAGACCTTTATGTAATGGAAATAATTAGAATGATAATTGAATTTATCATTGATGTGTTTGATATTATTCAAATAAATGATTCAAGACACAAGATACAAGATCTTATCAATGAAAACACTATTTAATTGAGTAGAACAATAGAGTAATCTATACCACAATCAAATGGGAACAATAAGTTGAAAATATTTAATGACACATTTATAAAGAATGAGGAAATAAAAAATAAGGATACTTATAAATTAAATCATAATATACCATGTGTATCCTCGTCTTAAGACATATAGTCATCCAATAGATCAGATTATTAGTAAATTTATGAGTATATTACCATAATGACCTATGATTACATTATATGATAGTGATATTGTCAGTTTTTACTTGGATTGATATGAATTATTCATAGATATCACATTAATGAACACCTTATACATAGTGTTATGGTTAATTATTGTTCAAGAAAAATTGCTATCACCATGACTCTTTTCAATTCTCTTGGATACATTTTTAATGGTTATTATCATTTACTAATGAAATGTTATAACCAATAAACTATTGAAAGATAGATTTAGATTATATAATATTATAAAATGAAATGTAAAATGCAAAAATTGAAACGAGATATAAATATTAATAAATAATGAAATATGAAAACATATCTTGGAGATAATTTGAATTCAATGTGTAGAAGGATCTCTAATGAGAAACTACCTAGAAATATCTATGAAATGTGTCATAGATAAAAACACAATTATGTGATGCACTAGGATAGGTGTGCATTAGTATGGATATATGTGAATTGGATCCTTGTATATTGAATAGAACCACTTAAATGTTGATTGTGTAATTGATTTGAGTATCTCAATGCCAATGACTATGAGAGATGGTTGATTGATTAATTGTGGGAGCTAATTTAGCACATAAAATTCTTAAAATAAGAAATATCTAGCTCCTACATATAAAACAAATGGAGATCAAATACCAAATGGAAATAACTAGGTAAGGGAAATATTTAATATATATTTATAAAAACTTGTTTAATCTGAATGCTACTTACTATCCTAAAAGGGCCTCGTGCCAATGTAGTTCTCCCTGTTAGAGTGAGTGTGTGGATCTTGATATTTTTTATATGGATTCAACTAGTAAATTGACTTAAATTCTTGACAATGAATCAATTTGACCTATACTAGAATAATATCAAACTTGGCCTATGAATTTTGGAATAAATCAAAACATTAATTGGAAATATTAGTGTCCTTTTTCTCAATGTGTAATATAATTTATAAATGATTACTAAATTTTTTTGATGTGCTTATATAAAGGAATATTTAGAATATTTTTTTTAATTGATATTGTTAAAATAATGGTATGACCAATATAAAACATATATTATTTTAAAATTTTCCATTGGAGTGTAGGCGACAAGGCCACACTAGTGGACAAGGCCAAGTTGTGGCCCTATCTATCCTAGTGTAGTCCTATCTCATAAGGATAAAAACTATTGGGGTTTATTTGATAGGAATATATGAGTAAAATATGGATTCATAAATTATTTATATATTAATATCAAGATAATAATTATAATAGTGAAGGCTCTCATAGAGATTTCAATTTAACATAATGGTGACTAGACCAAGGTAAGGATATCAAGATTAAACATTGTCAAGCACTTAATGATTACATTTGAGTGTCTACATTTCATCCCTTTTATTATATTTATGAAATTAAGTTTCATTAATAGATTAAATAATATTTTAACCTAAGTGATTAAACACACTTTGTGTTTTGATGTGAATTTTAATTGTGTAAGATGCCTAAATGAAAAACTTACAATAATGTGACTGAATTTAATTAATGTTTATATTTTAAAATTGAAAAGTTGAAATTTTAAATTTTAAAGTTAAAAATAGAGAAAGTAAATAATTTACTTAGAAGAGTATGCAATATAATTTCATTGTAACTCTAAAATGGAGAAGTATGTTCCATCCTTTTAAGGCATTTAGATAAATGTTGAACTTCTGGTGAATTGAGAGTGATCAAGCCTTGATTTAAAAATAAATGAAATCCCATTATTTGGAATGATTATATGTTCCCACACTCATATAAACATGTAAATTAATCTATAAAATCATTAAAGGGGTAGAACTACCAAATGTGGATGTCACCATAGACATTGAGTGTCACTAGACAAAAACATGGTAGGAGAAGAGGTGGAACTACCAAATATGGCTTGTTAAAGTGAAACCATATATTTTTAATGGAATAAATCTCTAATGTGGCCTAATTTAAAAATAATACAAATCACACCATTGTAGATGGATATATATTTTATTAAGACTTTTTTACCTTTGAAGAAAATTAACTTTTGAAACCTTGAAATTTTTAATGTATAAACATGAACGTGAATGATTATAATTCCATTATAAATTAATTAAATTGATATATATTTCTAATTGGAAATTTAATTATTTTAAACCTATAACTTGTAACTATTTTTCACATGTCCATGTGTATGTGAATTTATATTGAATTTTTTTTATGAGTGAGTGCACATGCATGTCATATGTCCCCTTAATCTAAAAATCCTAAACCATGTTATAATTTTAAAAAATATATATTGTCATGAATATAAAATTATTTCTCATGAGGATTTGAATTCTCAATATAATCCAATTATGATTCCCCCTTTTGATATGGGTAGCATTGGATGCCAGTCACTTATCTCCATATAAAACATGTGAAAGATAGAGTCATTTAGTAGTATATGAATATTTGAATTATTTTGTGTCATAGTATTTAATATAAAATTGAGTTGCATATGAAACATGTGTTAATGTAGACACATAAAATTAATCATTTAGTGTTTTAAAATGTTTAATCTTTACATATCTACCTTACTCAATATGTTCACCATTTCATTAACTTAAAATAAATAAGAGAGCATGTATTGTATTTTAAACACATAAAATATCATACATACATCCATATTTCAACCATACTCATCAATATTCAAATTATAGGTTCATATCAAACATTAACTAAGTAATTTGTACCCTTCTGGGAAAAGTTAATTCTAAGTAAAATAAGGTCACATTGTGTCCTTATCCACTAGTTTAGCCTCGTTCCCTACTCTAATGGTTAGTTTTTCAAATTAAGATGTTTCACAATGGTTCTACCACCCTTTGGTAAATTTACTAAAAATATTTCAAATATTACCCTATATAAACACATCAAGGCTTCTATAAATACATATATAAACCACTTGGTAATTCTTTTACACACTTTCAAAAAAATCACCAAAATTATGGCTCTTCATATCCAACCTTTGCTTCCGCACCTTATCTCTAAATAGAAGGGCAATTTTTTCATATGGAGGAAAATCTAAGATGAAATAGTCATGGTCCATGAGATGATCCATTCCATATAAAATGGGTAAAAATAAGGTATGGTTTTATTGTTAGATATGAACAAAACTTATGACAAAGTGTCTTCAACTTTTATTGAGCTAGTTTTGGATAAATTTGGATTTCATTCTCATCTCAAGAATATTGTTAGAACCTATATCTCTATATTTATGTTTTCTATTTTGATTAATATTTCCCCTAAAATTTTATTTCCTATTGAAAGAGGGATAAGATACAAACATATTTTATCTCCCTTCCTATTCATTAAAATGGTAGACATCCATAACAAAAATATATCTACAACCATCAAAAAGGGTAAAATCAAAGGGATTTAGCCAACCCATAGTGTGGATCCACTTTCTCATCAACCATCTATTGATGACAATTTAATTTTATCTAAACAATAAATCAAGTAGGCTAAGCAAATTAATAATTTTCTAAAATATTATGAAGAAGTTTAAGGCTAGAATATAAATTTAGATAAGGTATATTTTTTTTTATAAATACCCTACTAATTTTACAATATAAAATTATTAGAGTTTTGGATTGTAATATAAAATATTTCAATTCTACTTATCTTAGTATTCCTCTTTTTCATGTTAAAATTCATATAGAAGTTTGTAATTATCTTATGGATGGGTTTCAATATAAGTTGGTTGTATGGAAAGGCTACTTTATTTCATAGGCATACAAGTTAAAACCAGTCAAGAGTACTCTGCAAATCCTACCTATTTATCTTATATCACTTTAAAAATGCCTAGGATCATTATCAACTAGATTTATAAAATTTAAAGGAAATTTATTTGGTCAGGAACAAAGGAAAATAACACATTTTCCTTGGTGGTGTGGGATAGATTTTGTTGCCCAAAGATTTTTGGAGGGCTGGTATTCATAAAATTAAGTTGATTAATATAGCCTTGGTCACCAAGATGGTATAGAGGTTTCTTAAAGAAATAAATCAATGCACTAAAATACTAAAATCTAAATACTTGGATGTTTTGGAAGCTAAAAAATGGTTGTGTGATGAAAATATATTGAAATTAAGTTACTTATAGGATTTTTTATTCAAGAGAAGAATATTTTGGAGAAAGGGAGTAAATGGAAAATTATATCAAGTGAAAGAGTTTTATTTTTGGAAGATTTTTGGATTCTCATATCTCTTCTTTACTTGTTATATCCTTAGAATATAATATGTAAATATCATATGATAAAGTATGAGCATAGAGTTATAGACTATACTAAAGATAGAGACTCAGGTAGAGTTAATAAAATTTTATCCTTGGATAATCTAGACTAGGATGAAAGTAAAATTATGACCAACCTAAATGAACTCTTCAAAAGAGATCATGTTTTTAAAATAAAAAAGTAATATTAATTAGTATGGAATGATTACTTTAATGAAAAATTTAGTGTTAAATATGGTTACATTATTGCATTGAAAGAGACTCCTGATGGTTTCCCATGGATTAAGATTTGGAATAAAGCTCTGATTCTAAAAATCAACTTTTTCTATTAGTTGTTTGTGTATAGTAAAATTTTCACTATTGATAACCTTATGAAAAGAGGACTCCCTATTCCTAATAGATGTGTTATGTATGAAATAAATTTATAATTTAATGTTCAAGTGTTCCTATATTTATTATATGACTTTAAAGTTTTAGGAGTCATTATTTCTAGGTTTGAGGTGGATTGGGTTCAACCTTCAATAATATCAAAAATATGGTGCCTATGTAAGATTCCTTTCAAGATTCAAAGCCTAAAAAATATATGGCATATGGATTTACCACATGTATTTTGGTGTATTTGGAAAAAGAATTAGATAATTTTCAAAGATAAGAAAATAAGTAATACATGCGTAGCCCTGAAAATTATTTATTTATTGAAATAAAATATGTTTATATAAAGTATAAATATAATAACCATCTAAAGTATGAGGATCATAAGAATGTTTCCTATTAGATCTTAACCATTCATAAAGGTATTGACCTTGATTCAAAAAATAAGGCTAGAATTTTAACTATATGATTTTACCCCTCTAGGATGGGTCAAATCAAAATTTAATGGTGTATATAAAGGGAATCCAATTAAGGTTATTTTAGGAGGGTTTATAAGAGATATAAATGGATGTCTAATATTTTCCTATGTTGGGAACTTAGGTATTTAATCAAATCACATATTATAAACTATATTAACATTGTGGGGGGGGGGGGGTGAAATTGGGCAAAGAGGTAGGATCCACTCATAAAATAATTGAAGGTGATTAATTGAACATTTTTTATTACCTTAACAATAAATATGTTCCTATTTGGTATATAAAAAATATTATGGATGATTTATTTTATATTATTTAATCCTTTCTATAAACATATAATTCACACATATAGAGAAGGGAATAATGTTTTTAATTAGTCTGCAAATAAGGGTGTTTCAGTTAAAAACCTATTAAGGTGGAATAATTTGCAAGATATTCTATTGGATGTGTGTCAAATTTTGGAAATGGAAGAACATTTTTTAAAGGTAGGACTTCATATTAGTGTGTTTTTAGTTTACTTAAGTTTGAATGATCACCAAGCTTAAATGGATATTTGTTTGGTACCTGATGTTAATGCTTGTCTTTAACAATAGGGATGAGATGTATTGTAATAATTACTCCCTTTTTTGAGATGTTTTTGGAATACATCATAGATATTATGTTATTATTGTTAAATATTCACCATTTTCCAAGATTTTAAATGCTATTGATGGCATTGATTATATTATTTTTCCCTTTACATGTAGGGATTGTCTATTTAATCATTCCTCATTATAATTTTAGATTATAAAGGATATGAGTGTTTATCTAGAGGGTTATTGAAAGAAAAAAAATAAAATATTTCATCATGGTAGAGATCATTGTAGATTCAAATTGACCTATATTAAATATGTCAAAAAAGGGTTGAAACTTAGAGCATTTTTCATGATGGAGGCCTCACAAAAAATATGAAAAACATACAAGGATATGATCCACACATGTCTATGGAATTTTAAAGATACTAGAAAGGATTTTTATTGGACATTAGGGAAGTATAAATCATTTTTAGTGAATAACTCATTTCATAAGTTATAGGCCTGAGTATGCAGGGGAGGAAATGCTACAAGTCAAAAAGGGAGAAGAAAGAGGAGGTAGATCAATTTCTTGAGGAGGAGTAGAACATGATTGAATTATAGGGTGGTTATCTAAGATATTACATACCTTCTCCATGGAATGAGTAGGTGTAATAAATAATGAGGTAAATAACTATGGAGGGAAGATATAGGGTAGTCTTACCATACCAATTTGCCCTATTGAATCATTTTCATGATTAAATTGTTGTCAAATTTCCATTTTATTTTTTGTTTTCACTTCATAATTTGATCATATAAGTTATATAGGGTAAAATTAATATCCCCATATACCATTTTTTATTCTATTTATTATTTAATAATTCTAAATCATTGGTAATTATCCCTCTCCTATGATCAAAATTATTGAGCCTAGTAAGAAAGAGAATGTGGTTGTAAATGAGGGGAAGGGGAATAATTAAAAGACTATCTCTATTAATATCCCAAGGAAATATCATAATAAAATTTTATCTGGTAATAAATCCCCTATTTTAGTAACTTTAGTTTTAAGGGAAGAATAAACTATGCCTAATGATCATATGTCAAGGATGTCAAGGAATCATATAGTAAGTAAAGAGTATCGAGCCTTAGAAACTCTTAAATTTGAAACCCTAATGGTTAATAAAGTTGAGATTAATGAGGGGGATATAAATTAGGGTACCAATGATTTCAAAGGCAAAAAGAGAGCCTTTGAGGACAATGGTGAACATTTTTTAAGATAAACTCAGATTGATGGCATAGGATTTAGTTATTCATAAAAGCCTTTTGAATTATATTATGAAGGATAAAAATGTCATCAAATAATCCATTAAGAAAATTCAACTCAAATCTATTTTGATCACTATCCAATCCATCCTTTCAAAGATCATAGGTGAAAAGGAAAATGTCATCTAAAATATGAGGGAGCTAGAGGATAAAATTTTCAAACTAGAAAGCGAAAAGTGTCATATTAAGGAAGGCATTAGGCATGTTGTTGAAAATATAAAGTTAACTCTTAAAATTTGTGTATCTAATATAAATATGTTGAAGGAAGTGACCAAATTTATGAAATACAATAAAGGTATCCATAGGATGAGTAAGAGGAACAAAGGTAAGGTTACTGAGGTAGAGAAGGGTGGTATTAGAGATTTGGATAAAATCCTCAATTACTTGGATAAGGAATATAATGAAATAATTAATGTTCTTTATGTTTATTTTTATGATGTTTTTGGTTTGATTTGGGTATTTAAGACTCTAGTTCTTTTATTGTCTCTTTTTTTTCTTTTTTTGTTGATCAATAGCTTTTTGTTAGCTCTACTATTCTAGTTTATTTGCTTGGTATTTTTTGTATATTTCTTATTCCATATAAAAGGGAAGGAACCCTTGAAAAACCTTAACTATACCTTTATCAAAAAATTATACTAAACACTAAGAAAAAGGGTATCATTTCTTCTAATTTCAATTATCTATCACTCTAATAATCATAGGCCAAGTTTGAATAAATTTAATAACATGTCAAGGTCATCTATTATCAAAAATTTCAATCAATATTCAATCTACAATCATATATTTATGTAATCACATATCATAAATTCACCATAGGAGGGACAAATACATCAAATTTAGGTTGACTTTGTCTATGTAGGAAACACTTAGATTACATAGGGTTTTCTAAGGATGTCTCAACTATTCCCCTTACATATTTCCCCCCTTTGCTTTCAATCTCCTATTTGGTTTTTGTGTAATAATAAGGGTTTATTTTTATAGGTATTCCACATGATGTATCAAACACATAAATAATAATCAAACCCTCGTATATGAGTGATCAAATCTATTTCAAAAATCAAGTGCATAGTCAACTAGGATGTATCCATAGCTAATGGAAAAGGCCACACTACACCCATGTCCTCCTTCCACAAAATTATCTAATCACATATTAGATTATTGAATTTAGTAATGACATAGTACATTTTTTCACTTATAATTTCACCCTTTGAGGATATGTCTTAACTCTCCTCATCCAAGTGGCACATTTGAAACACCTCTAGGCTATGGGTAGCCTAAGAATGAGGTGAATCTCTAGATAGGGATAGATCCCTTGATGTATCACTTATAGATAACTACTAAACCTATGATTTCAAGGAAAAGGGATATAAAACTGAAAGTAAACCATGATAAAAGTGGTGATACACCAAATTAATTGCTAACTATCAAACAACTGCATGTCACACATGAGACCAAGAGACTAACTAGGCATACACTTTTCTAATCTGAATCTTCTCACATCAGTATTTCATTATGAGGTTTTGATGAATGTTTAGGATAAGAATAATAGACAAGAGGTATATAATTAAACTAATGATAGACTAACTCACTCAAATTTGACACTTCATATAACACTTTGCATGACCTACAAGCAAAAGATTTTAAGATGCAAATAGGTGAGAGAATGAGATAACAATGCTAAAGAAACAACAATAATCACTAAGAAAGATCAATAATTCTAGTGAAAAAACTATGAAAAGTTATAGAAGAGGTAAAATTATTAGTCTTTAGTAATCCATGGTATGAAAATGAGTAGGACTTTAAAACACTAAAGTGGAGCATCCTTACAATAGTCAAAATGGCTAGTTCTTATAGAACTTAAGAGAGAGAAGAGAAAAATGAAGTCTAAAGGTCACAAGGACAAGTTTAAAGTAGAGATAATGAGTTACATGTTAATGAGAGGAGAATTTGAAACTAATCATGCAAATTTAGAAGAGACAAGTGTCAATCTAAGGCATGAAACTCTTGAAATGTGGCATGAAATTCCATTTACTAGCTCAAAAAACTATCTTCATCAATCATCCCTTTTAAAATGTCCAAAAATTTACTAGGGATAGGTATCATGATTTTAATGAGAGAGAAGGGTTGTGTTAATCTAAGGCAATGTGGCATGAAATTCCTTTTACTAGCTCAAAAAACTATCTTCATCAATCATCCCTTTTAAAATGTCCAAAAATTTACTATGGATAGGTATCGTGATTTTAATGAGAGATAAGTGTTGTGTAAATGCTTCTCCATGCATTGGATACATTCCTAATCACCTGCATTCCTTTGAAAGTGAGCCATCACTACCTGCAGTCAAAGAAACTCCCTTTTTCACACACCTTGCAAACTTATCTTCCAAAATGGCTTAAATTTTCCATGAAAATACATAAAATTGGGTTAGTGAAATGTTTCAAGTCAATCCATGTACTTATAGGTATCATGCACACCTTAAAATTAACCTACTTGAAGTTTTTCGCCCTTCTCACTATCATGTTCACTATGCCATCTCTAACTGGTTGAGATGAGAGCTCTTATTAAGGTACCAAGGACTTTTTTTAATCATGAAACTGACATGGGTAGTTATCTTTAGTCTTAATATTTCCTTCCATGTTATTGGAATCTTCATACTCTTCCTAGAACTCATAAAAACACAAAAATTATCAAGAAAACCCTATTTTATACTCCATCTATACAATTTCATATAGTAAAAAATGATGGGGAGTATCCTAAGAGAGTCCCATAAATCATCCAATAAATTTTATGGGAAAACTAGTCCATTATTGCAAATATCCATCTTCATTTCCTTATTTGGGTCCTTTCCAAGGGTTTGCAAGGGTTTTACATCCTTTAAGCCCTTAAGGATTGTTCATGAAGATTGGACATTGGAATTTCAAAAAAAATCCACTAGAGAAAATTTAAATACCCCTATCAACCTTCCAAGACTCCTTATATCCCCATGCATAACATTAGAGAAGATGTGAGTACTCAAAGTTAGCCTATTAAGCTTTGACCTTCATTCTACATACCCCTGATTTATATTTGATCCAAAAATGGATTCTTGATGCTTTCTCTACAAGGTATAAGTTTGTAAACATCTTTAATTACCATAAAAACATTCTAAAATCCATGATAATGATCACCTAACATTTACCTCTCATTTGGCTACTAGGCTTAAACCATACCTAATAGTCCTAACTGTAACCTTGAAGGTTTAAAGCACTCTATTTAGTTTCATACCTTTTTATAAGGTATATCATGTTTTTTTATGTGTTTTGATACTTTACACACCTCTTTAAAAAGTATAAATATCTCATGGCTCACCTTATCACCTCCTTTCTTCAAAACCTATCAATTTGTGCATAAAAGGAGTGCCCTCTATCTAAGACAAAATAGAGGGCACTTTCCTTATTTTTTTAGAAAAAATAAATATTTGAGTGGCTTAAAAAAGTTTTGAGGACATTATACACAAAAAAATTATCCTTTTCTCATATCATTTGACCCTCTATCTCTTGTAAAAACCAAAATAGACCCCTGGTAAGGTAGAGTATGTACAAGGTTACCCCTCTAGACTACATATTGTATCAATAGGGTATTTTATTTGATTTATACCAACCATGAGAGTATCACATGGTTTTATTACCTATCTTATATCTATTTCAATCATGTAAACCATTAGACCCTTTTACAAACTCTGTTTGGTTCCTATCACACTATGATTGGCCTAGACTGAGGTCAATTTCTTGACTATGTTTCTTTTCCCTGTAGGTGATCCATACATAATTTAGCTTGAATAAAATGTTAATAAGTTTATTTATAATATCATATGGTCATTACACATCTTTTTTGACCCATTTACATCATCCTTATGCACTGTCCATACTTAGGCATCAATCTTCAATCTACTATTCACCATAGTCAAACACAATCAACTGTATTGGAATCAGTAAGGTCTTATGGGTGAATATTCCTATTGAAATAGGTTTCACAACCCCTTGGGATAATTTTAGGAATTTTTTATTATCTTCCATTAGCTAAAGTTGATATCTTCATACTTTAGTCTTTGTTATGGATGGTGTAGAAGCTCACAGTTAGTTGTAGGTGAACATTATCAGAGGAAGGGACACTTATAGGTGTGAGTAAGATTAAAATCAAATATATAATCATATTTAAATTATTATTAGATCATAAATTTTCTTTACAACTACTTACAAAATTTCAATCATGGTGTCACAGTCTAGTTTAATAACCTTAGGTGAAGAGGTTTCTTTGGGTTCAAAACTGTAGATGTCAATAAAGGATTTTAATACTCAAATGGACAACTTTGAGGATTCCAAAAAAAAAACTTACTAATTAAAATGCCTCAATACTTTACATATCTCTTCTATAATGTAAAGGTTACAAGGTTTGACCATTATGATTCCTCAAATCTCTTGATAACCTTGTTATAAGATATCAATAAAATGGCTTGGACCTCTGCTTTCACCTTTTAGGGATTAAATCCATAAAATAAATCATCACATATTTAAATGTAGTTTACAATTTAATTTTCTGATTTTACACTTAAAATAGTCATACCCTATTCACAACCACATATAAGGACTTTGAGGAGGGTTCCATCACTTGTTTCAATGCTTTTTATGACACCTCAACACTCTACTAACACCATCTATAGGTGGACATTATGATGTACAAGCAAATAGTGAATGATCTTATGAATAAGATGAATGGTTTTTGGGTTTCAATGAGGCTTGGAAATTTTTAAAAATTTCTAGATATACTCTTCTCACTATCAAAAATTTTTCTCAACTCAAATGTTCCTTCTCAACATGATTGGTTTCCATGAAGACACCTATAGGTGTATGCTAATGGCATGAGACTGTTCATAGAAATAAAATGTTTCCCTCATGATAATCACATGTTATTATATAAAAATAACTTTAAAAACCATTTTATAATTATGTTTCCATCACCACATGACTCTCTTTCACTCTCTTATGAATGTGCTCAAGCTTTAACACAACTCATTCAGATGATTGTGTATGGCAGTCATGAAATAATTGGTTGTATAGTATGTCTCCTAGTTTTCACTCCATGGTTATTATTTTGAGGCTAAGTTTTAATGGATAGGGGACCATAAGGAGATTATAAACATTAAGATAAACTTATCACCATCCTTTAACACTGTTATCAAGATATGAAGATATTAGAAATGGTGAAAACATGTCTATAACACAGAATAATGTCTTCTCTTAGAACCTAAGATAATTGGATTATAAAAACACTAAAAAAATAATGGATAAAATTATTTTAATATTTCCATGTCTTCTAAAATCAAATCCAATAGCTTTATTGTATAGAATTATCCAAATTAGAGAAAAACCTATAGGGTGGAGGAAACAATGAGCAGAAAAAATAGTCAACTTGTTAGAGATGATTCATAAAGTATAGTTGACCAATATTTGAAAACTTATTATGAAAATTAATATCTCCAATTTTAATACCACCTCCCAAGGCATTTGGTCTGAAGCCTCTTCAACTAGTTGTACTAAACACAAACCTACTAACTAGTTCTACATGTCTAAAAAGGAGATGAAGGAATATAATATTTTTAGCTCAAATTTGGCACTTCTAAAGTATGTCAATCATGGAAATAATTCTAAGGAATCTAAATAGTCATCTAAAAAACTTCTTCCATGTGTCAAACTTCCTTATGGTTTGTACAAGTGCTAAACTCTTCCTTTTTCCAAAAAAACTACTATTTTTTCTGAATAACCTACCACTTTTCAGTTAGAAATAGTTACATAAGACTTCTTAGGACACATGGGTTGTGAAATAACCTTTTAAAACCTTAAAATGTCAAAATTAGGCTATATAACTCATTTAATTCTCTAGATTAACCACAAAAATGACTCTTAGGACTAAAAATATTATGACCAAGGCTAGATACACATAAACTCACACCAAATGAGCTATGACATACTTCATGACATTATAATAGGCCCCTAAAAACATCTAAAGATCAATTTTTTACCTATAGGGAGCCCAATGTGGCCTATAGGGTCTAATTTGGTCAATAAAATGGTGACTCATAAGGGTAGTATGCATGTTATACTAAATATTAGTAGCCTTATCCTATCAATGGGCTTAGGGATTCATTTGAAGTTTGAAACAAAACAAGAATACATAACACTTGATAACAAGGATTTAACCAAGATAAGAAAACTAATTACCTCAACCACACAAAACAAAGGATATACAAAGAAAAGAAAACACATTAACAAGACACACACATGTGCTTAAAGCACTTAGGGAAAATAGAAAACAAACAACTATGCACAACTAAAAATTAAGCATACTTCTTTTCCAAGATCAAAAGGAAATTTCCTTGAATATTATTCTTCATGAGATGAATCATATTTCCAAGCATGTTGCTCCTTGGATTGGATGTTTGGTAGATTAGACCTATTCTTTAACACTTCACTTGATCTAATCTCAAGTAGATCATCATTAAATAGGTATCTAATGTAAATGTATTCCACTTTAATTTATACACATAAATCATACTACTACCCAATCTTCATCTCATGATCAACTTGTATCTTCTTGGTAGGCATGGCTTCAAGAGGATTAATTTCTTGTTCCTTAGAAGATTGAGGCCAATAGAAGCTTGTTTTATCCTTCAAAAGATGATACATTTCTCCCAACTAGTTGAGAGGGTGATAACCCATTTTGATTATTTCAAACATATAATTATGGGATGCATATGCCTCTTGAAAGGACAAATTTGGAAAGCTTTTTCCTCTTTGCATACCCAATTGAGTGTCAAGGTTGCCTTCTCCATTTTTAACTATATCAAAGCCTCCTAGAAAAGGAGTATAACTTTCTCAAATTATTTAAAACAAGTCATCCCAAGGATGATTAGAGACTTGTTCTTTCCCATCTATGATATCTTGTATAGTGATGGAAGAACCAATGATTATTTACTATTATTTGACATAAGGAAGACATTCTTTAATATCAACACAATCATAATATTCAACATAATAAATCACCTCTTATTCAGCATTTAAAACCTCTTAAGACATCTCAAGTTGTATCTCAATTATTATAACCTGACTTTTCTTCTCAAAGACTAAAATATCCTCTATTTGTTTGTCCTTCTTGGTGATGCCAATGTTAGGCATTTTGTAATCAGGTGACTTAACCCAATGAGGCTACCAAGGAACTATGTTTTCTTCAATCAAGAGTTTTTAATTAGTATCAACCAAATACTCATCTTTATGTTCCCACAACATAGGTCCATCAAGTAAAGGTTGATATGGTGAGGACAATATGAACTATTTGGTAGGGTGGAACATAGAACTCAGCATCAAATTGAGAATGAATTATAGGGGATCCTTTTAGGAGTTCTTGAGGAAGGGTGAGAGGCACATCTTGGGATAAAATATCTTTGTTTTCTTCCTTCCATTTCATAATCACCTCATTGACATCTGATTGATCTTGATCATTCTCTTGAGGAAGGTTATATGGGGTGTGTTTAGGCATAAGATATTCTATTGGATCTAAACATTCCATCACACCTTGACTCAACAATTTAATTCTTGACTCTAAACCTTCAATTTTCTTAGCTAGATTATCTTGGAAAAGTCTCTCTTAAATTTTATAGGCATATTAATGAGGATAAAGAGTACAAGAGGGTTGATATGGAAAACAAGAGGTCTCTTGAGGAAGGGTGGGAGGGGCTTGTATAGGATCAAGCTCTTTCTTAATTTCACATTATTTATCTAGAATTTTATCCCCTTTATTTTCCCATGATTCCAATTACTTATTCAATCTTAGGATTTTAGGATTAAGAGTCTCTTCTTGAGGTAGTGATGCAATTTGAGGATTGGATGAAGTGTTCAAGAAACTTGGGATCTCCTTGGGCTTGGATTCTCCACCTTATCTCCAACTTGGGATTTCAATTCTAGAGGTCTCTTCTTGAGGTTGGGATGTAATGGTAGAGGGAAATGAGGGCTTATATTCCACTTACTTTAATAATAAGATTGACTAATTCATCTACTTATTAGACAACTCAATCTGCCTATCAAGGTTTGCTTCAAAATCAAAGTTTGTCTTTATAACTTTCTCTTCCAAATGATTGGGAAAAACATGACTTTGATAAGATTGAATGGGTTCATGAGTAGGGGTCAATTATAACTGATATCAATCTTGGGGAGGTAGATATGAGGATTAATGGATTTGGTGAGGCTACTCCCCATGAATTTTTAGATTGTCTTCTAAGGATGAAACTAGGCCACTAACATCTAACATCTCACTTATGAGCCTTTGCCAATTTTCTCTCTAAATAGGAGCCCACTCTCTTTCAAATAGCTCTAATTAATCTCTCAGATTATGAATCTAGGAACATCTTGACCATGTCCCCTTTATGTGTCAAGTTCTATCATGTACCTCTTATAACCCAAGAGAGTTTACTTGAAAGTTGAAATAGACTAATTGGAAAAGTGACTAGGTTGACTAAGAGGAGAAAGATATTGAGAAGGATGGTTATAAGACTAATAAAATTCATGATAAGGTTGATAAAGGTCATATTGGAGTTGGAAAGGATCATAAAAAGGTTGACAAGAATCATACAAAGGTTGATAAGGAATACCATAAGCTTTAAATATCTCATCAACTTGTGTAAAACAATACTCAACACCAAAACTAGCCATGGAACTTCATTGGGAAGAAAGAACACAAGTAAAAATTACCAAAAATCTTCGAAAGGAAAACCTAGGTTATTTAACCAATTGATGTAACTTTGGAGTCATCATTGATGCCTGGATAGATGCCTCTAAAGGTTTATGTGTTGAAATATAACACCAAAAATATTTAAATTTTATGTATAATGAGTCCCATAGAGCACATTGAAAATTATTGTCACTTAAATTTTCACCTTTTGAGGAGATGTCTCAGCTCTCTTCATCCAAGTGGCATAATTGAAACACCTCTAGGTTGTCAGTAGCCTAATAATGAGTTGAATCTCTAGATAGGGATAACTCCCTTGATGTACCACTTTTATATCTCTACTACATCTATGATTGAAAGGAAAAGGGAGATAAAACTGAAACTAAACTATCCTAAAGGTGGTGATACACCAAATTAATTGATAATTACTAACTAGTTTCATGTCACACATTAGACCAAGAGACTAACTAGGTATACACTTTTCTAATATGAATCTTTTCACATCATTATTTAATTATAAGGTTGTGATGAATGTTTAGGACAGGTGGAATATAAAAGAGGTCTCAAATTACACTATTAAATATAATAACTCACTAAAACTTGACACTTCATGAAACACTTCACATGACCTACAAGAAGAAGCTTTTAAGTTGTAAATAGGTGAGAGAATGAGATAACAATGCTAAGTAAACAATAGTCATCACTAAGTAAGATAAATAATTAAAGTGAAAATAATATTAATAGTCATAAAATAGGTAAAATCAATAGTCTTTATTGATCCATGGTATGCAAATGAGTATGGATTCACCATACTTAGGTGGAGCATTCTTACAATAACCAAAATGGCTAGTTCTTATAGAACTTGAGAGAGAGAAGAGAAAAAAGAAATAAAAAGGTCACAAGGACAATTTTTAAGATAATAAAATGAGTTACATGTGCATGATAGTAGAATTTGAAACTGATCATCCAAATTTATAAGATACAAGTGTCAATCCAAGGCATGAAACTCTTGAAATGTGGCATGAAATTCCTTTTGTTGGCTTAAAAAATTTATCTTCATCAATCACCCTTTTTTAAACATCCCAAAACTAAATATGGATATGTATCATGATTTTATTGAGATGGACGGGTTGTGGACATGTTTCTCCATGTATTGGTTTTTTTTCCTAATCACATAGATTCCTTTGAAAGTGAGCCATCACTGCCTGCAGTCAAAGAAACTCCCTTTTTCATATACCTTGCACACTTGGCTTCCAAAATGGATTTATTTTTCCATGAAGATATGTAAAATTGGTTAAATTACATGTTTCAATTCCATCCATGTCCTTAGAGGCATCAATCACACTTAAAAATCAATTTACTTGAAGTTCTTCACCCTTCTCACTATCATGTTCACTATGCCAACTCTAACTACCTAAGATGAGATCTATTTTTGAGGCACCTAGGAGTTATTATAAATCATGAAATGGACATGGGTAGTTATATTAAGTCTCAATATTTCCTTCCATGTGATGGGCATCTTTATACTCTTTATAGAACCTAAAAACACAAAAATTATCAAGAAAACCCTATTTTGTACTCCATCTATATAATTTCATACAGTCCAAAAGGATGGGGAGTATTCTGATAGAGTCCATTACATCATCCAATCACTTTTTTGGTAAAAATATTACATTATGTAATCTCTCCATCTTCATTTCCTTAGTTGGGTCCTTTCTAAGGGTTTGCAAGGGTTTTAGGTCCTTTAAGACCTTAAGGATTGTTCATGAAGATTGGACGTTATAAATACAAAAAAATTACACTAAATAAAATTTAAATACCCCTATCAACCTTGAAAAACTCCTTATATCCCCATTTATATCCTTAGAGAAGATGTGAGCACTCAAGGTTAGCTTATTGAGCTTTGACCTTCATTTTGCATACCTGTGAGTTATCTTTGAGCCCAGAAATGGATTCTTGATGATTTATATACAATTTGGAATTTTTTAAACATCTTCCATGACCCTAAAAAAATTATACAATCCATTATAATGATCACCTAATATTATAAATGGCATTGACCTCCCATTTGGGTACCTAGTTTAAACCCTACCTAATAGTCTTGACTAAAACCTTGAGGATTCAAAACACTCTATTTAGTTTCATCCATTTATTAAAGGTATATAATGTTTTTTTAGGTGTGTTACAACTTTACACACCTATTTTAAAATTTTAAACAACTCATGGCTCACTTTATCACCTCCCTTCTTCAAAACCTATTAATTTGTGCATAAAGGGAATGCCCTCTATCTAAGACAAAATAGAGTGTACTTTCCCTATTTAACTAGACAAATGAATATTTTAGTGGATTATCCAAAATTTTATCACCTTATACATAAAAAATTAAACTTTTTTCATATCATTTGATCCTCCATCTCATGTAAAAACCAAAACAGACCCCTAGGAAGGTAGATTATGTGTAGGGTTAACAATATAGACTATATATTGTATCAATAGGGTCTTTTATTTTATTTATACCCACCATGAGATTATAAAAATGTTTTTTACCTCTATTATATCTATTTAAATCATGTAATCCATTATACCCTTCCAAACTCTACTTGGTTCCTGCCACACTATGATTGGCCTAAACTGAGGTTAATTTCTTGACTATGTTTCTCTTTGTTGTAGGTGATCCCTACATAATTTATCTCAAATTATATTTTAATAGGTTTATCTAAAATATCTTAGGGTCATTACACATTTTTTGGGATGCATTTACATAATCCTTATGCATTGCCCACACTTAGGCATCATTCTTTAGCCTACTGTTCACCATAATTAACTGTATTAGAATGCGTAAGGTCTTGTAGGTGAATATTCCTCTTGAAATAGGTTTCAAATCACCTTGGTATAATTTTATGAATTTGGGATTATTTTTCATTGGCTAAAGTTGATATGTCCATAATTCTTTGTTATGGATGGTGTAGAAGCTCACAGTCAGCTATAGGTGAACATTTTTAGAGAAAGGGACACTTTTAGGTGTGATTAGGATAACAATTAAATATATCATCCTCTTTAAATGATAATTATGTAGTAAATTTTATTTCCAACTACTTATAAACTTGAATTTATGGTGTCATGGTCTTGTTTTACAACCTTGGGTGAAGAGGTTTCTTTGGGTTTAAAATTGTAGATGTCAATGAAGGATTTTAGTTCTCAAATAGACAAATTTGAGCCTTCCAAAAACCACCCTCCCTAGGTCAAATTACTCACTCATTTGTATATATATTCTCCAATGTATATGTTATAAGTATTTACCATTATTATTCCTCAAATATCTTAATAACCTTCTAATAAGATATCCACAAAATGGCTTGGACCTCTGATTTCACCTTTTAGGGCTTAAACCCATAAACTCAATCATCACATATTTAAAGGTATTTTACACTTAAATTTTAAAATTTGAAACTTTAAATAAGCCTAACCTATTAAAAACCACCTAATAATACTTTTAGGATGGTTCCATCACTTGTTTCAATGCTTTATATGATACCTCAGCACTCTGTTAGCACCGTCTATAGGTGGACATTCTAATGTACAAGAAAATAGTGAATGATCTTATGAATAAGATGCATGGTTTTTGGGTTTAAGTGAATATTGAACCTTTTATAAAAGTTATATATAGACTCTTCTCACAATCAAAAACTTTTATCAACTCAAATTCTCCTTCTCAACATGATTGGTTTCCATGAAGACACCTATAGGTGTATGCTAATGGCATGAGACTGTGCATAGAAAGAAAAGGTTGACCTCATGATAATCACACATTATTTTATGAAATTAAATTTATCACCCATGTGATAAATATTTTTGCATCACCATATGACTCTCTTTCACTCTCTTACGAATGTGCTCAACCTTTAACAAAACTCATTCATATGACTGTGTATGACAGTCATGAAATAATTGGTTGTATAGTATGTCTCCTAGCTACTACTCCATGGTTATTATTTTGAGGCTAAGTTTTAATTGAAAATTTAATATGAGGATATTATAAACATGATGATAAAAACATCACCATCCTTTGACATTGTTATCAAGATATGAAGATATTGGAAATGGTGGAAACCTATCTGCAACATAGAATAATGTCTTCTCTTGCAACCTAAGATACTTGGTTTATAGAAACACTTTGAATTAATAAAATAGGAATTTAGAACATGATGATAATATTTACATGTATTATATAATCAAATCCAATGGCTATATTGTATACAACTATCCAAATTAAATTGAAACCTAGGTATAAGAAATAGTCAACAACAAAACATAGTCAACTTGTTAGAGGTGATTTATAATGAAAATTTAACTAATATTTTTTAAAAATTTATTAAAATTAATATATTTAAGTTTAATACCACCTCCTAGAGTCATTTGGTCTAAAACCTCTTCAACTAGCCATACTAAACACAAACTTGACTGGTTTTGCCTGTCTACAAAGAAGATGAAGGGTAGAATGGTTTTAGCTCAAATTTGGCACTTTCAGAGAATGCCGAGCATGGAAATGAGTTTTAGGAAGATAAAGAGTCATATCACAACCTTATCCTAGGTTTCACACTCCTTTATGGTCCATACAAGTGATAAACTCTTCTTTTTTCCAAGAAAACTACTCTTTATTGTAAAGAACCTACCACTTTTCAGTTAGAAACAGTTACTTAAGACTTATTGGGACACATAGGGCATGAAGTCACCTTTTAAAACCTTAAAATTTTACAAGGAGGTTTTAAAACTCATTTAATACTCTATATTAACCCCCAAAATAACTCTTAAGACTAAAAATATTATGACCAAGGCTAGATACACATAAAATCACACCAAATGAGCTATGATATACTTCATGACATTATACTAGGCCCCTAAGAATATCTAAAGATAAATTTTTTACCTATATGGGGCCCAATTTGATCTATGAGGTCAAATTTGGTCAATAGTACACATGTAATATATAGTAGTTTTCAATCAAATTCAACATGCACAATTATCAAAATATCTATTTTAAAAGGTTTGCATATTTGTAGGCCCATTTACTATTTTTATAAAATTCTGGATTATACAAAATTATGTATTATATTGTATTTCATTATTAGATTTATGTATGCTAGAATTCAAATTTTAATAGTTTAATATCTATTAATTTGATTCAATTTAACTAAAAATAGATTAAATATTTTGGTGAACCCAACATGAATCAAACATGTAACCTTATAGTGAACCTACTTCGTTTTAAAACATTACTTATTATTTCCTTAATTTTTGTCTTACAATTTCATACATATTTATGTAAATCCGTAATAATGAAAGAAAAAAACATTCAATTTGGATAAAATCTAACACAAATTGTTTCAACTTCTTCAAATTTAGATTTAATTTGACACTAAAGAAGTTTTTCTTGTCACCTTCAATAAATTTGACATAAAATCTATTTTGTTTGACCTCAAATTGAAATTTGTTAATATCTATAGTCAAAAATCTTTCAATTTTATTTTTATTTATTTTTAATTTTCTTTCGATTATTTTATAAATTGTGTTCCAATAGTTTGAAAAATATTTAGTGAATATCATGAAGGTATTTAAAATTATTTTTTTTACAGACATCATGGCATGAGTGGTTTTCCCTAATACTCACAACCATTGTACAAAAATAAATATACTTTAGTTTCCACGTACCTCATGCTATATTAGAAACACCTAGGATCCCTTATTTATACCATAATAATCTTCTTTTATCCATTTTATTTGTGGTGTACTTGAGAGAAGTATATCTCCTAAGAAAGTTACTCTCACCATACCCTCAAAAATGGGGTTAGTGGGTTACAGACATGGTTTTTCCCTTGTAGTTAGTCCTATGAAAAATTATATTGATTAATAAAGTATATTTAAGGCCCCACACAATCATTCAATCCTTTGCCTATATCACCCTTATACCTTGATTTAATCTTGTATCCTATTCATAGTCATAAGCACTACATGTTTCATATTGTATTAAATGCCTCTAAGGCATAGTGCTAGAATAAATAGTATTTATATTTCACATATGCAAATTCCTTTCATTTCTTATAAAATTAAAATAAATGATGTTTTTTTCTCAAACTAATAATGCTACGTCAGGTTCACCATAATGTTTACTCTATTTTTAGTTGAATTGAATTAATTTTATAGATATTAAGCTATTGAAATTTGAATGTTTGTATATATAAATATGATAATAAAATATAGTGTGATATATAATTTTATAAAAAAATTAATTTTATAAAAAAATATTAAATGGGTATACACATATGTAAATCTCTCTAAAATAGATATTTTGTTGATTGTGTAGGCTGACTATGATTGAAAAATGTTTGATACCTGTGTATAATATTGCGACTGAATATATGAATTCAATATGTAATTGGACAAGTTTTTTAAAATGAGGATAGGTTAATAATGTGCCCTTATATATCTAATATGGTAATTTCCTTATTTATTTTATTCTTGTTCTTTTAATTTGGGTCTATATGCTTGTCTCTGAGGTTTTGTTAATTAATTATGTGTGTTGATATGCTACATGGAAGAGCTACCACAGATAAACCCTTGTTATTACACAAAAATAAAATTGGAGATACAATTTAAAATGGGGTAAATGAGTAAGTGGAATATCCAAGATATATTACAAAAAAACCCATGTAATATGAGCATTGCCTACATATCCCAAATAGGCCTCAAGCTAATGTAGTTTTCTCTCCTAAGTTGATTGTGTGATCCATGATTATGAAACTATATGATTGTAGCCATAATATTGATTAAGATTACTGAAAATGGATTATATTTACATGAAATAAATTATATTTAAACTTATCTTATGAATGTTAGAATTCTATATAATTGAAATTGGAAGAAATAGTGCTCTTTTAATTAGTGTGCAATAGAATTGCCAAGTTATTGCTATGTTTATTTTGAGAATCCTTGATGTTCTTATATAGATGAAGTTTTTAAATATTTTCACTAATTAAATTTATAAAAGGTTCAAGTGATATATTTTAAAACATATCAATTTGAAAAAATGACTTTCAGAGTGTGAGGGATAAGGTCACTCTAGTGGACAAGGGTGTAATGATGCCTTATCTAACCTAGTGTGAATGTTTCTCCAAAAGGACAAATACTATTGATAGAGTTTTGGAAAGAACCTGTAGGTTGAATAGGGATGTCTATATGATATTTTATTTGTTTTAAAGATAATATAAGATCTCATATGCATTTTGAGTTAGTAAAATGGCAAATAAACCAAGGTAAGGATGTCAAGATTAAACATTTTTAAACATTTAATGATACATTTTATGCATCTATATTTATCCCACTTTATTATAGTAATGCAAAAAATTGAAATTACTAGAGTAAAGTAGATTAAAACCTAAGTGTGTATACACACTTTTTATTGTTTATGCAAATATTGATAGTGTAAGATGGCTCAATGGAAAACCTAAAACAATACCACTGAAAGTAGTTATTGTCTATATTTGAAAATTTTAAATTTTAAACTTGAATTTGGAATTTCAAAAAGAGAGAAAATAAAATATACACCTAAAATTTTATGAAATACAATTACCATAAAAATTTAAAGCGGAGAAGTGTTTACCCCTTGTTAACACATTTTGGATAGATTTAGAACACATGGTGAATTGAGAGCGATCAAGTCTTAATTTGAAATCCTTTGAATGCTCTTGAGTTATAAATATTGTATGATCCAACTCTCATGTGACTATGTAAATTAATTTTTAAAATATTTGAAGGGGTGGAACTTTTGACTATGGCTCTCTACATAAAATAATTTAAACCATACACATTGGGTGTCACTAAAATCTAACGTGGCCCACTTGCAACATGAAGATGAATGACACTACTATAGATAGGTGTATATTTTGTTTAAAACTTTTCAAATTTTTAAATTTGAAACCTTTGAACTTTAAAAAAATTTAAATTTCCATATATTAACTTAAACATGAATGAATATCATGCCCTCTATATTGTACTCAATTGATATTGAATTCCATTTGAAAATTTTAACTATTGAAACATGTAATTATTTTTTAATTTTACCATTTTATAACTATATAAATGAGTGCATATTCTTGTGGCATTCCCCCATAATATAAATTTTTTAAATCATGTTATAATTTTTAAAACTATATAGTGCCACATATCTAAAATTTACTCATGGGGCTTGACTTCTCAAGACAAGCCCATTGTGATTCCCCCCTTTTTGAGATGGGGGATGTAGCCTGTAAGTCATTTAGCTAAAAATAAGAGCTATGTAATATGTAAAATATGAAATCATGTATAATCACTTGAAATTTTTAATGTATTGCATCAAGATATTTTAATGTAACATTTAAATTTATTGCATAAGAATATTTTAATATATCATTTTTTTATTTGATAAGGTAAACCCCAAGTTTTATAATGACTCAAATCCATAAGAGTGAATTATAGAAGTTTAAATAGGCCTACTAGGGCCTAAAAGTCAAAATAAAAAATAATTAGTGCTTAGAATAAACACAAAAATGGTAAACCATAACATAACTAGGAGGAAGGTCTCTCCTAAAGGTCATCAACAACAACAGTGTCCTTCACTAGGATTACTAGTTTATCCTTTGAAACTTTAGCCTGAGTGTGATTCTTGGGGCCTTCAACCACTACACCTAGGAAGATCATTCTGGGGCACTTTTTTCCTTTTGACTACATGGAAGATTTTTTAGGGGGGACCCCCTTGGGCAAGCCCTAGGGGGATTTTAAAACATTTGGTGATTTCATAGTAGGGGATTATGGGGGATGAGTATATTAAACAAAGGTTTAAACTATTAATTTGACCTTTCTACATAATTCATTATAGTCTTGGATGAGCTTGGCCAGGCCAAATCTTGATTGTTGCATTTTGAGTTAATGTTTTCTAGTAGTTGTTTATTTCTTTCTATCTCCTCAATAACAATGGCTTTCCCTTTCTAGGTTTCTTTCACAAGGGTCCCTATTTCAATGGGTTTTAGTTTAGGGATAAATAATAATTTGAGAGGGAGGTCATCTAAGGGGACTATGATAAGTTATTATAGGGGGTGCAGTCGAAAGTATAGTGGGATCCCTTGATAGGATCCTCCATCGAGGAGTCCTCCCTAAAGGAGAAACCCCCAAGTGGAACCTCTTAGCCTAAAAGGGCTTGGTAATGCTTAATAACAAGGAGGATCAAACCCTAGTTAATTAAGTAATTTATATCAATTACTTGGTGAAGTAGGATGTTACTTTCAAAGGACTTAAGTAGGAAATAGGGAAGGTTAATTTTGAACCCAATGAAATAATTAAGAAGCAAGAAATGATGGGAAAATATTATTATATATTTACCTTTGAGTGTCATATATGTCATGATCTGAAGGAGAATTTTAGGCTAGTAACATGAGAGGTCAGCCTGTGGGAATCCTTTTTTTATGTCTACACATAACCATTTATTTTAAAGAAGCATTGTAGGGACTCTTTATTTTTTTACTGGTCATTGAATTCCTAGTGACTATGAATGACATCATTGATGAACTCCTTTAAGACATTAATGGTGATGCCACACATGGTAACCTTCCACTTTATCCAAGATACCATGAAGTCTTAGACAATCTTAGTGTTATTCTAAGTGACACATTCCATAAATTTCATGAGTCTTATATCATTAAATTGCCATGAAGAATGTATTAGATTGATATATTATTAAATCATAGAGTCACCATGTGCATGATATTTATCATGGCACCAAACTAAGAATAGAGATCAAGAGTAATACATGATATGAATCATGGCACCATAGTAATAAGTAATGAACATATAATTAATTTCATACAATGTGATGCAATTTGCATATAATGACATACATAAGGCCCAAATTCCACATATAAGGGACATGTAAATGTCACATAAAGACACAAGGATAAGGGACACATGAAAATGACATAAATATGTCACATAAGAAAATATTTGAACATATAAGGCCAAGGACTACACACAATAAGAAAGCATGTTAGTAAAGTAAGAAATAAGAATATAACAAATGAAACTAGTCTACATCATCATATGGATCCATGCCATTTTTTACAAATATCATATTCATGTAATATGTATAGTATGAATGAGTAGAATTTTTTTATGATATATAGATCAACATGGTAGAAGGTTTTGAATAATTAAAACATGTTAATTTTTCCATGGAGAATGAAGAGATGCCCTAAACATAACAAGTTTGTTAGGTAATAAAGGAATCCTAACATCAAAACCATGTAAAATTATGTCCTATATCACACTTAAATACCTTATGAGAAGAAATTTGTATTATAAAAAAATGAAATATGTTATCTATTCCAATATATAATAAATAAAAAATGGAAAAAAGTAAACTAGAAATAATTTGAAAATGATTCTTAGGTCTTGGTTTTGATTTTTTGATTTTTTGAAATAGTTATATGTTTTTGAATTGTTACCATATTGAGATAATGCCTTTTTTTTAATAAATTTATCTATCAAAGTACATAATGGAACAATAAAAGGTCCCACCATATAAATCTAATGAAGTGTAAAGAATCCCAATTCTATCAAGTAGGTAAGGCTATAATCAACTAGATTATAATTGAGCATATCCAAGAATGTTTAGGTGAGCCATTTTTTAGTTAAGAAAATAGTATAAGATGGGATTGAAATACATGAGTATGGGGACCAAATGACTGAACATAAGGGTCCATTTCATTAAATTTCTTACCAAGTCTTATCACTCATGAGAAAAGAAAGTGAAGATATCTAATTCATTGCTAAAACCAACATGGCATAAGCTAAAGGATCCAAAATTTTCAAGAAAACATCCAAAAGATGACTACTCCTTGTCCTTCCTCATAGATTACCATTAATTATCTAAGGTCCTTTATAAATATTAACCTTCATTCCCTTAAAAGGTAATGGGCACACAAACATAGGATAAGACTCTAAGAATAAGAAATGTTCTTATTAGATTAGCTAAAAAAAATAACTAAATCTAGGTTAAGTACATCACACACATGAGTATCTTATTGATGAATCACACATTTAGAAATATAAATTCAAATACTCCTCATGCTATATGATCACTTTTCATGATAGAAGATCACCATCCCATGAGCCATCCAAGGGTTCTCACACCTAAGAGTTAATTAACCTATATTTATCTTACCATGATATTAAATAAACCTATGTATTTTATGCCATTAAAATATCATGAAAATGACCATGTGAGTTCATTATTAAAATATTCTTGTGTGTTAACTTAGGTGTTTATTAAGAAGTATGATTTAGTGAATATTGCCAAAGTAGATCATTTAATCATATATACAATGTTAACTTAAAGGTTTCTATAACCTACTATTTCTTATTCTCATCCAAGTTTATTCACCAACCACATGGATTATTCACTTCTTGATAATCATAAAACTAGGTATATCATGAAGTCCATTCTCAAGGCACACTTAAACTTTTAAGCATATTTATCTTCTAAACTAGTGACTATGTATTCTCAAGAAATCATTAGTGATAATGTAGTAAAATTTCATTAAACAAGATTTAAATTGTAACATTTGAGTTAGTAAACTTTAAGAAAACATTTCATATATATAAAAACTATGACACTATTAATAGAATAATCCATAATCCAAAATGAGGATCCATAAACATAGATCATTGATCTATGTTTACTTTATTGCTTAAGCAATGGAAGTAAGCTCACTAAAAATGACATTTTAACCAATAAGCATTCTTGTTATATCATAGTAATGAGGACATATTGCTTCTATCACCCAATTCTATCTAAAAATTCTATTTTCTACCACTTAATTTCAGCCAAGGATAATAACATGTTGAAATCATGTATTTAGTAACAATACTATAATAAGTGATGTCTTACATCATCACTCTATGTAAAAATAGTAAATCTACATACTATATATACATTTCATGATAGGAGAATGTCATCGATAAAATTTCATCACAAAATCTATATAAGAATATACATAATTTCCATTGAGGAGGTTTACAACCTCACACTATTTCTAGCACATCATAAGATAACATCATTTACCATTATGTAATTTCAAGGTTAAAGACATTAAGGTTAAAATTGTTCCAATGTTAATATTTTTCCCATTTCATGCCTACTTAAAATCCAAAATTATGACACTAAGGCCTATACATAGGATAATATGAAAAGATCAAGTAAAACATAAAGCATTCTAATGCACTACCACTCATATGATAAATAGATCCCACTATAAATGATCACCAAGGAATAATTATAGTTGGTTGAGTTTATAAGGACCACATAACTATCATCAAGTTTACCTCTATATTCTACAACACATCCACTAATATCCATATTTCAACTTAGTAATATTACAAAATTACACAATGCAATAAGATGAACTTACACATAAAATGGGTAATAGCTACAATCCATCATTCCAATAACATATGTCAATAGTCACAAATAAAGGAAGCTTTCACACATAATCCAAGTAAAATAATGAAGCAAATGAACATTGATAAGAGGATAACCCTCAAAACTACCTCTATGAGCCCAACCATCGGTGGTCCTTACCACCCTAACCATCAACTTGGTGGAGGGTTTTAGTAACTAGATACTCAGTGAGGTAGAGATATACACATAACACTAAACCACCAGTAAGGATTTGCAAAAAATATCAACAAGGATAAGGGAAATAAACTTGACATAGAACCACAACACTCATCCCAAGGGCTTATCTATGCATGAAATGATTTAAATAAGGGTTTCCACTCAAAATAGTTAGATTAACTCAATGAGTTAAAAAAAGAGAATCCATATCCATTAATAATAGGATTTAGACTAGTTTTTAGCTTAAGAATGTCTAGGTACAACACACATTAAATTTTCTCAAGTAAATCAGTAAATGGAGCTAAATAATAATAAATCCTCAATCAAGTAATTTGGAATAAAATAATTATCAGACCAAGACTGGTAACTATAACCAGATCGGTAGAAAAAAACACACTCTCACCACAGGACTAAAACAAGATTTACCATTATCATGGATTAATAAAATTTATCATAATCAACTTCAACTTCAAAGAGAGATGTATATCCTAATGGGTATAATATTAAGCAATGTCCAAGACAATCTGAAGCATCGCTAAAATCATAAACCTAGAAGTCATCGAACTTCCAAAAAATATATCCATATTATATATAGTTTTTATCAAAACAATTTAAATGGAATTACGATTAAGGGAGCCATTAGGTCCCAAATAAATGTATCTCTTTTACCATGATAATTTACAAATGTTATCAATAATAAGCAAGGCTAATATAATGATAAACTAGGTGGAGCATGATACTCAAGATGTTAGTTAAGCTAGCTTGGGATAATACGAGTGTTTAGTTTAATATTAAATCCCAAAAGAGAATGTTTAATTTATATTAATACTCAGTTTAATGCTCTCCTTTAATTTAATAAGGGAAGCCCTAAAAACACTAGCATAATTAAAATTCCATATCACCCAGTAGGAATCATTGATTCAAAAAGATGTTTGACCATTAAAGTATATATCATGATCAAAAAGGGAAAAAATATAACAATAAAACCACTTACTTGAGAAACCAAGCCATCAAATCATTTGCTTCTCTTTAAGCAAAGTGTTTATCCCTTTTTACCTTTTAAGATCGAGCCCACAATTGCTTCTCTCTACCACATACATGTTGCATAGGGTATTGAGAGGTTTGAATAGCCAAATGAGATACAAATATGCCCAAATAGAGATAATATTCCACCCAATTGATACAAGATCGAGAATAATAAACTTCTTATACCAAAAAACCCATACAAGACATAGTTTGAGATTATATATTTTGATTACAAATTTTGGGAAAAGTATAATTTTTTCTCTCCTTTAATTTATCATGCATCCTTAAGCATTTAATGAACATCACTTAGGATTCCACATCATCCTATCCCCTTTACCATGTTCATTTATTCTACTCTTCCCTCATACTTGCCACATGCCATGCACCTTGGCATCAGACCCCAGAGCATTCCTTCCTTTCTACTTGTTGCATTATTTTCCTTACTATCTATTATATTCTAATTTTATTTTATTTTCCCCATGTCTAACCATATTGGGCATCCTCTCAATGCCTCTATCTTCCTTCTCCCTCCTCCATACACTTGCACACCTCCTTCTTCTCTTTTGCCTATCAACCCATACTTCAACCATTCCTTGGACCATAGTTTTAAACTCTCCATGCTAGTTTGAGCCCCCATACCTTCATCCCCATATCTCAAATCCTTGTTATCTCTTATACCTCCCAAAATTGTCCCTTGTTGGTTGACATCCCCTACCATGCCATGTTGTCCTCCTACTATCCCATGCTTTATTACTACCCTACCATACCTCTAGCCTTGCATCTCCTCCCTTCCCCATGCCATACTTTATCCTTTCTTCCTTCTAGTCCACACTTCCAAAGGAAAGTCAAAATAATAAAATGATATATAATAAATATATAAATATGTATAAATAAGATATTATATAACTATTACTCGGGGGAACACTAATACAATATAATATTATTATTATATACTATAATAATATTATTATTTAACAATAAGAAATAACATTAAAAATATATAGATATAATAATATAATAATATAATATATGTATAAATAACATAATAATATAACAAATTAGTAAAATCATAAAGTAATTAAATAACAAAATAAAATGATCAATTACCAAAGTTTAATAAAATCCTTTTTAGAGTAACAATAATTGTTAAATAATGATAAATACAAAATGATTAATTAACCAAAATAATAAAGCCATAAAAATAATAAAGATAATAAAATCTATAAAATTGATGAGAAGTAATAATGATGGTAAGGTCATTAAACAAAAAAATTAACTAAAATCATCAAGATGATGATAATACTAAGAATCAAGAATCATGAAATAATAATGATGAATAATAATAATCATATAGATAATAAGGATTGCAAAAAAATTAATTTGACATGGATCCCAAGGTGGCCAATTCCCATGAAGATCCCTAAAGATGTTTTTGTGGATCAGATTACCCCTACAGGTCTAGACAACACATGATTGTGATAAGTAGGGGGTTAACCAAGGATGAAGATAAAAACTCAAGCACACAAAGATAGGCACAAGGAATGCTGATGCTAAAACTCAACAATCCTAATCAGGGAGTAAGAATATAACACACATTCCCAAAGAGAGTGAGACCAATAAAATGAAAACCAATAACATAATAGGATATACATGATGATGGCTCAGTACTATAGAATACATGTTATACTTATTAGAGTGAAATTTTGATCACTCGATCATCTATGATATACCCAACATTTATAAATCCAACACTGAGCCTAGATCATATCCTTGTGCCTACATCCACAAAATAGGACATCAGTAGTACATGAATGATGTCCATATGCTAATAATAACTTAGTACAAAACACTAGACATGAAATGATAAATTTAGTATAGTCAACTATAGCTGAGAGGGGGAAAGAGTTAATCCTAATAACCATGAACCCATGCATGTCTTTCGAGGCACAATCAATAGCTGTAAAAGTGATTAATGTCAATTGAGTAAAACATAACATATCAATAACATATAATAATGCAATTAACTAAAGCAACATATGCATATAATAGGATAAAATGAACCCAACATAATTAGTATGCATATAAGGATATAATTAATCCATTGTGATTAGAAATCATAACATAACATATCACCTTAAATGATGATGCTAAAACTCGTAACAAGTTTGAGCGCGCATGGAGAATTTGAAATCTCTAACATTGAATGATGCACGCATGCTTCTTGGTGTGCGTACCCAAAATCCAAACCAGGACACTGTTGTTCTGGCAGATGGTATGGCAGCGGATCGTGCATTGAAAGGGACTCTACCTGGGAATAAGGTAAGCATCTTGAGCACCCACTCTTCTGCGGGAAAAGGTTTATCTCTAAAAACAAAAATTGCAAAAGCCCCTATTTTTGATTCTGTCTTGGGATCAAAGGAAAGGACTTATGCAGATGTGGCTACTTATGAAGCCAAAATACATGATGTGAAAGATCAAGCTCCTGCTGGGAGATTGTGCATTTCTCCTATAAGTGTTTTAAATCCTGTTAGGGTCAATCTGGATACTGATACTATAGAAGCAATTTTTGATCGGGTAGATCAGTTTTCAAATTTTGGGGCTATTTGTAGATTTCGAGGCTGATGGCCTTCCCTTGTAGATCTACATGGATGGATATCCAATACTTGGCTACCACAGATTGAAGGAAATGTTGAAATATTTCCTTGTGTTAAAGGTTTTTTCATTGCATTATTCCAAATTTCTAATGACCGGCAGACCATTCTGTCCAATAGCAACCTCTTATTGTAGGGTAAATTCCCCCTTATGGCTAAACGGTGGCATAAGGACTTCAATCCTCTCATGGAAACCTTTAATAAGATCCCGGTCTGGGTTCGGCTCCCAAATTTACCAATACATTTATGGCAAGAAGCGGTGTTTAAAACCATTGGAAATGCTATAGGGGAGTTTTTATTTGAGGATGATGAAACTCAAAGGATGTACCGATCGACCTGTGCTCGCCTCATGGTTGAGGTGGATGTTTCAAAGGGCCTTCCTAAGGTGATTTGTCTGGACTCCCCTAGGGGTTCTTAGATGCAAAGGTTAGATTTTGAAGGTTTACCCTTTCGATGTAGAAAGTGTCACCAGACGGGGCACGTTGCGGTGCAGTGTACTGCAGGGAAATCCATACCCAAAAGTTCAACTTCTTGGTGGTCTAAAGTAGGACATGAACAATATTATGCTAAACAACCTGGTGCTAAATCGACTGATTCAGAGTATGAGAGTAACCATTCTGAATCGATGGATAAGGAGACTCCGTTGGAGACAGATCCTGTTGTAGGTACTGCAGAGATAGGATTTTGTGATCTCCCTGAACCGATTTCAAAGGAGGTGGAGGTTCCTCCACCTAACTTGAAGGCTTCTCCTAGGAGCCAGAAGCTGGCTTGTCCTCTTAAGGTTTTTGCTGAGGCTTCGACACCCCCTGGACTTCATGGATCTAGGCCTTCTGAGGATTGGGATGCTGAGGCAGCTAAGGTAAAGGATGGTTGGACCATAGTTAAGAGGAAGAAGTCTAAGCCCTTGGTCCCCCCTCTAGATATGAAGCTTCGGTCTTGTAATAAATAATTTTTATTGTCTGTTCAGCACTTTGCTTGTTGTTTTCAGTTTACTGGTTAAACTGGTTTTTCTTAAGTAGTTTCCTGGCTTTTGTGTTTTCTGGGATGCTTAAGGTTTTATCTATCTTCGGATGTAAAGGGTTTTGGGGCCCCTTCAAAACCTATTTTTACCTTAATCTAAAACATAACATATCACCTTAGATATCCAAGGTACCTATGTCAAAACCATCTAAAAATAAGACCAAAATCAATAGTCATTAGTCTAATGCTATTGAAACACACTAAATCAGGCTATACTTCAGTATCCAAAAGGGGCCACAAGGTTGGTTTGTGAAACATATTTGAATTTTTAAAAAATATATATATATATATATTAAAATTTAAAAATGCTTAATAATTAAGGTTTTCAAAAATATAAGAGGAATGGATTTGAACAATCCTCAATAATGTGTAAAAGCATTATGTGATATTAAGGAAAGTAAGCCATGTGCCCCTAATGTATGTAAATGAGTCATATAACATAACATGAATGATTAAGCTAGATAATAGAGAGAGAGAGAGAGAGAGAGAGAGAGAGAGAGAGAGAGAGAGAGAGAGAGAGAGAGAGAGAGAGAGAGAGAGAGAGAGAGAGAGAGAGAGAGAGAGAGAGAGAGAGAGAGAGAGAGAGAGAGAGAGAGAGAGAGAGAGAGAGAGAGAGAGAGAGAGAGAGAGAGAGAGAGAGAGAGAGAGAGAGAGAGAGAGAGAGAGAGAGAGAGAGAGAGAGAGAGTAATTTTTTAAGGGTAATAATATAATAAGTATGAAATAGTGACAAAAATGTGCATTGAAAGTATTTATAAATTAGTTATTTTGGATTGTTTGAATTGGTTTGAAAATCAAGAGGCCAAGTGACCAAAGTGAAAATAAAGACAAGGGGTATAATAATGCTTTGAATAGGTATGGAATAATTAGAAATGAATTTATATCAAATATTTATTTAAATATGTAAGTAGCTTAACCAATTATATCAATGATGGGCATGCATCCATAACCCATGGCATGGTATGAAGGAATAAATCCATGTGAAGAATAAGTGATAGTTGTAGATTCCTCTCAATCTAAATTATGATCATTTTTTGTAATATAAACCTATAAATCACTTCTCATATTCCCATATAAACTTGTATCCTCATGTGATATATGAGAATATGTGACAACTAAACTGATTGTGTTCTTGATTTATTAATCTGGGTTTGTGTGATCACATGCAATCGTTGAATAATGAACTTTATGTTTTATGTCATCATGCAAAAGAATTGAAGAATAAAAAATTCTATATATTTAAAAATAAATAATATATATATAAAATTTAAAATTAGGGAAATGGGTAAGGAGAATATTTGATCTAGCCTTAGAAACTAGGTATAACGAAGAGCTACCTACATGGCTCAAATGTGCCTCAGGTTGATGTATTTCTCCCTCCTAGAATGATTATGTGATCAATTATTATGAAACTATAATTACTATAGATAAAATATTGATTGAAATGTTTTAATTATAATAAACCATTCTAGATAAAAAGGTTAAAAAGTACCTCTTCTTGAGAAAGAGGTCATATCTAAAAAAATGTAATTCCAGACCTTAAAAATTATTTATTATGAAATAGCACAAAAACTTAAGGGGGGATCCATTTTTGGGTTCCCTCACCTTTTGGTATTCATTTATTTGTAATCAAATTTTTAAACTAAGTAGCTATAGGTAAATTAGTTCTATTTCATGAAAAAATTGTAATAGGTTCTATTTAAATTAAAAAGTTTTATTTTGTTGTGTAGTTAATTGGTTGGTGATCAACACATGTTGACTACCTCATTCACATAACCCACACAATGGGATACCAAATACAAACTTAATAACATATGACCTCTTTGGACATAAACTGTAGTGGTCACCACGAATAATCCACCTATTACCCTAGCCTCTAGAGCTCTCCATGAAAATACACATAGTCACATGAGTGACTGCCAACCTAATATTGTGTTACCTTAAATAAATGGTATAATTACATTTCTAAGGGCTTGTGTAGCTAGAAATTACCCTATAGAGTAATGAATTTCAAAAATTCATAACAAGAGCACCATTGATTGAATTTTTTTGAAATGAGTAGAAACAGGTTCAGAAAATGCTCATTTTATTTAAAACTATTTCAAGCCATCCAATGCACCTATTTGCATGAAATAAATTTAGATGAAGTTTAGACAAGATTGAAAGAGATATAAGGCAATTTTTATAGGTTTCATTTGAAAATTCATATTTTTTTAACAATAGTTCCTAAAATTTTACTATGAATTACAAAAATTTATAGAAAGATGTCACTTCATTTAAAAATTGAAATTGGGAAGATTTGATATCTTTAAAATTACCCATAAATATAATTCCCAAATAGACTCTTTATGGAATATAAATTAACATGACAATTAAAACATTTAAATCTAAATTTTCACATTTATTTTCAAAATCAAATATATATAGCATAATAACATTTCATGATAATTTAATTCCATCAAGATTTATGCATTACAATGCCATTCAAAATTTAATGTTCTTTCTTCTTTCTCATTTGACAAAAATTAATATGAGGAAATAATAATTTAAACTCATAAAGTTAACATCAAAATTCATTCCATATGCCCTTGACTTGAAATAGACAATATGTAGACTTGGCTTATAAATATTAGAATGCTAAAAATAGGAATAAGTAGTGTTATTTTGCTTAGTGTGAAGTGTTATTTTATAAAAATGTTTAGTGGGGGGGATAATGAGTGGCATTAATGTGTTTTTATAGGAGAATATTTGGAATATTTTTGCTAACCAAATATATCAAACGTGTATAAGAGCCATTGTGAAATGATTCAATTTTAAAAAGTGATCATTAGAGCACTAGAGTAAACACCTGATAAGAAATCTAAGAGCTAAACATAAAGAATTTTAACAATCATAGAGTATATTATATTCCACTATTTGAATCTCTCATTCAAACATACATACACATATATAGGAGATTCACTTACCCATAATATCCCACAAATAAATCAATAGTAACCACTAACCTAAGTACTTAATATTGTTTTAATTTACAAAAATACAACTAACAACTAACCAAATATAGTATTACCATATTAATCATATGATTATAACAAATAAATAATTACTGTTTACCTTTTGGTAACTATCAAACTTACTATTTACTATCCCATAAATTTCCCATGTAAAAATTATCTATAACATTCACCCCCCTAATGTTGATATGGTTCAACATAAATCCTACTAACATGTGTTGCACGGGCTTGCCTCATAATCTAGATCAAAGAAAGGTGTGTAAACTTCCAACTAGTTAACTATCTTACTAAACATGACCACAAATATTTGAAGGCATGCATCTTGTATTTACTCCATGAAATGAATGCACTCGACATTCCACTGGAAAATCATCTTCATAGAGAAAGAAGGCAGTCAAAATACCACTACACCAATAAAAGTTTATCTACCATTTCACATCTATGGTTTTCTAGATCAACCACCAACCATTTCCAAATCTATGAGTGTTACAATAAACTTAGAGACACACTCTAAAATGTTTTCTACTAGGAGTTAAATCATCAGGATTTAGTTTACATCTTGTGCACACCAAACTAAAACTAAAAGAAAATACATACTGAATGTCACATTTGACCTTATAAGAAATCAACTTCTTACTTGTAGCCACTATGTATGATCATGCTACTCATTCTCACACAACAAAGAAGATTGCCACAATCACTGGTAGTGTTCTTTGACTTTAGCCAGTTTGGTTTTGAATGAAAAATGAAATATTGCTATATGTTCCCTTCCCACAATGTGAACATTTCCAAAAAATAAGAACACTAAAAAAAATGAAATCCACACCATGCTAAAATGAAATAAACATCACATAAAGTCACCAAAACATTGATGTGGCCCCATCATTGGTGATTGGTGAAAGGTCACTAAAATAATTCCTTCCTCTATTTAGTCTCTATCCTCCATTATATGAAGCTACTCACTAAGTGATATCTTGATGAAGTTAAACTGCATATCATTGTTTTGAGGTAAATCCCCCCATAATACAAACATCACGTACAAGAGATAATGCATTCATAAGGCAAATTTTTTTTATTTTTAGAATTTGGACTTTTTGACAAATGACATCACATAATATTAACTAAAACATTAATATTTACAAATTTTAATTTTTGACTCATAAACCTTAAAATTAGAAAGACATAAACTACTATAACCAACTTTGACATGACATAAACTGTTATGATTAAAATGATTTAAACCAAACACTAAATATTTAAAAAATATATAAACTCACTATGAATTATAAGGAGAATTTTAAAATCAAAATTGAATTTATCTAAAATATTTTAAGATCCCAAATACTTCTAAACTTGCCATTACAAAACCAAATAACATAAACCATATAAAAATGGCACCTACGACCAAACTTGACTAAATAAAACTTTTATTAAAGGAAATAATATTATGTTAATTTTCATGCTAATGGTGAAAAAATATGTGTGGACTATTTGACAACTGTATGATCATATTATGTATACTAAGAAGCCTTTGCTTAGGTAGTAGAATATGTGGTAGTAGTCAGTGTTCAAATCAACATCCAAAATCTTGCACAAGATGTTGACTGTAGTCTAGACTGAGATTGAGCCTCAAGAGAGAATAGATATGATCTTTACACACAAGAGGATCTTCAAATTTTGCATGTGAGATCAATGTTGTTTGAATTATGATGGGATCATGTAATGTTCTAGGCAGATATTTTGCCTCTAGATCAAGGTACTCACTTGAATCCTACTACTAGATCATATAGAATTAGATTACTAGTTCATGAATATTTCAAAGTAGAGATGAGACATTTCCTTTATCTATAGGAACAAACTACACATTCAAGAGACAAAACTTGCTAGAGTAGACACATGAGTCACATGTATTGGATTTTAGATGTAGTGAATAATTAAACATCCTCCTAAAGTGAATAATATATTAGTGACATGTACACCAAATATTAGCACTTTGATACCATACATCTCTCCTCCAACATAGTATGCCTAGGCAGACACACTCAATACTATAAATAATTCAAGAAGATTGCTTTCTATCTTCCCTTGCTTGGATTTTTAAAAAAACTATGAATAGATATATAAAAAATAAAAAATAAAGTTTACAAAAATATCATTTATATCAATGAATAAGTTCATACATAGGGGAAACCAAAATCAATAATGGATCTGCCCCATTCAGATCTCAAACTCCCATGCCCAATCTAATACCACTAATAGAAAATCCAAGAGCCAAACACAAATAATTTTACCAATCACATCATATATTATATTCCACTCTCTGAATCTCTCATTCAAACATACATACAAATATATAGGATAACATATCCTATTATCTAGGAGATTCACTTACCCATAATATCCCACAAATAACTCAATAGTAACCACTAACCTAAGTACATAGTATTTTTGTAATTTACAACAATACAACTAATAACTAACCAAATATAATATTAGCATATTAACCATGTAGTTATAACAACTAACTAATTACTATTTACCTTTCAGTAAATATCAAACTTATTATTTACTATCCCATAAATTTCCCATGTAAACATTATCTGTAACAACACCACACTAGGGTACAAGGCATAGTGTTGCCTTGTCCTACTAATGTGGACTTGTCCTATAAGACCATAAATAATTGAAACAAGTCTAAAAAGATATTGATAACTAAATAGTTCTAAATGTAGATTAAATATGAATGTTTTTATGATATTTAAAATTCTTATAATATAGTGAAGGCTCTCTCATAAATTAAAAGTTATAAAAATGGTGAATAAAACAAGTAAGGTTAAGGATGTCAAGAATAAACATTGTTAAGAACTTGATGATTAATATTTTTGTGTGTATTTTCCCCAAATTTATTTTATGGAAGTGCAAAGGTAATTTAATAGAGTAAAGTAGATGAAAACATGAGTGTATATACACACTTTCTCTTTGTATGTGAAGATTGATTTTTCAAGTTGCCTTAATGTAATAAATATACAACAATGACACTAAAAGTAGTATTTAATCATATTAAAAATCATAAAATTAAAATTTTTTATTACTAATTTTAAAAGAAAGTAAATAAAGTATACACCTAAAATAGTATACCATATAATTTCCCTATAACATGTATATGTTAAAATTTTGATGCCCCCTTGGTGGGACATTTGGTGAAGTGATGAACTATGGTGAAGTGAGAGTGATCAAGTCTCAATTTGAAAACCATTGAATGTTCTTGATTTGGAAGGATTATATGATCTAAATCTAATTTGTATGTATAAAGTACTTTTGAAAATATTTTAAGTGGTGGAACCACCAATTGTGGAGTGTTAAATAGTTAAAAAGGTGTAATCATGGACGTTTAGGGTCATTAGACTCTAACATAGCCCACTTGAAACTAAGACAAGTTGCACCATTATAGATGGATTTAAATTATATTAGAAACTTTTGAAAATTTAAAAATTAAAACTTGATAATATTACAAATTCCATAGTATAAATGTGTTCATGAATGAATACCATGCCCCATATATTTATATTTTATTTAAATTTTATTTTTAATTTATAATTTACAACTTTGAACTTTTAAACTTTTGGAAGTTTTGAAATCTTTTTAAACTTTATAAAACTTTTAAACTTTTGGAACTTGTAGGAATGAGTGTGCATGCATGTCACACGCACCCATAATTTGAATATTTCCATTTTAAAACTATATATTTCCATAAATAATAAAATTTTCACCCACGAGGCTTGAACTTTCTAACCAAGCCCATTGTGATGCCCCCTTTTGAGATGAGAGTTTTAGCCTTAAAATCACTTATCTAAAAATAAATCATATGTAAAATATATAATATTTTAAATTTATTGAATTCATATTATTTAATGTATATTTGCAATTTCCTATGAAACATATGTTATAAAGATTTATCATTGAAGCATACAAGAAGTGTATTTATGATAGGCATCATGGAACTAAAGTAGTAATAGAGTATATAAGTGATGCATGACATGAATAATGGAAACATAGTAAATTAGATAGAATGCATGATATGAATCATGGAACCATAGTAATAATAAAAAATAATAGAAGTAAATTAATATAGTGTCATTTAACTTACATAATATGTCACTCATAAGGCTCAATAATCCACATACAAGGGACATGTAAAATGTTTCATAACACAAAATGCCAAAGGCAACAAAAAATGTTATAATGATTTCATACAAGAAATAATTTGAACATATAAGGCCAAGGACCACACAAACAATAAGCAAAAAATCATAACCTATCATGTATTAAAGTAAGAATGAAAATAAAAACATGTAGAAAATGAAACAAATATAGTTATATCATATGTATTAATGTGAATTTTATCATGTAGCATATTTCATGTAATATATTTGAAAAATATGAGCGATTTATCAAGATAATTATATGATATGTAGCTCAACATGGTAGAGAGGTTGTGGATAAATACAACATGTTAAAGTGTTTGTGTAGAATGTAGAGATGCCTCCAACTTAGTAAGGTTGTTGGGTAATAAGGGAAGCCTAACATTAGATAATCATGTGGAAGTATGTCTTGTATCACAATCAAGTAATTTTGGTCAATTTTTATCCCTATACTTAAAGATTAGCCAACCCTATACCCTAGGGTCATGAATCATGTTTGAAACTTACTTGTTAGTCATGTTGTAAGTCCTTAAGGCATGTTTAGTCAAGATACTATTTAGTCATACCTCAAACTTACTTGAGTAGTCTTTGAAGGTATTTATTCCCCATTTTAAGCTTGAATCAATTATTTACATGGTGTCTAAAGTCTTTAATTTGGCATCCCTTAAAAATAATGTATTTTGTGCCATGAATATCCCCTATAAATTTGGTGTCTTGGTGTGTCTCTTGTCTCAAGATATAATCCTTAAAAAAATGATCTAATAGTATGGGACATGTAAAAGGACATATAATTAAAGCTACCAAAAATATCTATTTAGATTCAAAATATAACTATTATGGGTTTTCCAAGTGTCAAAACCTGACTCAATCAGATTAAGGATCAATGACATGCATTAAATTGTGCATAAGTAGATCTAATGATGAGCACGAGGTCAATAGGTCATAGGATCTTGAAAATGAATGTGATGGTGATGCATCATAATCATGGTAAACTGGTAGTATATCGATGGCCCGGATTTGATAATATGCATATGGAGATCAATGACACATGTTTAACCATGTAGATGAAGATCAATGACGTGAATGGAGTCAATGAGGTTAATGAGCCTACATTTCACTCTAGGCTACCACATGGCATAAGCATGTCAACTAGATGGAAACCGATAGTAAGGTCCACAAAAGGAATGTAGCGATACTAAGTGTGATAATATGGGAAGATTGAAAGATATATCAATGGCCAATGTTGAAATTTAAACACAAGAGACTCTTGAGGAGATTGATGGAGTAAATTTGATCAAGTTTATAGGGGGCATGAGATGAAGACATAAGTCTGAAGCAAGTAACATGGCAAGGACATACCACATAAGTAGACCAGTCAAACTAAAATAGTAGAGTTTCAAGTTCATAATGATTTTATTATCCCATGTCATGGTTGGAAATGTTGTTTTAGGTATAGATCTCATTAATGTGTAGGTTCAAAATCTTTTTTGTAGGTTTCATAGCCACCAAGTTTTAACACTTAGGTAGTTTGGCCTAATAGGCCTAATTGACCTAATTTATCATCATGAAGGATCAATTTATCATTGGAGGACTAATTTAATGAGTTAATGCAAGGTGTCATGATAGGTAAATAACCCTTGAGGAGCATAAACTTCACAATTTATGGTGATGATGGAGAAATGAGATCATTTCCTTGACTTCATCAACCTACCTTGGAGAAGTATTGACTGCTACATAACTATGGTGGCCTATTTCATCTAATAATTGATGAGGGAGTGACAACAACTTCTATTCCAAAATGGGCTCAATAAAGGAATGTCAACACTTGTAAAGGAAGGAAATGTTGTTGTAATTGCTCTAAGCCACATTTGGCTAATTAATGACCCATTTAATGCCAAATTTTAACTCTCATGCATTCCATTTTTCCTATAAATGTAAGAATTGAGCTCTTGATTAACATCCCTTGGTTGGGTATAGAAAAGCTCTAATAAAATCACTGTGTAAAAAAAACCTTTGAAGCAATATAAGACAATTCTATATTTTGATTGAATGTTAAGTGTATCTTATTGAAATTTGATTTTCATGATGTGTGTTGTATCTCATCATATGTATGTCTCTCATGTGCCTTAATTTAGCTATTTTAGTTCCTTATAGGTTATGTGAAGTTTTTTTAAAGTAAATTTCCCTTAAAGTGTCAAGGAGCTTATAGTCTCTCCCATAGACCTTATATTTTCTACCCTTCCAGTTATAGTGTTATGCCTAACCTTCATGAAAAACACTCATGTTTGGAACCTTGTCTTATAATCTAATCAATTATTTTATCTATTGAATTCCCTAGTATTCATGAAAGTGCCAAACTGAGAGTTGATCATTGAAAAACTTAGTGCATCGCCATATAGATTAAGTTTTGATTTTAGTTATTTTATCTTTCCTTTTTCCTTATGATAATCATAATTTTTAGGAAAGGAATCATATTTTCATATTAGGGTATCTATCCCCTTTAATTCTATAGGTTTGGCCTATAAATAGATAACCCATAGTCTTAGGTCTATCCAACATTGGACTAGGTTTAAGTAGGAGACTTGAACAATCTTCTTCTCAGCTAGGATGTACCCTACGTCTCCAAAAATTTTACCATGCCTAGTGGGACTACAATCAAGGCACTTGTAAATTAGCTTGGAATATATTTTCAATGTGGGAGTACACTTAGATGTCTTAGAGTAATCATCAACAGATTAGAGAGTAGTTTCATGCACCAAATCTTCACTAGGTTTGCCTCCAAAGGTAGTCAAGTTCAATTGATTGAATTTACATTGGATATTACAAGGAGGAAGAGGGTAACTATCTCAAACCCCAACCTATCACCCCATAATTATCCCACATCCCCAAATTTTACAAATTGTACCCACACTTAGTCCACCAAAAGTTCACTAATATAAATGATAAGGCATAGGTTGTAAGATTTTATGACATTCAATGGTGGTATCCATCTTAAAATTAAACAACATGATGATATCCATAATACGTCTTTGAATATCCTACCATACTTTATAAGAGAAAAATCCACCACTCTTGTAGAGCACATAGTTGAAATTACAAACCTTTGCTCAGTACATAATATTACTCAAGATAATGTAGCCATGCGACTACTAGATATGTACTTAAAAGGAAAATCCCTATAATGGTATAGGGTCCTATCCCCTACCTCAATAAATATATGAGATGAGTTTGGTGAGTGTTTATGTAATCATTTTGAGGATAGAAGTGACCATGTGTCACTAGTTGAGTAGATCACATCAATCAAGAGGGCACCCCAAGAATCTATGGTTAATTTCAACTATAGATTCTAAAATACTTGGGATATAATCCATATCATCATTAATCCCACACCTAATTACACTTTTATCTAATACTTGAGAGCACTAAATTCAGACATTACAATCATGATCTAATCTATGGGTGGGAAACTATGGCTAAAGCATATGATATATCCATAAGGGAAAAAATTATTTGTTACAAGTAAGGAAACTCATGCCAAGACATCTTATTCACCTCTTTCCTAATCTCTATACAAATCCACCTCCCATTTCTCCCTTTCCTACTCTAAATAATCAATCACAACATGATGATAGTCAAGCAGATATACTTTGAAAGATTGAGGGATTATTGAAGGCACAAAATAATAAGCTAGTAGCTCTAGAGAAGTAGCAACGGACTTCATATAGGCCATACTAATGTCCTTTCCAATCCCAATACCCTTTTCAATCCTATAATAGACCCATTTATCCATCAAATAAATAATCCCAAGGCCAAAATACTCAAGATAGACCTTATAATAGTTACAACCCCATAGCTACAAGTAGATCAAGAGCCTTGGTCCCTAATAAAAATAACCTTGTATAAGAGGGTTAATGGAAATCAAGAGGGTATTCCAATGAGATGTCAATTATTGAAAGTGGAGAGATATATCAAGGTCCTAATTGGAAAAATACTCCTCTATATCTAGGTCATGACACAATGGTACCTCCACTAGAAGGTCCTACAATTAATCAAAGTGATATGCCTACCTTAACACTATTAGAGGCTCCAATTCAATAGCAAGGAAGCATGGGTAAGGCACCAATTGATACTACTTGAATAAATTTTCAATAAGGAGAACATGTGTTTGAACATATAACATCCAACATGGGATAGATTTCACAAAAGATAGATGAGTCAATTACACCCTATACAAGGGCTAAGAGGAGAATGGTGGAAGATAATTTTAGGAAACCTAAGGTTTATTCAAAACTTGCACAAGTCAGTCAATAGACTATAATTTCAAACATAGTCATTAAGTTGCATGTAACTCAACAAATACCTTAAAATCATGGTTAGCATCAGAGGACTCCTTTCATTCCTCATGTCACTCAAATGACAAGTGACACTTCTACTTCCAAGGTATAGGCCAAAGGTACTAGTCTTCCTTTAAATACTATGGATTATATGAAAAGGTATAATGTCACTATGTCAATATATGTTGTTCTATCTATTCTAGGGTAGAAAGAGATCCTTCAACAAGAGCTCTCCAAACTCTCCAATGTAAACAAGGAAACCGACAAGGTGATCACTTTTTTTTCCAATAATAATTAGCATGGTCAAATATTAGTTCCTAGTCAACTTCCTAGTCAAGATCAAGTTCATAATATTATTTTTCCCCTCCATTCTATTTTTCATTCATCATAGGGGACTATCTTGTGCATAATTATATGATAGATTTAGGAGCATCAACCTCAGTCATGCCTAAAGCCATAATAGAAAAACTTGAGCTTAAATATGTGCTTAATGAGAAGGGTGTTATTTAGTTTAATGGTTATCCCACTAAAATGGTAGGTGTCTTGAAAGACCTTGAGGTTATACTGGAATCTTTCCCAAATTATTTCATCACTCAAGATGTAATGATTGTAAACCTATTCCCCTACTTTTCCCTATGCCTATCTAGGTACTTTAATAAAAAAATTGGGGGTTATTTGTCCTTTTATTGGTCAGACATGGTCTTTAGTACTAGATATTGGACTAGGGTGATTATTAGGTTAGAACCTATCTCTAGGTTCCATCTAGAGCCCTATATCCTAATGTTACAAATGTAAACTACACCATACTTGATGAGGATCAGAATTATACTAAACAAGAGCCTCATGACCATCTTAAAGTCATCTCAAACCTTTACTTGGATGAATGGGTAACTGAGTATCATGGATTTGATTCTTATAACAACATTGAAAAGGCATATTTATGGGTGTATTATCTACATGAGGAGGGTTTTACTATACCTTTCCTAGCTAACACCACTCAAGAGGAAGATGGTTTATGGAATTTATTATTTGATGGATCAAGGTCAAATAATGGTAGTGGATATGGAATCATGTTGATCTCAACCTCAAATCAAAAGTACTATTCAATTGCAAGATTTAAATTTAGTTTCACTTTAAACATAGCTAAATATGAGGCCCTTCTACATGGTTTGTAAGAGGCAAGAATGAAAGGTGTATAATTCATTAAATTTAAGGGTGATAGTGATATTTTTGTGTAAAAAGTGAGAGGAATAAGTGTAATCAAGAACCATCATTTGAAATATTACAAGCACCATGTACGGGATCTCATAGAGGACTTCTTCCAATTCAACGTATAGTCCATACCAAGAGAGGAAAACCAACATGTAGATAGGCTTATAGATATTAGATCTTAGTATGATATTATATAAGGGGTCAAAGGTATAAAAATTTAAGACAATATCAAGGTCATATATCGGCTAGTTTTCCCTAAAAATAAGGTGAGTTGGTAGGTGTTTGATAGTTATGCTCAAATTGTGTGTTTTATGATGCAAGATGTAGAATTCTACCACAAAAATAAAAAAAAAGTAATAACAAAAATATGATGATTGCATAGTGAAACTAAGGTATAAAAAGATTCCTAAGGGGAATGTAACATTATAAATCATATTTAATGAATATGACCAAGTGAGAAGAGATAAATCATGCATCTCAGCCAAGAAGAAACAATATGAAAGGGTAGAGATCTCCAAAGATAGGTTGTTAAAGTTAGGAAAGATCAACACAATAGAAGAAAGATATGCCTTTGTTGATTTATTCCAAGAATAATTTGATGTATTTGCATGGGAATATAAGGATTTGAAGGGATTTGACCCCAAACTTGCACAATATACCATTGATCTAGAGGGCAATGCAAAATTAGTCAGCAGAAACAAAGTCCTATCAATTCAAAAGTAGAAGATTTGATGAGAAGGGAGATATTTAAAATTATTTAATCAAGGATAATATTCCTCATTAAACATTCCTTGTGGGTGGAAAACCTTGTGCCAGTGAGGAATAAGAATGGGCAAATACATTTGTGTGTCAATTTTAGGTACCTCAATAAGGTGTCCCTAAAAGACCATTACCCACCACCCTCAATGGATCATATTATTCAAAAAATGGTAGGCTCTAAGAGGTTCTCATTGCTTGATGGATAATTTAGTTATAATCAGATCATGGTCAAGGAAGAGGATAGGTATAAGACAACCTTTACCATAAAGTGGGGCACTTATTCATACATGAAAATGCTTTCTAGATTGTCCAATACTAGGTCAACTTTCCAAAGGGAAATGTATGTTACATTTGAAGGTTTAATCAATGACACGATTTTTATCTACCTAGATGGAATCACTATTTTCTTGAAGGACCTAGATAATCATATTGCATATTTGAATCTAGTTTTAGAAAGATATGGGGAATTTGATGTATCATTGAATCCTAAAAAGTGCATATTTGGTGTTCATAAGGGCAGGTTATTGGGCCATGTAGTATCCAAGCATGGTCTTTCCATAAACCCTGAAAGAGTTAAGTCTATCCTATTTTTACCCCTACCCAAGCATAAAAAAGGTCTATAGAGTTTCTTGGGGAAGATTGATTTTATAAGAAGGTTTATCGTAGGCTTTATAGAGTTGGTCAAGCTTATCACTCACATGTTAAACAATCACAAGGAGTTTACATGGAATAAAGAAGGTACGAGGAGATTTAAAACCATCAAGGATGCCATTTATAATTCCCCTACACTCCTTAACCCATATTTTAATAAATAATTCTACTTGTATGCCTTCTCTACATTGGATGTAATCTCTACCATGTTGATGTAGCAAAATGAGCAAGGTTTAGAAAAACCTATTGATTTTTGTAGTCAAGCCTTAGAAGGGTATGAGGAGAGGTATAGATTTTTGGAGAAACATGCACTTGTATTAATTATAAGTTTTAATAAATTTAGTCACATGGTCTCCAATATTAATACCATACTAATGTTAGCACACCCAAGCATTAAGGAGTTTATACTCAATAGAAAATGTCAATGAGAAAAGTGTTGGGTGGGTGACATAATGTATGTAGTATGAAATTGAGATTAGAGTTAAAAATATTGTAAGTGGTATAGGGTTATGTGAGAACCTTACATCAAAAGTAAACGAAGGTAGAGACCAAGAGTTGGTAGTTCATGACAGCCAACAAGTAGCTACAGATAACACACCTTTCAGTTGGACACATGATCTGATCAAGTTTATCCAAATAGGTCAATGTCCCATGGGGATAGATAAATCTAAGAGAAGGTGATTTAAATTAAAAATTATACCTTATGTGATGATTAATGGGTTAATTTTTAAGAGGGAGATATGAATGATGATTTTGAGGTGTGTAGAGTTATACTAAATAGGCAAGTTGATCAAGTAATTCCATGATGGTCTAGATGGTAGGCACTTTTATAACAAAACAATAATCACTAAGATCATCAGATTTGGGTACTTTTGTCCCACATTTTTTATATATGCACACTCTTGGGTAAGAAATTGTCCAAAATATGCAATGTTCATTGGCAAATAGAGTCTAGTTACCCTTCCTTTATAGCCCATACAAGTAGAATATCCCTTTATGAAATGAGGCTTGGATTTCATAGGGATGATATACCCCCCTTCAATAAAAGGACATAAATGTATCATTATAGCTATAGACTAATCCACAAGGTGGGTTGAAGTAGCTACCCTCAAAGAAGCTAACAAAGGTTATGTCTTAGAATTTTATGATAGCCTTGTAACAAGATTTGGTGTACCCTCTATAATCATTTATGACTATGTATTAGCCTTAAAAAATAGAAAATTATGTGATATGGATCTTTCATATGTAATTTATATCAAGGCATCTTTTAACTATTACCCACAGGGTAATGGATTAGCAAAGTCTATAAACAAGAACTTGTTAAGGATTATCAAGAGGATTATGGAAGATAGTCAAAGGGAGTGGCATACCAGACTAAGGAATTCCATATGGGTAGATAGAGTGACACGTAAGAAGGCTACTAGACACTCCCCATACCTCCTTATCTATGGGAAGGAATCCAAACTTCCCATCTCTTTTAAACTGCATGCATTAGAGATTTCCCACCATCTTGAGCTCCTAAAAGATGTTATGCAAGTAATATTAAATGAACTATGATGACTGAAGGAGATGATTTATAGTTTTATGCACATCATGTGATACAATTAACATTAGGTGAAAATTTCATTTGATAAGAGATCTTCCTCTAAAACATTCCAATAAGGTGATATAATCCACAAATGGGATTAGGACTATGCAAAGCTAGGAAAACACATCAAGTTTAATAGTATTTAGAGTGGGCCTTATGTCATCACATGATATAAGGAGAGTAATGCCTTTGAGATTGATAATTTTAATGGAGAGATACTTCCCATCCCTATCAATGGAAGGTATCTCAAATTTTGTTACTAGTCCTATTTCATGATCTTTGTACATAGGTATGTAGGTCTATCTTTACCTCTAAATGCTCTTGTATATTATTATATTTGTCATTTATTTATACTATTTTGTTAGTTATTTAGTTTTTTACTATTTATTATTTTGTCTCACTTCTTATAAGTGTTTTTAAGATTAAAATTACATTGATACTTCATAGTCTAGTTATCATGAACAAGTTTAGATCAACTTTCTAGGTTCCATGACCAGTAGGTTGGTCAAACTAGCCAAGTCACCATAAATGTTGGTCAATTTCTAGCCCTAGACTTATATATTAGACAAATATATAGCCTTGGGTCATGATTCATGTTTGAAAATTTCTTTTTATTCATGTTGTAAGTTATTAAGGCATGTCTAGTCAAGATACTATCTAGTCATACCTCAAATTTGCCTAAACAATATTTGAAAGTCTTTGTTCCCCATGTTAAGCTTGAATAGAGTATTACCATGGTGTCTAAATTGTTTATTTTGGTATCCCATGAAAATTATGTATTTTTTTCCATTAATATCCCATGTAGATTTATTGTCTTTGTGTGTTTCCTATCTCAATATATAAGCCTTCAAAAAATGATCTGATAGTATGGGATGTGCCAAGGGATATCAAATTAAATCTACCAAAAAAAAAACCATTTGGATTCAAAATATAACCATTGTGGGGCTGCGAAGTGTTAGAACCTCACTCAGTCAAATCAAGGATCAATGAAATGCATGAAATCATGCATAAGTATATCTAATAGCAAGCACAAGGTTAATAGGTTAGAGGATCCTAAAAATGAATGTGATGGTGACATGTGTCACAATCATGGTGAATTAATAATAGATCGATGGTCCACATTCAATCATATGTAGATAGATATTAATGGTATGCATTCAACCATGTAGATGAAGATCAACATTAGGAATGGAGTCAATGAGGTTAATGAGCTTATATTGCATGTTAGGCCTCTATGTGGCATAATCATGTCAACTAGATGGATACTAATAATAGGGTATATAGAAGGAATGCAGGGCTGCCAAGTGTCACAATTTAAGAAGATCGAAAGATATTTCAACAAACAACATTGAAATTAAAGCCTAGGATACTGCTAAGGAGATTAATAGAGAAAACCTGATCAATTTTACATGGGACATGAGGTGAAGACATGTGTCCAAAGTAAATAAAATTTTAAGGAGATGCCACATAGGTAGACCAACCAGACTAAAAGAGTAGATTTTAAAGTTCATAATTCTTTTCTTAACCCATGTCATTGTTGGAATTTTTTTTTCAAGCATGGAGTACATTAATGCATAGGTTAAAAATATTTTTGATAGGTTTCATAGCTACCAAGTTTTAGCACTTGGGCAATTTAGCCTAATATGCCTAATTATCCTAATTTATCATCAAGGAAGATCGATTTGGAATTGGAAGACTAATTGAATGAGTTAATGCAAGGTGTTGAATTAGGTAACTAACCCTTAAGGAGCATTTAATGCATAATTTATGACTATGATGGAGAAATGAGATAGTTCCTTGACTTTGTCAACCTACCTTGGAGAAGTATGGACTACTACATAACTATGGTGGCCTATTTCATCTAATAACTACTAAGGGAGTTACAGAAACCTCTATGCCAAAATTGCCTCATTGAGGGAATGTCAATTCCCAAAAAGGAAGGAAATTATATTGTACATACTCTAGGCCACATTTGGCTCATTAATGACCCACTCTATGCCAAATTTTGTCTCTCTTACCTTCCATTCTTCCTATAAATATAGGCATTGAACTCTTGATTGGAATATCTTGGTTGGGTATAGCGAATCTCTATTAGAATCACTATGTAAAAAAACCTCTTTGAAGTAATATAAGACAAGTTCATATTCTGAGTGAATGTTAAATGTATCTTATTGAAGTTGATAATCATAATGTGTGTTGTATTTCATCATATGCATGTCTTTCATGTGCCTTGATTTTGGTATTGTAGTTCCTTAAAGGTTTGTGAAGTGTTGTTTAAGGACATTTCCCTTGAAGTGTCAAAAAGATTATATTTTCTTGCATAAACCTTGTCTTTTCTTCCCTTCAAGTTGTAGCTTTCTACCTAACCTTCATACAAACCACTTATTTTTAGAACCTTGTCATAGAATCTGATCAATTCTTTTCTCTATTGGATTTTCTACTAGTCATGAAAGTGCCAAGCTAAGAGTGGATCATTGAACAACTTAGTGCATCACCATATATTTAGGTTATAATTTTAGTTTTCTTCCTTTTCCTTATTATAATCATAGGTTTTAGGAAATGAATCATATTGTCATATCATTATATCTAGCCCCTTTAATTCTAGAGGTTTGGCCTATAAATAAATAGCCAACAGTCTTAGGCCAATCCAATGTTGGACTAGGTTTGAGTAGGAAACTTGAACAATCTTCTTCTCCAATAAGTACCTCATAAGAAGCATTATGTATTGAAATATGGAATATGTTATTTTATTAATGTATAATAGATAACATATGAAAATAATTAGGTTATCGATATTTGAGAAATACTTTACACCCTGATTTTGAATTTTTACAATGTTTTGATGATTTTTTTAAGTTGAAAATATTTGGAATTTTTTGGAATTTTTTAAATAAATACACTTTTTTGAATTTTTAACAATATTTAAACAAATATATTTTAAAATAGGTGTTAAGAACCAATTTTTTAAAAATAGAGTAATTAAGAGAGATTCAACCAATCCTTAATAAGGTGTAAGAACATAACATGATAAGGAAGAAGGAAAATAATGTGCCCCAAACATATATGTAAATTTGAGCCATAGTAATGTAGTTGAAATATGTAAAATATGTAGGAATTTTCATGCTCCTTAAATGGGTAAAATGTTAAATGTGCTCATGTAAAAATATAAGTATGAGATCATGTAAATGTCATAGGGTGTAACATATGAAATAATAAGCAAGTGGAGTGCCATAGTGATAAGTTTTTTAGATTATTTGAATTAGTTTGAAAACAAATAGGGAAAGTATCCAAAGTGATTATAAATATAATGGGTTAAAGGAATTCTTGGGGAAGAGATGAAATAATTTGTAATAAAGTAAAGAAGCTATGTATAAGAAAAAATATGCAAATATAATCAATTACTTGATTAGGGGAGAGTTAACATGGAGTTTACACATAAATTTTGTATCCACCTGATTCATTTTGTGATTAACCATCAATTAGAATAGGATGTTGTTTCATAGAGTTATCAGATCCATTACCTTACATTTTATTCATATGATATATCTTTGGTAGAGTATGCCCTATTTTGTGTTCTTGTGTTGTGATGATTCATGCCTTTGAAATCATGACCATTGCATTATCATGTTAGAATGTAAGATAATAATAATTATTATTTAGATTGGCTCTAATTAATTTTTTCCATGATATTTTGAGAATTAAATTGTGTTTCTCCCAATCAGGATCAATATGGAATAATGTTACACATAATTCGGGAACAAGATTAAATGGTAATGTTATAGACCCAATGCAATGCTTTGATGAGTAACTTGGTTCAAATGTTGTATATCATATTAAAGAGAGTGAATAAGAGATATAATTAATATATTATCCTCTTATAAATTAAAAATTGTAACATTAGTACATTGTTTTCCATCCATGAGTCATTTAATTATGAGAGGCTAAAAATGAGATGAGCTTTGCTTAGGTGTGGCATTTGGAACCAAATTTAAGAGCAAATTTAGGTATTAATTATTTTTTTGAATTTCCTTATTTATTATTTCTCTTTTCAACATGCCTTATTTTTGCTTTGAAAATTATAATAATGCATGTGACTTTATGGGATTATTTGAGTGTACCTTTTGTACCTTCTCCTTAGGATATATGCTCATTGTATTAGGATTATTTATGTCCCAAGGTGGTAAAATAGTATTACAAATGTTTGAAATATCTTGTAAATAATTTTTTGTAGAAATGGATGATTTTACATTACTTTCTATAGAAGAGATATCTTGATATTCACCCACTCTAGTAAATGTAAACAAATCATGAGATAAGTGTTCATCTTCATCAATGGGATTAAAATTTAGCTTGTCCAGTTTCTCATCTATACATTCTTATGTAACCTTATCATCACTTCTATAGTAATATTCAATTATGCAAGTATTTTATGAACTGACCAATAATTATAGTTCCCAAATATACTTTATTTCAATTGGTGCATGTTGTACCTTCCCTTGAATATATTATTTTATTGACGTGGCAAATATCACTTGTGGTATAATTTATTCAAAGGCTCTTCCATTTTCTTAAAATTTTGTACTTGTGGTAGAGATTCCTTAATAATCCTTTCTATTTTCTTAGTGATTTTTACTTCTAGCATAACTTCCATGATAGACCTATTTATTTTCATAAGACATGAACAATTGGTTAGGTATTATTTATTTTACTTGATTAATCTAATTTGTAAGTAGCCATTTTACCATTGGAATTGGTTGTTGAGGTTGTATTATAGACACTTTATTCAATTTAGATTGTGTCATTTTTCAACAGTGAAAAGGTACATCATCACCTCAAATTATGTATTCATGTATTTAATATAAAATTTTGATACATCTATGAAATGTAGAAGGTATATATTTAATTTCATGAATCCAAAGTTAAACCAAGAGTAATTATATTGTAAATACCTAGAGATAACTTCAAAATAAGTATAGACCATTGTAGGACCCCATAATAAATCTATTATAATAGTGCCCAATATTTTTTTAGGAATAGTATCAAAGCCCTGCATAGGTTTCTTGTAAATTTAAATATTATCTTTATTGAATCTTAATTTATGTATGAAGTTATAATTATTTGATAATTATTGTCAACCAATGTACATTGAACTAGTTCTTCATGTATTTGGATTTAAATAAATAATGAAAGATTATGCTTGATGATATGCTTGTGAGGTACATGTTATTTATCAAAAGTAACAATATGATAAATATCCTTGAAAGTATTAATATTATAATCAAATGAACTCAATTTTGTATCCATAGGAAGAGTTTTATCCAAAAACATTTCATGTAAGATATCCTTGTAAGTTGGTGCCTTTTGTAATAGTTCTATAATATAAATTTTGGTATGAGTATTTCAACAACATTAAATTATATAATATCCTTTGGGTTGATAAAATTATCTTGAAAGAGGTTGAGGATGATAATTATGATTATGAGGAATGGGTTAAGGAGATAAAGGTGTTTGCCCCCTTCTGGTTTGGATAACATGAACATGAGCATCTAGTATGACATTTGGATGAAAATTGGGAATAAGTTGATGAATATAAATAGGTTGAGGGTGAGGATGTGATAGTAAAATAGGTTTATTACTTGCTCTTTAATGTATAGTTTTAATAGGAAGTAACTTGTGTTATATATTATAACAATAAGTATTAATACGAGGAGATGGTATAGGTTGGATTTACTGACAAGGGGTAGATTCCTCTTTATATCTAAGTTTTTTTTTATGTGAGTAATTTTTTATCCATGCTTGAATATAAAAAATAACATGTTGAAATGGAATACTTGATGTAATATTAAAACCCTTAATTTTATATAGCATATAAAGGAGACTTATATTCATTAAACCCATTATAAATACTATATAATATGAATCAAGTAATGTTACAATATAATTTAAGCAATGATAAGGACTATGAATATAATACAAGAAAAAATCAAGGTATGAGGGTGATATAAGTAAGGTTTTGAATGACTTATAGGATACCAAATATACTTGTTTTTTTGTTAATTATTATTGTCCCAATATTTAAAATCACTAAAGATAGAAATAAAACAATGCTTTTAAGCTAATAACCCCAATTTTTAAGGGTATGGTGAGAGTAACTTCCTTGTGTGATTTAGTCCTCTCAATTGCACCACAAATCAAATAGATAAAAGAGGATTACTATGGTATAAATAATGGATCCTAGGTGTTTTCCATATACATGAGTCATGTGTAAACTAAACTTTATGTTTAGTGTTGTACTATGGCTATGAGTATTTGAGTACACCCCTTATGCCATGATGTTTGTAAAAAAAACACCACATAGCCCTTCATGATAATCACTATGTAATTTTAAAACTATCAAAATATTATATCTAAATTAAGAAAAAAGTAAATTAAAAATAAAGTGAAAAATAAAAAGTGAAATATTTTGTTTTCAAAAATCAATCAAATTTCAACCTAAGGTTAAAAAAGGACCTTATGTGTGGAATGATCTAAGGTTACAAGATAATTTATTCAGTGTCATAGTCAATCCAAGTTTGAATAAATTGAATCCTTTTATATCAAATATTATCTAAGTTCTACGGTTTTTTTAGTTTAGTTTTAGTAATTTATATAAATTTTAAATAAACTATATCCCAAAAATCATTCAAAAATAGCAAGTAATGTTCTAAAAATAACGGCTTCATCAAAATGTTTAACCTTTTAATTTAAATGTTCTAAAACTAAAGGTATTAAACTATTGAAACTGAAATTTTGATATGTACTAATATGACATTAAAATACATTCAAATATAGTATGCTATATAATTTATAAAAAATGGGAACTTTCTAAAAATAGTAAAAGGGCATAAGGATGTGCAAACTTCCCTAAAAATAAATAGATCTAATTATCAACTCACTATAACTAGAAAATAAGTGAAATTTATTGGTAAATATAGTCATGTTAAAAATAGTAATTAAGATATTTGATGTTTCCACAGTAAATAAGAGTAAGCATATGATTTCTAGGATTGTAAATGTGTGCACTATTTTTGCTCAATGAATTTTGAATCACTTGTTAGGAACTCGTGGAAGCACCATTGATTACCATATACAAGAAACTTAAGATGTGGAATTAAACCAGAAGTAACAAGTAACTAAAAATCAGAAATAACACAGAATATGAGAGACAATACACAACTTGTATTAATACTCATCCAAAAAAGAATACAATAAAGAAGATGCCACTTCTTCTTCACACCCCTCAGAGGCTTCCCACACCTCAAGTGTATAGTAATTCTTTCCTCAAATCTCTCTCTCTTACGGTCCCAACACACAACTCAAACATAGAGTTGGTGTTCACCTCCAACCAGTCAGTATCCACTACTGCCAGTACACCAGTGCTCCACACACTCCATAAGTGCTCCACACACTCCAAGTACACAAAGTACTCTAAGTATATCTCCCCTAAACTTGGAATAACCTAAAACTCAAATGATCTTACTTATGGAAGGAACTACCTTGCCTTCCTCTTTGCTCTCCAACTGAGTACACATCGTACTCCAAGTAGATCCCACCTGATCCTGCTCCCTGTTGTGTTGCTGTCACCTTGATTCTACTACCACCTACAAATCAACTTGGTTCTACACACCTACAAACCTTAGACCTTGCACACACATACACCTGTAGATCAATGATCTTACTTACCATGTAGATCTCCAAATGTGGCCTTGCACACCTGCTGACCAAGATCTTACATACATGAAGAACCCTTCTGATTCTCCAAAACCAGCACCCACACTTGGCACTACTGTGGAACTAGGAGGAACACTCTTTCTCACTTCACACACAAAAGGAGATAACTTTTCTCAACTCAAACTAGCACAAATTACAATACAGCCCATGTGTCTATTATATAGATCCCATGCATACAATAATTAGACATCTAATTACAATAATTAGATCCATAGCTCCTAGTCTATAATTGGATCTTAACATGTAAACACTCAGTTCGTTAACAAAATTTTCATGCAATTGACAGTTTTGGAACCGCACAGGTGACCGACGTCGATCCCTGTTAGGCTGGAGATGACTGACGTCAGTTGATACCTGACCAATTTTAGTTGCCTTTCCCATTGTATATGACCAACGTCAGCTGATCAGGTTGATGTCAATTTCCCTACAACTTATCAACCTCTCAACAACCTCCTCCATGTCTGCAATAGTGAAGCTTTTAGCTCCATAACCTAACAATCTCCCCCTTGGAGATAAATAGCTACACTGTACCTATACTTATGCCCCGTCTAATCTATTTCCTAGCTTGTATCCCTCTTCAAGCTCAAACTTGAAGACCAACCACCACACACCCTGTGGTGCAACACTTGTCATCCAAGTAACCTACCACATCTGAAGTACTTGACCATGCATAGCATGAATCCCTGTTGCTAGTCCCTCTCAGATACCTGAGAACCCACTGAACTGCCCTCTAGTGCTTCCTTCCTAGATTGACTACAAACTTTCTGACAGCACCCACTACTTGGGCAAACTTAGGTCTATACTAGACCTCATGTGATTTTAGACACTGAACTGTCCAACCCTTAGTGTGCTCTAGTTCTACATCCTACGTATTGAACCTTGCCAACACCTGATTCACATTAGCTCCCACTAGAGACAAAATCAACTTGTGATCTTCCATGTCTCTCATGTCAAAGAATTTTGCTACTCCAAATTCCTCATGACATGTCACTAAACTAACCTTACCCTTAGCTCAGCAAAACCCTGTATGTACGAACCTACTAGCATATCACCCACATAAAATAATAGGATAATGTTGCGACCATCATCTACCTAGTAAGATAAACATAATGGTTACACTGACATTGACTAAAACCCTGCTTTTTCATCCACCTGTCAAAACCTGTACCACTGTCCTGCAGCTTCCTCAAGACCATATGACATGGCCTTCTATCTCACGTATCCATTCTCTCTATTCTTTAACTAAGGTATCCATTCATCTCAGTGCTTTCATACCAGCTAGCAACCCTACCAAATCTCCTGTCTGGTCTTGCATCTTATTCATGCCATGCTCCCACTATTTCCTAGATCCTTCCTACTCTGCAGTCAGTAACTAGTATAAAGAAGAGGAACAATGAATTTGAGGCTTACTTGCACTTTCAATCCTCCCCATGGGCATTTGAGACTCCTTGACAGCTTGTTGTCTGCCCAAAATCTATCTCAGTGACCGACCTCAGTCACTACATAGTTTGCATCCGATCGACGTCGGTTCCATGCGATTGTCCAGGTCACCAACATCGATTATCCTACCGACATCAGTCTCCACCTACCTAACACTACCAACTTCTCTGGTTTGCACATGACCGATGTTAGCATCTATCTATTCAACATCAGTTACCCTTGACTGATGTCGGTACCTATGTATGCTTATGAGTGATGAATTTTTACCCGTGAGCTCTCCATTGATCAAAACCCTATCCAAACCACCCTACTCAGAGATGTCCAACCCCATCCACTGATCTCTATCTATCATCTCCTCCAAGAACACCAAGGCTTTCCAATTCTTAAGTTTGTCAAACAAATATAACTTCCTCTTAAGAACATGCATCTCCTTCTTACTCATGTGACCAAGCCTACAAAGCCACGTCCTTGCAACAGAAGAAGAATCAGTAATATAAGCAAGTAGATAAAGAGTACCTAATTTCTTACCACATGCTAATTCAAGTGTATCCACTATGAGAGTTCTTGTGCATCTCTTATCACCCAACTTTCCTGAAGCAATTAGCTGCATCTTCAAGACTGGGACCTGCATGACCTCCTTCAACACCCATGTGTTGTCCGCCTGAAATTTCAGCAACACTTCCCCTTTGCTAATAATATGACAAGGCTCACCATCCCCTCTACTTGGGGCTGCATGGAAAGAGGCAACATAATCTATTAACCAAGATACAACTTTATCCAAGAAACATCCCAGAGCATCCTATGCAACAACACCTGTAACATCTGCTTCTTTAGTTTCTTCATGCTAATCTTCTACCAACCAATAATATTTCTTTACCTGCTCTTTCTTTCCATAACACCATAAATGACCATTTATGCTATTCAGTTTCTCCATTCGTAGCTTATTTTCTTCTGCCCTTGATATACTCCCACTCAATCAAAAACCCCTAAGAGTGACATGTAACCAAACACAAACCTACTCCCTACAACCTTAGCTCTGATACCAACTATTAGGAACCTGTGGAAGCACCATTGATTACCATATACAAGCAACTTAAGATGCAGAATTAAACCAGAAGTAACAAGTAACTAGAAATCAAAAACAACACAAAATATGAGAGACAATACACAACTTGTATTAATACTCATCCAAAAAAGAATACAATAAAGAAGATGCCACTTCTTCTTCACACCTCTCAGAGGCTTTCCACACCTCAAGTGTATAGTAATTCTTTCCTCAAATCTCTCTCTCTTATGGTCCCAACACACAACTCAAACATAGAGTTGGTCTTTACCTCCAACCAGTCAGTATCCACTACTGCCAATACACCAGTGCTCCACGCACTCCACAAGTGCTCCATGCACTCCAAGTACACAAAGTACTCCAAGTAGATCTCCCCTAAACTTGCAACAACCTACAACTCAAATGATCTTACTTATGGAAGGAACTACCTTGCCTTCCTCTTTGCTCTCCAACTAAGTACACACCATACTCCAAGTAGATCCCACTTGATCCTGCTCCCTGTTGTGTTGTTGTCACCTTGATTCTGCTGCGACCTATAGATCAACCTGGTTCTACACACCTATAAACCTTAGACCTTGCACACACATACACCTACAGATCAATGATCTTACATACCATGTAGATCTCCAAATGTGGCCTTGCACACCTGCTGACTAAGATCCTACATACATGAAGAACCCTTCTGATTCTCTAAAACTAACACCCACACTTGGCACTGCTATGGAACTAAGAGGAACACTCTTGCTCACTTCACACACAGAAGGAGCTAACTTTGCTCAACTCAAACTAGCACAAATTACAATACAACCCATTAGTCTATTAAATAGATCCCATGCATATAATAATTACACATCTAATTACAATAGTTAGATCCATAGATCCTAGTCTATAATTGGCTCTTAACATGCAAAAACTTAGTATGTTAACAAACTGTTCATGCAACTGACAGTTCTAGAATCACACAGGCGACCGATATTGGTCCCTGTTAGGCTAGAGATGATTGACGTCGGTCGATACCTAATCTATGTCGGTTGCCTTTCCCATTGTATATGACCGACGTCTACTGATCAAACTGACTTCAGTTTCCCTTCAACTTAGCAACCTCTCAACAACCTCCTCCATGTTTGCAACAGTGAAGCTTTTAGCTCCACAACCTAATATCACTACTCATGATTCATCCTCAGGATTAGTTCCCTATGATGAGTTCTATTATTAAATAAAGTAATTTGAAATCTATTGGGATAAGTCCATAGGAGGTGGTTATGGGCACACTATAGCCTTTTCTATTGACTATAGATGTGTCTTGGTTGATTGTGTTTTTGATTTATCGATCTAGGTTTGTGTGATCACTTGAAAGGGTTAACTAATGAAGTTTGTGTTTTGTGGATCACATAGAAGGCATGTAAAAGATAAAACCCTAAATATTTTATAATAAACAAGATATATATGAAGTATAAAATGGTATAATTAGGTAAGGGGAATAACCAATCTAGCCTTAGAAACCCCATGTTACTAAACATTTCATACATAGCCCAAATTGCCTTAGGTTGATGAATTTCTCTATCCTAGAGTGATTGTGTGATACATGATTATGAAAATGGAATGAATATAGATATAATATTGATTTAAATTATTGACAATGTATTCCATTAATGTTCAATAAATAATATTTAGACATAGCTTATGACTATTACAATGTTATATAATCAAAATAGGAAAAAGTAGTGCTCTTTTTCTCAATGTGAAGTGTAAATTTATAGAGAGATTTGGATAATGATGGCCTTGATGTGATTTTATATGATAATATTTGTAATAATTTAACTAGTTGACTTTACTAAACTTTTAATAGATCCATTGTGAAATGTCTCAATTTGAAAAAGTGTTAGTTGGAATGCAGGAGAGAAAGTTGCACTAGGGGATAAGGACATAGTGTCGACTTGTTTAGATAATGTAGACTTGTCCCAAAAGACCATAAAATATTTGGATAAGTATAATAGGATTATATGGGATTAATAGGGGTGAATTTATTTGAAACAGTGATGTTGGTATGATACTTATAGTCTTATAAGATAGTGAAGACTCTCGTATAGATTACAAGTTAGAAAAATGGCAAATATACCAAGGGTAAGCATGTTAAGAATTAAAATTTTCAAGCACTTAATTATTAATTTTATGTGTCTACATTTATATGCATAAAGTTATTATAGTTAAATATAATGTAAATATTGTCAAGTTAGTAGTATTATATCTATATAATGTCATTATCATGATAGCATCACTTGTGGTGACCCTCAATTTTCACCTAAGTGGAAAAATATAATGAGATTCAATGTGATTTTATTCCTTATACACAAACTCAATGTGATAAAAAATACTAAAATATGAAATGATTCTAAAGTATGTAGAGATTTTTCCTCATAATGAAATCCTAAGTCATGTAATGATGTTATTCATGATCTCCTTATACTAATGTTTAAATTAGATTGTCGATTACAACCCATGAGTGAGCCTTTATAAACCACTAATATTCTTACTAGTCATATCATGTCCATGATGCATGTTATTGATGATATCTAAATATAAGTACTTGATCTCACTTTGAAAACTATATCATATTATTCTAATATTAAATATAATTAAATTTAGGATAACCCCTTACAATATCTATATGTGAATATTCATGTCTAAGGGATTTTATTATGCATATACTCCCATATTTTGATTGTTATGGATAGGCTTATATTCATTTAAATAAATATATAATTTATTCTGGAGAATGTGATAATGATGGACACATTCTACTAAAATAATTTCATATAATCCTCACAAGAGATGCTTCAAATTGGTTTTATAGTCTACCTAGTGGATCGTTACCTAATTTCAAAAGATTTTAAGATGTGTTCCTATCATATTATCATTAATACATGGTTCTTAAATTCACAATGGAATATTTACAAGGTTTATAATAGGGTCATGATGACCTTATTAAATATTATTTTTTTTTGATTTAAGACTACATTACATTCTTTAACTTATCAACCCTCATATTTAGAAAATAAATTCATCATCAATAGTGGTTTTTTGTCTCCACTCAAATAAAAATCCATGCATAAACGTTATAATTATTTTTATAAGCTATACATGGATGTGTTTAATTATGCATGTGATGTTAAATATGGAAAACATAAAGGTACTAATTCAAATGAATCAAGACCATATCCATGTAATAAGAAAGCTACCAATACGATGCTAAAATCAGATCTAGACTCTACAAAAGGAAAATTTCCAATTCAAGTCTCTCATAAAGAGGATAAATAAACTAAAATAGTTATAATCAAGTAAGGGTAATTTAAAGTCCTAAAAAAAAAGGAAAGAATTATTTTTAAAAATATTATATCAGGTGAATACATCTACTTTCAATAAGAGGAAACCACTTAAGTTTGATAGTTTCAGTGATAGACCACATGATGTTATGTGGGCATTATTGGATATGAAGTTAAACACTCTCCCTCTTAGTAAAAGGAAATCTATTTTTCACTTATCATGTTATTAATTCAAATCGATACAATGATTGTTATGCATTAATAAAAAATATTACACAACTTGAAAATAAAGGGATTATTAGATTTTTGAAATTGGAAAACAAGATAAGAAATCTACTTATTCATATTTTCGTACATCTTATTTTGTGCAAACCAAGATATCCTCAAACATTTATGAAAGGAACCAATGGTATTTTAATATCTTATTAATAAAAAACATAGATTATATATTATTATAGATAATATTTAACAATATAATAAAAAAATCAAAGTTTTGGATATAATGAGCAAGATTTTTAGTATACACAAGGACCTGATAGGGAACATATTGTTTTAACAATCACTTTATAACTCAAGATAGTCAATACACTTATTGATTTTAGAAAAAAAAATCCACAAGGAAATGTAATTATGGGATAGCCATGGTTACAAAAAATGAATGCAACATTGACTAAGTTTAATACAAGTCTATCTTTTACTTTGAGGGTAGTTTATTAACATTTCAATTCAATAGAACAAGAATAAGGACACTATGTACCAAGATAAAGTTACATCTCACCTTACACAGACATGGATACCAAATCAAAATTACTAGGCTTTAGATCAAATATATGAACATGTAATGCATGTTTCATAAAAATTAAGATAACATCAATGATATCAACCATAAGTATCACAAGAAACCAATACAAGTGTGACTATCTCTAAGAATTTAGAGATATAGATTTAATATCAAAAGGTACTAATAAATAATGATTGATATGGTGCATAATTTTTGTTTTCATAAAAGTGGTCATATCATTCTATCATTCTTGGTTACTTTGATTATACACATGTTACATATTAAATGATATATCATTAACATGTTGTTTATATACAAAAACACAACATATATCAAGATATTGAGTCCTAATGTCATCACTTGATTTTAATTATAAATTTAAAAACTCTTAAAACATATGAAATATCCATTCCACAAAAGCATAATATTATCAAAAACACTTAAATATATACATAACAAATGTTTAACATGATAATACAAATAAAACATATGTAGATTCACTCAATAATTAGCTCCTCAGCATGGAGGCTCATAATGAAGAAGCCATACTATCATCCTATCAAGACCATGATTAGGATTGACTCCTTATTTCATAATATTCATAGACATCTACTCATGACTATAAATTTACATGCTCAAGATGTAACTAAACATAATAACCTAATAAGTTTTAACCCAAATCCCTAACTAGAGCTCGAGGGCGTATATATTGTCTCAGCAATTATACCCTAATCTAGTCTCCCTCAATTATAATCACATCATGTTTAAAATTAAAATCATATCACTCTAATGTATCTAATACATATGTAATGATGGATATTGCATCTTGATCAAATATTGGAGCATGTTCATTAGCTATTAACACCCAAATTTAAACATTAAGTGCTTGAAAATGTTTAATATTGAAATCCTAACCTTACTTGATATATTCATCATTTCATTAATTTGAAATCTCTATGGCATGCTTCATTAATCCATTTATTACCTTATAATTACTAAAAAATCGTTCAAGTATCCTTAATTTTTATACAAATTCTTATCAGTCAAGTCCCAATAGTCTTTGTAATTTTGGGACAAGACTACACTAGTAAGATAGGGTTGTAGATTGACCTTGTCACATGTGCTCCAATAGTAAATTTTTAAATTCAAGATATTTCATATTGGCCCTCTCATTTTTTTAGCAAGTTTAATTAACAAAAATATTCCAAATATTCTAATAAATAAGCACATCAAGGCCTCTCAAGCATCATCTAGAAATCACTTGGAAATTCTACTACACATTGAGCAAAAGGGCACTAAACCTCACAATTCTAATTTTGACTTATTCTAATATTTATAAGCTAATTCTAAAATTATTTTATTTTATAATAAGGGAATTCATTATCAAGTATTCAAATCAATTTTATAGTTGCATCCATATAACAAATATCAATATTCATGCACTCACTCTAGGAGGGAGAACTACTTTATCATGAGGCCCTTTTGTGCTATGTATGTAGCACTCAAAATATGTGGGGTTTCATGGGGATAGATTGACTATTCCCCTTTCCCAATTATCTCATTTTAATTTGATATTATATTTGGTTTTTTTTCCAAAACTATGATTTGTTTATCGTAGGTATGTTGTAGTTAAGTTAGCTCTTGTATATTATAAATAGACCCTCTTAGATAGTTGTAGACACTCAAATAAAAATGTAAATTACATAGTAAACTAGGAAAACCCCATAATTAATAGTTAAGGCAATAGTGAATCCTTATCCACCCTAGTGCGTTCCTATCCCAATGCATCATAAAATCATACTTTTGGCTAAGAGATAGTTCATAAGTCATTTTAGCCAATTTTACATCAAGTATATACGTGTAAAATCAGCATAAACTATATGTAAGTTAGGTTTTCACATTTTAATATTCATTAATATTTAGTGTTCCTTTTAAATAGTGTATTTTACTATATTTTATATTTAGATTTTATATGTTTTATAATATATATCAATATCCTTACATAGGGGAGATTGGAAGATCAGTTAAATCTAGAATTAAAGAGCATTCTCTAGACATTAATCTTGAAAGGAAAGAAAAAATATTTACTTGCCAAACATTTTTTTATGTTGAAATATGATATCGATATTGAGGAAGCAAAAATTTTGGTAGTAGAAGATCACTTCCATAAGCATATGTTAAGAGAAGCAATAGAAATATTGAAACATCCTAAAAATTTAAACAGAGATGATGGGATAGGGATCAGTCATGCTTACAAGCTAGTAGTTTATAAAAATTAGTATGTTTTTCTCTTCTCGGGCATATGAAGGTAGTTGTTAGTCTTGGTTTTTAGAGTTCTCTTTGTTGAGTTCTTTCTTAGATTTCTTTTTTTAATTTTTTGGTTCTTTTTATATAATTTTATTTAATAATATCTCTTAAATTGTTTTAAAATAGGTTATAATAACATGTTAATAACTTTGAAATTTTCTTTAAAATTTTGGTTGACAAAATTAAACCAATTAACATTATAATTAAAATTAAAAACAAATAATTTTAAATAAATAATAAATTTATTGAATTTTAAATTTATTTATAACAAATTTTAATTTTAATAGCTTTAAATTTTCTAAAAATTAATAATTAATACATGATTTTAAATGATTAAATTTTTTAACATTCTTAAACTAGGATATATATTTGAATTTTGTAACTACCTAACTTTCTTATTTTATTTGTTTTATGATTTTTGTTTTTATAAATTTTAAATAATGACTATCTGGTTCTTTTTTAGCAACTTTTTTTCAATGATTATATTCCTCCAATTTTTAAAGTATGCAATTCTATTATTCCTACACATGTTATTTATCTAATGAAGGATCACAAAAGTGGATCTAAAATGCATTGAGATTCACAACTTGACGTAGTTTCTTCCATAAAATTATTTATTAAATCAATATTTCAATCATTTAATGTTTATAAAATTTCTTTGATAAATCAAAAGTAAACATATAAACACCAGAGATATACATGGCACACACAACTAAACCAATCGAAACTATCTCCCCTTGCATATGTATAGTAAAAACATGAAGTGTTATATCTATGATAGTTATCCAATACTCATCATCTCCTACAAGAAAATCAATGATAATGCTATCAATGTAACTAATAACTATGAAAATATTTTCAAAACATACATATACATACTTTTAGGAGGAACATAAGGCCCATAAAATATTTCTCCACCCACCTCTCCTCATATACCATGTGTCTTTAGGTGCACCTTCTACCAAAATAAGAAGTAAGATGGGCCACCAATGCATCATCCACCATCATTTATATGTTGAAATACACCCAACATCATTTAAATTAAGAATTTGAATAAAGGGATCTACCACAATCAATAGAATGGGTGAAAAAATAGATGTAATATGTCAACCTTAGTCACCCTCACATATTATATCTCTAATATATTAGACCCATTTAATCGGTACTAGAGTCACATCTTCCCTAATCCTAAACTAGCATGTAATGCACTCAAACCAAAAAATTGTCAACATCTAGAAAATAATCATGAAACTACAAACTCACATGAATTCTCCTCAACTACAATACATCATAAATACACCATATAAATCCTTTGTAGGGTCTTCACATAATCAAATTTGATGTTATGCAGTTGATCATTTGGCAACACTCCATGGTACCACTCCACAGAATATGTACAATACTAACCAATCTATCTATAAACATATGTGGATGTGCCAAACAATAAAAAAACATACCTATAGGCCACCATATCACAAAAATATGTATATAATCTATAAAAATGCATAATATGGTTGAACCTAGTTCACCACAAAAATAATCTTGTGTGAAATGATGCAAGTCCCTTTATACAAGAGCCAACATCACCTAGCCAAAAGATTACATGATACCATACTCCTCTATATCATAAATAAAGTGATTCATCATATATGAAATGGATACACCATTAAAATAAATTGAAATAAATTATGCTAAAAATGCACAAATACATTTCCAAACATACAAAACCTTCAACTTGATATTAAAATAGTGGTATCAATATCTATATATAGTGAACCCCTAGAATGTATATTAATTTAGTGGTGAGCATGTCTTATATATGTCTTACAAACACCACCCTACAAGGTCACATGTGTGCCAAAAATAGGAAGTCTCAAATTCCTCCAAACATCCTCAAGTGTCACAATCATCTCCCCCAAGGGGAGTTAGAAGGTGCAAGTATTAATATCCCACCACTCTACCAAAACTATCATAAAATTCATATAATATGGCATCACATCTAGCCATCCAACATGATTTAGTCCAATAGCATATAGACTCAATATTTATATCACTCAAGGTAAATCTCACACAGTCTCCATCTTATGGCCATGCCTAAACTCTCATCTTCATATTTCCACTTACAATCACAAGAACACAAAATACAACTTAGAAAACTTATGAAAGTATGAAAAAAATAAAATAACATATGTTTTAATGTTAAAACCTAATAATCACTTAGGACAAGTCCATAGATAAAAATATAGTTTTGTGGATAGGTCTGTGATCATGTGGGTAGGACCATTGAAATTTTGGACAAGTTCATGTAAGGTCTATATAGGATCACTGTAAAGAAAAAAGTCTATAAAACTATGAAAATGAACATAAAATGCTTAAAAAAATACAATACATCAACAAACATTTTTTTGTAACATACCCATTTTAGAGTGTCCTTAGATTACAAGGCATCCTCCAACTACTTGAATCAGGTCAGCCTAGGATCTCTATTATGCAACAATTTTTTTTCAACTAAACCTCAAAATCACAACTTAAAAATATGAAAATGAATTACAAATTTATTTTATACCAACCTTTAATATATGGGTTGATTTTTATTTTCAAAACTTTTCAACTAATTCCTCTAAAACTTGTGCATGCAATATCTTGAGTAATACCCATCGAAATCACTCCCCATGAGATTCATTAGAACACATAGTTTGTTGTTATGCATGGTAATATTTTCATCATGCTTATTAAACATTTGGAAAATGACAAATTTAGCACTTATTTTCTTATACATAGATTATACCAGATATTTTATACAATATCCAAATTCTTTGTCTATAATTATTACCTTTGGTAATACTTGTATGATACCCATCAAGCCAATTTTATCAAATTAAAATGAGACATTCATAAATATTTAAATGATCATTATCAATTATGTCAAAATGATAAAAATTCAAAAAATAATTTAATCTAAATGCTCAAACTTATTTTAAATATACATTTTTCTTTCAATGTGATGCATTTGATACTCTCCTTCCTCACATCAAAATAGGGGCATACATTGGGATTATTACAAAAAATAATCCTATAGAGACAACATTAATGGGATCAGTAGAATTTTAAAAATGGTTCAGATCATCCGCACAGTGTAAATTGGTGCCAAGGATCTACAAATTTTGGATAGTTTATACATCTTGGTACTAAGTCTTGGGACATATGTCATGTAGTTTCACTCCATCAAGAAAATAAAATAAATATACATTATTATATATAAATATCATTATATGTATTCATAGTCATATGCAGTTTATGCACACATAAAAAATACATGTTTCATATATTCAAATAAAATTCAATATCATATTGCATGGTAGAATACAAGATTTTAAGGATTTAAATTAATTTAGAGATCATATACATAATAGATAGTGGCACATTTTTATAGGTTATCGGGTCATAATATATATACAGATTTGTCAGCATGAAAATTTGTCAAGAGGAAAAATTTGAGACTTCACATCAATAGTGTGGGGAATGCAATCCCTTTCCTATTAACAAGCAGAGATACCTTTATTAAAATCCAAAATAGGAAAGAAATAAATATTTATAAATAAAGGAATGTAAATCATGGGTATTATTTTTAACTTGAAATTATGAAAAGGAGTTTTTAGAAAGTAACATGTAGAGAGGGAGAGAGAGAGAGAGAGGAGGGAGAAGTTTTAGGCAACAAATTTTCCAAGTTAAAAACTAAGATTGGATAAAAGTTTTGAGATAAAATTTGAATTTTAAAAGTAGAAAATATCTCTCATTCAATGGGTTAAAAAGATATAATCATATCTTTAGGGATATGAAACATACACGAGAAAACTATTTAACTCTAATAATAGAAATGAATAGCCCTCTATATTTCTAATAAAAATAACAAATATATTGCCTCTATTCCCATCGATAGTTTCACATTTTTTGGAAATATAAATTACAACTCCAGATATAAATTTTGTAATCTAATTTATTATTAATAATAATTTAGAATTTGTAACAATGGAAATAGAATTCAAATACATTGAATTAAGCAAAATAAATAATTAAAAAAACATTACTAATATAAAGTTTAGGAACACCTATTTGTATTGATTTTTGAAGAGCAGAATGCCTAATCTACCCTTACAAAGTTTTGCCAAAAATCTAAATATTTTGAACCCATAATATGAATCCGTAAGTTATATTTATAGGATAAAAAGGCTGGTTATGGTTCAAAACCATCTATTTTGACTTTTTGTAGGGTTGTAAAAACACCCAAAAAAAATTACAATTTTAAATGGTGAAAAAATGTTTTAAGCATTTAGCACCACTTGAGAAAAACATTTGAAATTTTTGCACTGCTTGCAAAATCACATTGTCAATTTTCACAACTTGAAAAAGCAATTTGGAAAAATTACAAAGACAATTTTTAGAATGATAACATACATTTATAAGGGTAAAAAGAGTGCAAAAATATAAATTAGGTGCAAAGAAACAAGAGAAGAAAATGCAAAAACCTTGAAAATAATTCTTCATTCTTATTGATCTTATATTGATAGTTCTTTCCTTTTCAGAAAGTTGTCAAACCTTTAAATAAATAACATGATCAAAGATTCATCTGGTTCATCTATTTACTTGTAGGAAATGTCCACTGAATAATCTAACTCTAAAATTTCTTGAGGCTTGCCTTGGAGATTGTTTATCTTCATTTTCAAAATATCCAAATTCAATTTACATTTGGCTAACTGGTGAAGTTAGTCATGACCAAATATAGATGTGGGGTTGATAATGTCTTGAATTCACTCTTTGAATTCTCTAATCATGGTCTAAATTAAAATTAGATTCCCATTTTGATCTTTTTCATTAATAAAAGGACAATTCAATTTCTTGACCTGAGTGTCTATTCCCATCATCACATCACTTATAAGTGACCTTACATCATTGAATTTAAGAAGAAATTCTTGAATAGATTGGATCCTAAATTGATTATCTCAAATAAATTCATTCTGATAGATTTTTTCTTCCTTATTGATAAATCCCTTTTCAATAAGGTCAAAAGAAGGAAAATTTGAGAGTTTGACCAACTTGGGGATGAATTCCTCCCAAATTTATTTCTCTTCAACATATATAGTTTCCTTTATCATTAGTTATTCATATTGTGATCAGATTTTATATAAAATAATTTCCATGGTGAGAATTGTTGAGGTTTCTTGATCAGTAACCTTTTCAATCTAATCTTTCACTGCATTGCCCATTTGGCCTACCTCTCTTACTTTCTCTAGCGTCTCCACATTAAGACTTGATGAAGTGATATCTAGTTGAGTTAGCTTGATCAATCTCTATTTTATTGAGTTAAATTATTCTACCTTTTCTTTTAGTTTATCCTCTATTGCTTTGTCTTTATCCATTTTTTCAAAAAATGTATCAATCACCAACTGTATGTTTCCTTTCATCCTTTCTCTATTTTTTTTCCCAAATGAACCCTAGATACTTGGTAGTCTTCAATATTTATTTCTAAATTATCATTTTCAACTGCATGAATGGCAACTTCCAAATAATTTTCTCCTTTTTCAATTGTTACCATTTAAAAAACTATTCTTTCTTTATTCAACATCTTTGAGAAAGGAATTTTTAAAGTTTGAAAATATATCTCCTTAGGTTTAACAATTTTTATTTTCTTCTTCATCGGTATGGAAAAAAAATATAAAGTTGTTGTGTTTGAGTAAGGCAGTGGGATATAAGTTGATATTGGTGGAATAATCTTGGCTAGAGTTAAAGAAGGTGTTTTCTTAATTGGGGCACCTTAGAAAGATGTTTCTATTTATTCTTATGTATTTATTGTTTCAATAAGAGTTATTGGAGAGGAGACAAGAGGAAATTTGGGATTCAAAGGAGAAGAAGAAGATATATGAGTAACCTCTTGCAATGGGAAATAATATGACATAGGGAACATTGTATCATCTGAAGCCAAGAACTATTGAGTTGTATTCTCTATTAGTTATTGATAAAATGGTAAACTATCAATGAGAATCTCTTAAGGAATTAAAATACCAAGATAATAAGAGACATTTTCACCTAATCATTTTATTTTTAGCTTGATAACCTTCTATGGTTAAATATCTTGTTGAATAGATTCAAGTTCATGTAACTCTTATATCATCGAGGGTTCTCCACTTAGACCTTCTTCATCTATGTTTTATAGTTCATCATGTTACTTGTATAAGTTACAAAATTCATCTTCCCCAAGAGGTGTAGGTAAATCAACATTCACAACATCCACTCCTTTTATCTTTAACCACCTAAGATTTTTGTCAAGTATCACTCTTTTTCTACTTGTGAGAGAAGTAGATTCCCTTTTATCCCAATGGACTACATGCATTGTCTTTATTGTGATGTTTTATTTTTCAAAGATGTGTTCCCATGTGACCTCATCATCCACAACCTACTTTATAACTTTCATTATGACAAATTTTACTATTTGTTTCATGGTAAACCATTAATAGTCATTGATCATCACTACTTTCTAATCATTGTAATCTATCCAATAGTTTTCAAAATGTAGAAGATGCTAATATAAAGGTCCAAGATTGTGCTTAATTAATCCCTTGTTTTAGAATGAAAACCTACTTTGAAAAGTCTTGATGTTGTTTTGAGACATGTATTATTCAATTATCTGGGCTTTTACTAGTGATGGATATGTATAACTACCAATTGAGATTGAAAATTTGATTCCTATTTTATATTATCTTGTTAGTAACTTATGTGTTTCAAAAATTTGTTTCACCAATTCCATCAACACCTAATTATCACTGACATGTCATGGGACCACATAAATAGCAACTTCTCAACCACTAATTCTCAAATAACTAAAATTTACAAAATTCATGAGCCAAGTTCCCCATCTTACTATTTCTATGGTGGTCATAATTAATATCCTCATGTTAAAGAGTTCTTTTTCAAATAACTAAATGACCAAATGAATAAATATATTATTTAATCTTATAAATTGATGAGTGTTTTAATTTAATGCTAGCTAAGGATAGAAGTCATACACCATTATTTTCCTAAAATCACCCACTGTATGTAATTTGTTAAAATATCTTTGATTCTCTACATCATAATTGAGATACAAAGTCATCTAGAATTTTGATGTGACTATTACCTCCATGAGAAACATGTGAATGGAATCATTGATAAACTATCCCCAATTGATATATTACTTGTTTCTTAGGATGATCCAAATGAATTTGTATATCCATACATCTAAAATTTCTTTGCCATTTGATTTCCCACTATCATGTGCAATAATGTTATTGTTATTGTTTTTTCTTAGTCAAGTATTAATTACTCTCTCCATTGAAACCTTATCCAATTATTTTTTATTTCTCTCAATATTTATTAGGGTGTTATAAGACTTATTCAATTACTTTGACTTTGTCCTCTTTGACTAGGCATTGGAAGGAAGGAGGATCTTATCAGGAGTTCTTGAGACCTTTTAAACCTTTAAATACTTATTTGAAACTAAAAATGACTTATTAATTATTTATTAATCATATAATGGAGATAAAAACACCAATAAGTCATTTTAATAACTTTTATACATCCATTAAGTACTTTGAACACTCGATTCCTTCACGAGCAAAGAGGCATAGGAGAGAGAAAATAGGATTTTGCTTTAAACCAAGAAAATTTTATTCATGGATGGATCCTAAACATAAATTTATAATTTAATAAAAATAATTTCAAACCATAAATTAGTACAAAATATGTAATTTTTATCCTATAGAATATTTTTTCACCCATTCCTTATAGAACTAAAAATTGGTAAAGATCCTTGTCTAGAAGAATATATGAACTAGCTTGTCAAACTGAGAACATTTTTGAGTACCCTCTATCTTATTATATATTCATATAAAATTCATGATCCAAATATAAGATGAAGTGTCCTTTATGTGATTTATATCTCTAATTAGGCCTAATTAGGCCTTCTATCCTTAGAAAGAGAAAATTGACCCAAATAAGTACCAACACATGTGAACATATCCAAAAGTGTTTTATTCACTTTACTTGTCATAATACCATTGTACATGCCAAATTTAAATTTCTCAAACATCTTATAGATGGGAAAACCATGAAATGGTCATTTGCAAGCCTAGACACATTTATGTGATTGAGGGGTTATTTGAGAGGTTTTTCAAGAAATTTCTAGGTTATTATTACTAAAAATTGATTTATGATACCTATAACACATCAAAATGACTTATAAATTGGGTTTTAAATCCTTTATTTCACTTATTGGCCTTCATCATTAGTTTTTTACTTACAAAATTTAGTTCTTCACACTATTGGACCTAGTGACCAACTTATAGGAACTATGTAACTCTTTTAGGGACCTATATAATACTTTATATGATCATGAAACCTATACTAATTCCCCATAAACATCTAAAAATGGTTTGAATATCACTCCATAGTCTACACCCTCATAAACAAGCTAAAAATTCACTAATTTCCTTGTATCATATGGTATTGTACCTACATATATGAAAAAATAACTAAAATTGAAGCTTAGGAGAGTTATGAAATTGAATAGGATCATTTAAAATTCAAAATATTTCATTTTAGTGCATTAAGAATCATATCTCTCAAATCATGTCAATTAAAGGGTTTAAGGAGAGTTTTAGTGGGTTTATGTTCTTAAAAATGGATTGTAAAGGAAAAGGGTCCTTTGAAAAACCAATTCCAATAATTTATATAAATGGGACCCCACTAACATATCATATGGTATTTAGTTCCTATATCTTCTCATGAATGTTTTGAGCAAATGAAATGGCCTCCTCGTCTCCTTCTCAAGTAAAATAGGGATGTTTATGTTTTAAATGATTGTTCATACAGATCTAAATCCTGAAAACCAAAAAAATGGAGTGAATTTGAGGAATAGTAACCCCCTAAATACCTCAAAAAATTTAAATATACCATACATCCTCTACAACAAGTTCTCACCTCTTTACAACTGCTATTCAGGTTGAGGATTATACATGAAAAGGTTGAAGAAGGTTGTTTTGTGTCCTAAGACCCCAAAACTCACTTTTATATCAAATAAATATTTAAAACATGTTTACATGGCTCATTAAAATTACTCAACATGATTATCTATAAGTATTGACCTTCAAATTAGGTCCAAAACATTGAATATCATCATGGAGAGTTTTATGCAAATTGGTCACATTGACCCTAAGGTCTTAATCATGATTTTTTATCTTTCTAATCATGGACACAACTTGATAAATATCATAATAACAATAATATATAATCCCTCACTTTAATACTTTCAAATTCAATTGAGACAAACATGTCCTACTTACCTTTACTTGTGAGTGAGACTGTACATCTAAAGGGACTGTGTATGCTCTTTGATTGTGTTATATCCCTTTAGATATGATATTAATAGGCATTTAAATTTAAATATATCCAATTAAAACTCACAAATATAATTAATTTTCATCTTTATAACACTCATTTCCATTAACTTCATGACGCATGTCCACATCTTCACTCTTGTCCTTGACTACTTGCATGTATACATTGGTTATAGATGAGTATGGAAACTAGGTGCAATAAGAAATTTAATAGGTATTTAACATTATGTAATTATATTTAGTAATTTTAAAAGGTATATAAACCCTTTCAAAACTTTACTTCACATAATCTTCTCATTAACATTTAATACACATTTGTGTTTTCACCTTGACTAACTGTGAGTTAGTTATTTTAGTGTTTCCCTTGCTTATATGTGGAAGTAGATGATTATAGAAAGACCTTGAGTATGTATTATGACATGGATTGAAAATTCATTAGTATTATATGAATACAACTAAATCCTTATCTACTTCCTCTCAGTTAAGACTTATTATTAACTATAGTACATACGTGACTATGTATTTCCTTGCTAACTATAACTCTATCTTACCTATGTATGCTCCTTGAGAATTTTATTCTTTCAAAGGTTCTCTGTGACCCTGTATTCAAATCTAAAATATTCTAGAGATGCTTCTTTCATTCAATGTTTCATTTTAAGTATAAACTCTTATTGAAATCTTCACTCTATTATCTTCACAACTTAGTTAGGTACAGGTTGGCTAAAGGTATTCTTTAGGTTTGACTATAGTTATAGATTGTCATTCTAATTATTTCATGATCTCAATAAACTAAAGTTTAAACCTTTATCTCATTTAAGATTATTAATTAAAACCATCTACCCTATGATTCTCATATTATGGTTCTTAAAATAGTCTTAAATTATGATTGATTGTAGGTGCATATTATGTCCTCTTAGGCCTCTATACAGACAATGGAGAGTGAGGTAAAGTTGAATCAATAGCCAAAGTGAATTAATTACACTATATAAAATTCACTAATCTCATCTCACCTATCATAAAATCTCATATTTCACCTTCTTCATCTTCACAAGTTCATACTACATATTAAACTTGAATGTGTTTTTGCATATATGGTTATAGGTGGTGATTTTACCCACTGTACAGACTATAGGTTGCATATGTGACATGGTTGGAATTTAAAAAATATGATGCAAAAATTTATGAATGAGACCAAACTACCTCCATCCATCTAAATAATCATCCAAAAGGTTTGATAAACCAAGGAAATCAAAACATGATCTTACCTTAAAAATGCTAAAGAACCTTAATTTTTGCTCAACAATGTTTTGAGATCTACATTTATGACTCTACCTTATACTTTGGTGACATTTAAATCATCCTCACTCATTTAAGGGGCATATATCACGTTTAATTTTCATCTTAACACCTCATAAACACATTTACAAAGACACCAAGTCCTTTGGAGACCTCTCAAGATGGTAACATAGTCATACACAACTATGACTGTGTATTTTAGGCATTTAAGGCTTCTAAAGAGGTCTATTTACTCTATTTAAATCATGAAAATAATAATCTTAAATAAATTATGAACCTTGATAAATAATTTCCTTCTTGTCAAAAAAAATTCTTCATCTTCATAACTCTTCATAACTTCTATCACCTATTATGATGTTCATCTAAATTGTTCATTAGGCTTAAAAGAGAGATTTTGAGATTTGAGAGAGTATGGTATTAGGAAATTATATGGAATATTCTCACATGGTAAGATTATACTTTCTCATATTTTAATAAATACTTAAATATCATGCTAAGGTAACTGAGATACTCTCATAAACTAGGAATCTTATTAGACCTATAACTATACTTTATGGAAGGACCAATCTCACTCATGATACCTCAAGAAAGGCCCTACTAAAAATTAAGGTAACTCAACATTTTACTTGGATTAAATAGTTTTAATTTACTTGAAAAATGACCTTGAAAACTCCAAAAAATGAATACAATCAACTAGTATATCAAACATGCTTGAAAACTACCAAATCTCAAGTTCAAGATAGATAATTGGTTTATTGTAAAAAGACTCCTTAGAATATAAAATTATTTATTGATTAAATCATTAAAAATTTCCTATTTTACCTTTAACTAATCCCCCTAAATCCTTTTTCTCCATTGAGCTCTGAAGTGAAAAACTAGAGACAAACCTAGACCCTGTCTAGATGACTAAGACATAGTGACCCCCTTACACTCTTAGTAATTATTCATAAATACAATGGGATTAATATGAAAAAAAATGATAGTAAAATTAATTTAATTAAGGTTCATATCATTTACCAAGATATTTTTACTTGGCTCTCTCTCTCTCCTACCTATATTAAGCAAAAACTGATGGCCTTCTTAGAGCTACCAAGGAGGTCGATATGAGAGATATGTTAGTTTTATTCATTATGAGACTTAAAAATCCTTAAAAATAATGGATTTTAATTTTTAATGAACAAATAAGGTCTTAAATATTCCTTAAGATCAATTTTACCTTGAAGAACTATATGGATAACCTCAAAATAGGCCTTTTTGACACTAAAACTACCAAAATCACTTGAGAAACCTAATGAAACTTATAAAAAATGTATCCATTATACAATTTCATGCCTGAAAAAGTACACCATGTCATTATTCTAATATTATACTATTATTAACATGTAAAACCTACTCTAGAAGCCATAAAATGACCTAAAATGCAAGTAATTGAGTCATGAAGTTAGTCAAACATACCACCAATCAATATGATCAATTTTACAACATGAGATGAATTTTAAAAAATACATAAGGCCTATTAGTATTTTATGGACTCTTTTAATCTCTTAAAATAACCTAAAATTGGTTAAAAGGTGGCTAGATAAGCACCTAGTCATGATGATCAAAACCTTAAACTCATCAAATCTACCTTAAACTCTACTAATCAAGATTTTGGATGACCATTTTAAGGACATTAAAATTAAAACATACCAATTAATAGGGAAAAAAACATGATAATCAAATTTTCAAGATATAGGGGTGATAATTTGACCTATGAGGTCAAAATTGTCAATAGTTATCATGTCATTTATCTTATTTTTGAAATCAGACCTTACAAGGTCTTTTGGAAGCCATGTGGAGAAATGTTTTCTCTTAGTCAACCATGAATTGTTGAATTTTTTATCACATGTCATACTATTGTCATCCCAAAATATTTGAGAGGACTCAGGAGTTAGATGCATAAAGGATTTACTTTTGGAAGGTGAAAAATTTATCAATCTACTCAAGAACAAAACTCATTACCAATTCCCCTTGTGAATCTCTTACCTCCCTTATCTCTGAGTTATAGTTATTTTCCATGACCAACACTAGCTCAGGATACTATACTATCTTTGAGAATGTTGTCACCTATGCCAATTCATTGTCATAAATACTTTAACTAAAATCTATCTTATGCACTATGTTCATTCTTTCTAAAAACTCATCTCAGTCAATGTCACTTAGATTAGTGTTAGTGATATTTCCAACATTAGATTAAAATGGAAAAATAGGTGTCACTCCTTAAAATTTATACTTCATAGTTTTTTATCTTTATTCAAAATCACCTTTCTAGAGTAGGAGATGAAGACATCAACTTTTACAAGATAATTGACAATTTGGAATATTTGTGGAAAAGCTTCTGATTTGAAAAAATGATGAAATTAAATGACTTAAATCCAAAATACATTATTTAATCACTATGGAAGTATATACTCATAAGTTATTCTTGAAAATTACTTCAATTTTTTTTAAACTTTACCTATGTGAAATTAAACTTTCCTCTATGCAATTCCCTGCTTGCAACTGTTCTTATTCAATTTCTTTGTGTTAATTATTTGGCAAACTTCCATAGTAAATTTAAATTAATTTAAAATAAATTTTGATTTTTTTTATTTTAAAATATTTATCTTGTTCCATATTCATCCAAAATATTAAAAATCAATTTCTAATTGATTTTTACCAAAAATTCAAATCTCTAAGCTTGCTGAAAGAAATATGGTTTTATCAAATTTCAAGTGAAAATAATTTAAACTATGATTTTTTATTTTTGAAAATAAAAAATCCATATTTTTTTTATTTTATCAACCCTTATCTTTCCTTAGGGGATATAGTTTTTTTTTAATTTCACTTTTTATTTTTAGGGGTGCCACGTAGCCATGTAATTTTCAATTTGTGAACGAATATGATAAAAACCTGCCCCTATCAATTTTATACCCTTTTTTACCAACTTCATAAAAATCAAACTTTTATTATATGAATTCAAAAAAAATCTCACTTTTTAAATTTCTTCCTCCACTACCCAACAAGGTCGTACGACTTGCATATGACCAATTCAAAATGTTAAAACAAAAAAATTATATTTTTACCTACTCTACTTAACCGTACAAGTTGGGCATGAGCAATAGATTTTTTTTATAAAACAAATTTATGCTTCCTTTTTATTTATATCCTCCCTTAGGCATACAATCAGTTGTATGATGGCTATACAGCTCAAACTATTGACCAAAAAAAGACAAAAAAGTTTGAAATTGCTAGAATATGCCTTCAACTAGGTTTTACAGTTGACTTTGTTGAATTAAATCCTAAAAATGAATTTTTTTTCCCTTTTCAAATAAAAATTACTTATTCAGTGGGAATACAACTAGCCATATGACTCATATTTTTCACTCACAAAGCTCAAAAAATAATATAAATTATCAAAATTTTGACTTCTATAGGTAAGTCATATGAATGGTTAGAGAGAGTAGAAATAGAAAGTAAAAACTTGATGAGAACTAAAAATTATCTATTTTCATGAGTAGAACATACGGTCTATGCTTGGAAGTGAAATATGAATCTAATTTTTGGTTTTTAGACCCTCTAGTCTTCTTTAGCATCGCCCAACCTATTTGGTTGAATGAAAATGCTTATTCAAAAATTTCTTTACTTTTTCCTAAGTGATCTTGCACAGCCAATTTCTAGTTTAAGAATAAATCAAAATAACTTCTTTTCCATTCACTTACTTCCCTTGCGTGATCTTGAATATATTTCTTTCTGGTAGATGAGGGATAAAACACAAATGGAAATTCAATTTTTAATTCATTAAAATTGTCAGATTTGAGTATGTAGGTTGAAAATATTTTTTTAAGGGAAGAAAAACTTTATTTAATATGACCTAAGAAAATAACTACATTTTCATGGTTAGCAAAAAAAATTAATTTAGATTGCATGCAATTTGGAAAAGGAGAGCTTAATTTGCAATGGAAATTTGCACTGTTGAAAATTTTGATTACAACATGGAAGTTTACATTTACATATCTCCTAGAAATATAATTTGCATTTGTATGAATTAGGGAAGCATGATTTACATTTGCATGACTTGAGAAAATAATTTATAATTGGATGGAAAGGGGAAACTCAAAATAAATTTTTAATTTACACAAAGTCTTAAATCGATTGTGTAATTTACATGAATATTTAAATCAATTTTTGAATTTACATAGAAACCTAAAATAAATAAATTAGTAAATTTCACAAAAACTAAAAACAAATTTTAAAATTTCATAAAATGGGAAAAATATTTTACAATTTGTGTAACTTTTGGAAAAGTAACATGTGTTTACACAACTTATAAAAATTTAAACATTTTTTGAAAATTCAATTAAATGTTAAGGGCCTTTTGCATGAGAGGCTCATATGTGTTTTAAAATAATTTAGGGTAAAAACCAATTTGTTTTTAAAATTTTAATTAATTAAAATTTTTGATTTTTTTAAAATTTTGATAGTTTTGAGCTTAGTTCAAAAAATTTATCAGTTTATTAAAATTTGAATTTCCATTATTTTTTATTTGTTTTTAAAATTCATGACAATAAGACTTGAGTACAAGCTCATACATAATTAGATACATATTCATGGGCACACACAAAAAGTAATTATGAGATAGAAATTATAATTTTCACATATAATTACAATCAAGTATATAGAGACATGGAATTATATATCATGTAGCACAAATTCAAAAATCATGATGTCATTTCATGTATATATATATATTCAAATTTAGAGGAATGATGTGGATCAATGCACCTACATACATGTTTTAAATTTTAAATAGCATGAAACTATTTCATGCACATATACACTAAAACATAATTTATAGATTCAAATTCAAATGTTTATTTCAATTTAAATGTGTTGGCACTATGATCATGATGGGGTCATGAATATTCCTCATTACCATTCAATCATGAAAAAATAATCTATATGTGTCTACATTTGTGTGATTCATTATGTTTTGATCAATGTACATTTGAGTCTAGTGACACTCAATGTTCTTAGAATTACTTATATAAAACCCATTGTGTGGTTCCACCTTCTACTATAGGTGGTGTATGTTTGATTCCAATGACACTTTAACCTAACATGGTTTCACTTTATTTTGTATTATTACATTAGGTGTTTCTCCCCCTTTATAATAGGTTGACTATGAATCTTTCCAACTCAAAATATTGATTAGTTATTAAGAATTGGGACTTAATAACTTTGAATTTATCAATGATTCAACTTAAGGAAGCATCTCTCCAAATGCCTCAATAAAGGGAACACTTATCCAACCTATTATCTTGTGGTTCAATGTTAGAGATATACTACTTTCCCATTACTGCTTGAGGGATTTCTCATTTCTATAGCAAGAAAGCAATAGGACTGAAAGCATCTTTTCTCTACTTGGTTGGGTGAACTAGTGACCCATGACATCTCCATTCTTCAACACATGAGCATTCTCCAAAGATGACATAAAACTATAAGATTATAGGTGTACTCATTCCTTATTCTTTACCTTTCAATTTAAAATTTATACTTTCATATTCTATTTAGGGACATTGACTACTACATGTGTTATTTCAAGTTTTGATATTGATTATCATGTAAAATCAAAATTTGAAGCCAAAGACAAACTGTGTCATACATAATTAGGTATATTTATATCTTTTACTTTATAAAATTCACTACTAAAATAAAGGGGGAAATTTAGACACCCAAATTTGGTATAGGCTCATATTTAATACATTTATATGTAACTTTTCACATAAATATGATTAACAATGAATGAAGTATCTATCAATGCATTTTTATCATCTTCACTCTATATTTCATATATTTGTCCATTTATTTTTCATATTTCTAATTTTGTCACAGATATCCCTAATGCTTGTATTTTATATTTTATAGTGCCTTATATAGAATTTCATTAATTTTTTGTAGGTTTGAGCCTATGGATTTATCCATAATGAAAACTTTTCTAGGTGAAACTTGTTGAGTTATTTTAGGTAACATTTCATTTGAATCATTATTGTTTTTTATTAGTGCTTGTTGGTATAAAATGTATATAAATACAAATATACTATGATCCATTAAGTAAAACACTCCACACTATCAACAACTATACAACATTACATGTTTTAACTATAAAATTGTTGAAGCTAGATTCAAAGTTTACAAAGGTTGTATTCATATTTGCATGTTTATGACAAGGTTAAAAATGATAATGAACATCTAAAATTACATTTAAATACTCATACATACACATTAGTGGGATGAATAAATTTTATTTTGAGCCTTCTTTGGATTAATAAAAATGTATTTCAACACTTGGTCATTCAATGAGGATTTACCAAGGTCAATCCATCATAATCCCTTACACTTGATACTCCCCCTATTTGATTTAAAATCATAATTTTTGCATGAACTATGGGTTTATATTTTATGTATTTCCATGTGATATTTTATTTGTATTAGTATATCAATGGTCTTAGTGAACATAGGCATAGGTTATGAAATAGTCATATTTTCATCACAGTTAACATGGACAAGTCCACATTCAGTGAACATGACCAACCTAAATTGTTGTCCAGAGATCATGGACCTATCTAGGAAAAATTAAATATTTATCCTTTATCCTAATCTATCATAATCTTGTATTGATAATTTTTATATGGATGTACCCAATCTTAGACTATAATAATCTTAGAATCTAAGCTAAGTTGTCTTATTCCTAGTGTTTTCCAAAAATAACATATAACTATATTTAGCAAGTTACAATTAAAATTATTTGTAAATTATATTTTTGTAGCATTCTAATTTATTCAACATTTTAATTCTTATTAGATTCACATAATTTAAAATAATGGAAAACACATATATTGAAAAAACATGATTTCACACATTCACCTAATGGGTAGAACTACATGTAGTTTGAGTTCCCTCTTTAAATTATGGGATATGTACACATCACTCAACCATTAAATGTGGAATGATTTGGGTATACTCAATCCACCTTTAATCTATAGGCGTAATTCTATAATTTTAAGTGTATCTAGGGTTTTAAGTGAAGGATATATATTTATGTGATTCATGTGTAGAATCAAACTAAAAGAGAAGAAGACATACCTACCTATATCAAAATGGGAAAGAAAATATACAGAGACAGAACCATTACATTGGGAACATATGATCTAATAGTATTAACCTAAGGCTAACTATACCATTTGGGCATATATAAAGGTCTAGTTCTTAATCTAAGTGACTTATAGTCTAGTCTTTTATCCTTCTTTCTATATGCCTATAGTCCTAGTATTCCACATATTAATTAACCAATAACTCTTTGTTGTACTTTCTATATTTATTAAAATAGAGTTCCAAATTAGTTTAAATCCATTACATTCAAAGTTATATATATTTTTATATCTTGTAATCTGAGATCATTTACAATAGATCAATATAGTTATGGTTAATTAGTCACATTAATCGAAATACAGATAAAACACATTATACCATTTTTTATGTTAGTGAAAATTCATATAGGGATTAAGTCTTCCTTACATAATTACTTATTTAATTAAGTTTTGGTTTCTAAATTGTATAAGAATAGGGGTATATTAATAATGGAAGGATAACACATTCCTCTAAATTAATCCTTTATTTTTTATTGTTTTACAAGGTGTTGTGAGCACAAGTAAAGAGATCAACTTCCCATAGATCTATTCAAAATTATAGAAAAGTGAGAGATATTTTTTTATCTATAAGTATAGGGACAAGGCCATACAAATTTATTTCACATAATATATTAATTTTTAAGAATTTATTTTGTGGTCTTGGAAGTGTTAGGATAAGAGTGTATGGTCCTATTCATCTGGACAAAGTTATCAATTTTATCCAAAATATACATTTGTATTGTTTGTCTTACTACTTGGACGTTGTTGATGTTTGGTATTTTACAAACATAATATTGGGTAGCTTCAATGTCTAGGATGTGATATTTAAGTGACATCTAGGAATGAAGGGCTAGATCCTCCTACTCTAGTGACATTCTAAATAAATTGGGGGTGAAAATGGAGAATGAGGGAACTAAAAACAACAAATAAAATAAAAGGTGATGCATCAAATTAGTTTTTACTTCACCCATCTAAAGGAATAATACACATAACATGTGTTTTCAAGTTAAATTAAAATATCCCATAATTTATGTGCAAGTGGTAACATAAACATAAATATAAACTAGGGGAAGAATAAATCCACAAAATAGATATAAAGTGTTAATTTATATCATAGTCACATATAAGATTCTAAAAATGAATAAAATTGAATATAGAACAATTTCTAAGGTAAATATTTTCACAATGGAACTCTCCTGGAGAGATAGAAAAGGTCCATAGGCCAAGGACCCAAATAATATGGATAATCCCCTAAATAATTTTAAAAATTAGAAGAAAGAGATGAGTTTATTTGATCTTTATACCCACATGTCATAAAATTTTAGTCATCATGAATGCCAAAACTTACACAATTTTCATTATTTTTCTACCTAGGAATGCCTCCATGAATTCAAAATATGAGTGGAGTGGTATAAATAAAAATAATTTAATACTTACACCTCCCAAAGCTTTAATATTTTAATGAATAAAAATAATAAATATCCATCTTTTTATCATACTATTCCCATACATTTTTAAATTCAAAATCCATAAGCTTTTAATAAAGGTGGGCCCTCTTCCTCATGTCTCCATGCATGACCCTCCATGGGATTATTTCAAAATTCAAAAATTTAAAAGATTTTAAATGAATTTGTTCCTTGATTATTTTAAATAAAATCTTTTGTTAATTTTAATATGGTAAGTATTTTTATTTAAATAATATGTGGATAATGTATAAAAGTGAATTAATTCCCATGTAATTTTAAATATAAGGTGGAGCTTTTCTTGACCCATACTTACTACCATAGGAAACATTTGGATCATATTGTAGTCATATAAAATGTAATTTTAGTGCAATGAATGTCAATTGAGACCACCTTATTTTTATCTTATCCCTAAACCTATCTTAGGGCCTCTCTTTATCACTTTCTATATTTTGTGCAAGTCTAACCCATTCCTAGATATACCAAAAGTAGAATTAAGCCCTCGCTAAGGCACCCAGGTCCATTTTTTACCTATTCCTCCCACATGGACATTAGTAAAACCCTTTAGACAATAATTCATTGTGTTATTGGCAAAGTGGTAGCACTAATGTCCCTTTGCTCTTTTCACCCCCAACATATATCTTCTTATTTGTCAAAGTACATTAGGGTCAGACTAAACCCATTTCATGTATCAATAAACACTAGAATGATATATAGACCACTTTCATTCATTTATCCCCTAGATGGAAATTAGATGAAAATACATATAAATAAACTTAGAAATAGTTGTGTAAATCTATGTCATTTAACCCTATTCTATCATACTCCTATATACACCCATCTACAACAACCCCAATCTCAAATTAATTAGATTTGAAATCTCAAGTTGCACTCAAATCACTCTAACATCACTCATAATATTATTCACTTTCACTTGCACCATCACTTAGATTGGGATAAATGCATCAAGCTTGATCCTATTTTGAGGTATTGGTGTGTAGGAAATGCTTAGCACATGGGATATTAAGGTCACATCTATCCTACCCTACTAATGCCACTTTTATATACTTTTATTACTTAAATACCCTAACAAACATGGAGGATTAGGTTTTTACATTGAAATTAGTCAAAATAAGGAGCATATAATGATCTATAATTAAATCACCCAACATAGGCTCATCAAAAATAGGTAGAGATCCACCCAAAAGCTCATTGTCTTCACTACATAATGACATTAACATAGTGCAGTAGGACACTAGTATAGTGTGCTACCATATAGAGGATTGTGCTACTATCCAGGAAGGTTTATAACTCATTTTTCTTATTGGAGACACCTTACACTATCCCTACACTATTTTTTAACCCTCCACTTATATATCTCAGTTATCTTTATAGATAAGCATTTATTTTATAATTTATTGCTATTTATAGGCTAAGAAAACAATTCAATTATTATACAAATTAGTGTATGTTGATATTTCTATATTTATTCCATAATTTATTAATCTAGGACCTTAACAATCTAGTTTTTTACATCACATGATCACTTAAAATTTAAATCATTTGGTGAACTTAACTTACTTTGAATAGCATCCCAACCCTAGACTTAGATGCTCTTAGGGTTTTTATTTGATTTAAATATTTTGGGAATATTAGAGTAAATAAATTAGTAAATAATATTGAAATAATTATAGTACTAATTCATATAATTTATTTCCATTTATAGCTTTCTGAAAATAGTAATGAAAGAGGAGAAATGTAACTTGTATTAAAACTAGACTAAGACAATTGAGACAAAGGTTGAAATTGGTTGTGCAGGACTAAGACAGTGTCATGAACCTAGATCTAGATTTTATTTAGTGAAAGTATATGAGCATAAAAAATAGGAAACTTTAGGGTCTTTTGTTATAGTCTAGGTCCTACTGTTGTCCAAATTAGTAATAAAGATCTGACTTTTCTAGGTTTTGTCTGTTGTCCCTGTGTGAGCCTACTTGTGAAATTTGAAGTCCTAAATGTTTATGGAGATCCTTATAGAGATTATTTAATCTCAAAACCTTGGACTTTCATTATGCTTTATAAAACTTGAGAAATAGGGGGTTAGTGTGTGCAAGATGTACTGAACATGTATCTACACCCCTTGTGTGGGCACACTGCCTACATACAAATACTCTAAAGATGGATCAAGACATATGTAGTTCTCCTAGTTGATGTGCTTTATGAAATAGTGATATTTAGATGTAAAAAATCCAAACTAAGAGTGCTTATGGTGGATAATTAATGGTGTGATAATTTGAATATGTTTATTTCTATGTTAGGTAACTATATGTAGAGAATCAAAAAGTTTACATTAGTGGTTTGTTTGTATTCTTTCATGCTTTGTAAGATTTGTCACCTCTCTTATAAATTAAATTTTAATGGACTTTTATAGGTATCTATTGGTCATGGGTCAAATGTATTCATGATAGGATGACATAAAAAAGAATAGGAATCAAATGGATATGGTTATTTGGGCTAAAAATGTGATTAGATAGGAGCATCAAAAATGGGACACCTTAGGGTCTAGTCCAATGCTCTTATCCTATAGGCTTAGGACTTGGGGGATAAAATTATCATAAGAAATGTAGCCTAGCTGAGTTAGAATCAAGTTTTATAAGTCTATGAATGATCAATTATAAGGAAAAAGGTATCTATAAGGGTTATGAGAGTATGCAATAAGGTCCTATGGATTGGGTGTCACAAGCCACACTCAAACTACCAATTTGGACATTTTATTTGACTACATTTCCCCCCCTTTATTATATTGATGTATTAAAGTGAAATACTAGGATAAAGGAAAGTAGAAAGCATACCTGAAGTTACCTATAAGGGTGGATCTCATTAAGCTATGTTATGTTGAGTGTACATAGAAAGAAAACATTGTGAAGTATAAATCTATAAGAGAAAATAAAGGGTAGATCAATTCTTACTAGATATACTATATCTAAAATAAAAATGTATAAAAAATGGGAGAGAGAGAGAGAGAGAGAGAGAGAGAGAGAGAGAGAGAGAGAGAGAGAGAGAGAGAGAGAGAGAGAGAGAGAGAGAGAGAGAGAGAGATGAAGATAAAAGAATGAGTACACCTCATCAAGTATGCATACCAATAAAAAACCTATTATATTATTGATTGATGTTAAGTGTAGATGGATAATATTGTGTATGTGCTAAACCAAAAGTAATATCATGAATAGAGCTAAGTGCTCAATTCTCCAAGAGTGGTTCAAGAATGCAAAGGCTAGCCCTTTGATTCCATATCTGCCTACTATGTGAATCTATGTGATCATGTGTGTTAATCAATGTTCGGATTACATCTCTAATCTCTCTGATTAGGTGGCTCAAGAATATAAAGGCTAGCTAGTCCTTTGACTCCATCATTGTCCACTAAGTGAAGTTATGAATTGATACTAGTATGAATGTACATCATGAGAGATGGCTCCTAAAGCTGATAAATGATCTTAAATATAACAATGTGGCCTAGATAGATAAATGTGTACTACAAACTAATCTAATATTGACCACTCTAAAAGAAGGAGATTATGCTTGTATAAAATCCAATCTAAAATTGGGAACTAAGATTATATGGAAGCCATTTGGGAATGTAAAGGTTAGGCCTATATGAAATTGACTCTAAAATGATGCCAACCACTTACAGATGGAATAAGGCATATAACTACTAAGAATTCTTGGGTAATATACTAACTTAGAAAGAAAATAAGTCAAATATGTTGTGCATATTATCCTTAATCACTGGTATCTACAACATGGATTTTGATATGGAAGTTATACTAATTACCTAATCTAAAATTAGAAGTAAGAGTCATCATGCCATGCATGATGCCCCCTATATCTGAATTCTCTGAGAAAATTTGTACTAAAACTATTGAATCTAAACTGATCTATATCTGACAAAATATAGCTAAGCTTACCTTTTTGACTATTCCTAGAAAATCTATGGTTTTTGTTATTTGGATAAGAGCACTAAAAATAAGACACCATACTATCTAGTATTATTGTCTAGGTCTAATGTTGTTGTCCTTTACTAAATCCAATAATTGTTCTGTAATCATCACTATTTTTTTGGTATGTTCTACATGATTTGACCTTTGATTATTATTCTGAATGTTTTGAAAAACAATTTCTTTTATTGATAGGAACTCTGATCTCTATGTCAAAACCCTTGTTTTTCCCCCTCTTTTAAGGGTAGGAATTAATACCCTATAGTGACTTCCCTCAAAATAAATATCCCTACAAGTGTGTTATGTTTCAAAACACATGATATAGAAATTATAATTGAAAATATGTCTCAAGATATAGCATAATTTGTATTGGAGATTTTTATATCAATAAGGGAATGCCTAGATAGATATAAAAATGTAATATCATGTGAAATATACTAAATAGAAACTAGAAATATTAGCTTTTAATTGTCAAGGAGGGATAGATTATGATGTCCATCATGGAATTCAAGCAAGAAAGATAATGCATGATGTGGATCATGGCATTGCAAACAGTGAGAAGCAAATAATCAAAAAGCACACAAGATAAGAAATAAGAAGCATACAATAGTAGCCAAGTGGCTAATCAAACAATGGACATGGGCATATGTCACTCAGAATATAAATAAATTATACAAGGTATGTTTAAATGCTACATACACACACAATTGAAAAAAAGCAAGTTGGGCATGAGGGCCATAATCATATAAAAGAGTACAGGAAAATGAAATTGGAAAATGTCCTAAGATATATAGAAGATACAAAATAGGAATTGAAAAATGCAATCACATTTAGCTATGTAAATCAAGAAAAGAAAGCATGTAAAATCTATAAATACTAATCGCATCTAACTAAATAAAAAAAGATGTGAAAGTATACAAAACATGTAGTAAGAAAATAGGTAGATATTAAGAAATACACAAGTGATATATACTAGTGAGTGTTGATAGAATAATATGTGTAAGCTAGTAAGTAATGTACATCATCATGATAAGTAGAGTGTGTGGTGTAGGAATGGCATAACTTGGATGGTGTAGTCATGTAGAATATGCCCTTAGTGGGTAGATATGTCGATGTATGTCTCATATGTAGAAGTAGGATGCCCCCTCAATGGGTAGAGTGAATCAATCAAGGATATATTTATCACTACACATACTTAAAGAAGATCAAGTGAATCATGGTAATGTAGATAAATCAATAAACAATAACATAGAACAACAAATGTAAGTCTAGCATGGTAGTAGAAATGTAAAACATGGATAATGCATATAATTGAAATGTTTTTGGTATTTTTGAATTATTTTAATGTTTTCGGATTTTTAAAATTTGTATCATTTTTGGATTTTGATTTATAAGTTATGTACAATTAATCATAAGAAGACTATGTACAAGAAATTGACAAATTGTGTACAAAATAGACTAGGAAGAAATGATACTAACTGATGAGTCTCATGAGAGACTCCCTATCATGGTGTCCTTTATTAAGGATATGTATCATTCATGATAATGAAACACAATGGAAGAGCTAAGACTATGGCTCTAAAAGCTATGTATGTTGTAAATGCTTTGAAATCGCTATAGTGGAAATTGACTATGGGGCCCCCCTCTAACTCTGAGAAGTAGATGCAATTGTAGGCCTTTTAGGGACCCATTCGGTAGTATAAGAATATATTTTAACATGTATTATATGTGTAGAGGCATGAGACCTCAATGATATTACCCTAGGTATGAACATTGTAGCTGGAAACTATCTAGAGTCCTGAAACTATGGTTACTATAAAAGAGGCTTTTGTGGAAGTATATGAACTCTCTATGCTAACAAGGAAGGCCTTGACTATGTATAAATATAAATTGGAGGAATAACTATAATTTGTGGAGAATTTGAAATTGGTGTAGAAACTAAAAATGGTGGAGAAGATGAAACTGGTGGAGAAGATGAAATTAGTGGAGATGGTGAAATTGGTGACTATAAAGTAGAAGATGGCTCTAAAGTGGAGAGTGGTAACTCATATGGAACTCCACCAACTATAAAAACCTAATTATCATGAGTGAATTTCATGCATCTATTAATTTTAGAAGGTACTATTTGAAGTTTTTAAATCTATGGTTGACTAAGTTACATCTCAAAAACTCCTACACTAGGAATAATAGTAAATGGTATTCACACATATGTTGGAATAACCTATAAAGGAAGTATAATCTCACCTAATGAACTTTTTATGTGCCTAATGAGTCCACTAGTAACTATTTCCATTGAGATAATATCCTTCTCTAAATATCTCAAATGTTGGAGTAATGTCATAGTGCACATGTTCACACTAGATCCATTATCTGTGAGAACACTATGAATGAGATGATGATTAATGTAAGCTATAATAAATAGTGTATGGTAATCTAAACCATCCTACACTCTCTCTTGCTTTGAGAATGAGATGGAAGGTCTAGCTATAACTCTATAATTATACACACCAATAATGTTTCTCAAAGGATGTGACTCAACTAAAGGTGCTTGATATGTAACTAGTGGAGGATGTGCATGATATGTATGGTAAACACCTGATGTATCCCCTATCTCTTATTTAGAATGTTCTAAGAAAGGATCTAAGAATATTTTAAAAGCTTTGTCATGTGTTTTATTTAATTGGGGAGGCTCAACTAGAGTCCCAAGATCAATAATGTTGCCATTTATTAAGTCATGTATTTTGTGTTTCAAATTGATGCATCCATTTATTGTGTGGCCTAGTACCATATGAAAATCAAAAAATGCATTCTAATCATATCCCCATGGAAGATACTTTATTATATCAACATCTCAAATAGGATGGAGAGATATGATATTACATTCCAATAACTACTATAAGACTCTGGCTAGAGATATTGATACATTGGTAAAAGTTCATTGAGGAGGTGTTGATAAAATCACTCAGTGAGAGGGCTCTAAAGCCACATTAACTATAGGTTGATTTTGGCTTTTGCTATCATTGACCTTTAATTTGTATGGTACTTTACTATTACTTTTGTTTATTATTTTTGATATGCTTATGTACTTGAGTTTGCCCATTGAAATTAGTTTGACTTCCCTTTCCTTTAGTGTATGACATAGCTCAGTGAAGGAAGAGAATATTTTAAACAATATTAATTTATGAAAAGCTAGCAAAAGACTTTGTTTAAAGAGATATTTTAATTCTTTATCTCTCATGGGGCTAGTCATTTTAGCCAAGATAGTTTTATATCGAATAACATAATCTATGAGATGTTCATTTGACCTTTGCTTCTATTGTGTAACTTGGGCATATGAAACCTTATCACATATGTTAATGCTAAAATGAGTTGGGAACATATAAGATAGAGGATTTAATGCATTGAAAAAATGATTTGGTAGACTATAGAACCATTATTGATCATAATCGCTTAAACTCTATGGAAATAACTTCGTTAGTAATTAGTCATTTGGTACATAATCTAAGCATGTTTCATAAAAAGATCTTAATTGTGTCTCTAGATCACCCTTTCCATCATATAGAGTGAGATTGGGTTGAACAAAACCTAGTGGCAGGGGTGTAGAATCAATATGATGTGCCAATGGTGTATGAAGTAGAGTAAAAGAATCTAAAGCCTATATTAGTCTAGAGGCACCTTGCTCAAGATGTATCACCTTGGATTGAAGAGATTTTATCTCTTACACAAGGGCAGCCACATCAAGAAACAAAATTGTAATAGACATAACTAGTGGTACCTCATAATAAGTATGAGATGCTATAGGGGGTTGTTGAGACATAGTTTCCCTCAGAGTGTCATTTGTAATCGGTTGCTCTGAAGGAATGGAAGACTCAACTTGCCTAACATTTTTAATTTACATGATAGATTATAAGATAAGAATATGATCGTAGGAATTCTCCTTGAGTCTTTCTCTAAAACTTTGTAGAATTAAGTCTATTGAGGACAACATCATTATCAATAATAGGTAGAAGTGGATCAAGAACCTGATATGATGGGTCATGAACATTAGTGTTTATATCATCATTATTATTTTCATACTACTTATTGTCAAAATTATCCTCAGAGAAATTGGTGTAATTTAGATGTGTAATATCTATAATAGGAAGTTGAGCTAGTTATTTAACCATGGTACAAGGTTGGGTTGAAGGAATCTAGGTGAATTCAAGAGGGTTGCTACTAAGTCTTGAACTTCATCTCAAAGGAAGAGATGCAAGGAGCTTAGGTGGCATAAGTAAAATAACTTGAATAATAAAAGAAAAGATGAAACAAATATATTCAAAAAAACAAACTAGAATATGCATAAAAATGATATGAATGGTCATAAATATGAAATGTGATACCTAAAAATCATGGGACCTAGTATATGCAACTAGCGTTTGAAATAAAATGATTTTCAAAATTACTATGATAAATTTTAAAAATTAAATGGGAAATTTGGATTTATGTGTAAGGTAATACCTCAAAATTAATAGGTCTTAGTATAGTATAACTAGGATTTGAATTAAATTATTATTAAAATTATTAAGGTAAATTTAAAAATTTTAATGTGAATTTATAATTAAAAAATGCTAGAAAAAATCAACAAATTACTAGAAAAATACTGGGACCTAGTATAGGTAGCTAGGGTTTGAATGAAATTATTTTAAAAATTAATAAGTTAATTTTAAAAATTATAATTTAAATTTATAATTTAAATATTTAGGAAAAATTAGAAAAATACTAGAAAAATTAGCAAGGAATTTACCCTAGGTTTTCTAGGGGTTTTGTGCACAAATGAAGTAAGTCAGGTTCACTAAATGATTTAACTATTTTGGGAATATTAGAGTCTTATTCCTAATTTAGGAAAGGGTATGTAGTAAATAAATTATTAAATAATATTTCAATAATTATAGTACTAATTTGTATAATTTACTTTCCTTTTGCAACTTTCTAAAAATAGTAATGAAAAAAGAGAAAAATATCTTAAAACTAGACTAAGACAATTGAGAAAGAGGCTAAAATTGGTTGTGTAGGACTAGGATAATGTCATGAACTTGGATTTTGATTCTTTTTTATGAAAGGATAGGATCACCAAAAATAGGATACATCAAGGTCTAGTACTATAGTCCAGGTCTTATCCTTGTTGTCCAAACTAGTCATAGAGATTTGAGTTTTCTAGGTTTTATTCACTATCCTTATGTGAGCTTGCCTATGAAATTTTGAGTCTTGAATGTTGATGGACATCCTTGTAGAGATAATTTAATATATAAACCCTAGACCTTCATTATGCTCGATAAAACTTGAGAAAGAGGGGGGTTAGTGTGTGTAAGATGCATTAAACATGTATCCAAACCCCTTGTGTGGGAGCATTTCCTACATACCAATACTTTTAAGAGGTATCAAGTCATATGTAGTTATTCAACTTGATGTGTTTTGTGAAATAGTTTTATGTGGATGTAAAAATTCTAAACTAAGAGTGCTTGAGGTGGTTAGGGACTAGTGTGAGGATTTGAGTATATTTACAACTGTGTTGGATGATTGTATGTAGAGAATAGAAAAATTTGTCTTAGTGGTTTTTTTGTATTATTTCTTGATTTATATGATTTGTCACATCTCTTCTAAATTAACTTTGAATGGAATTTTATAGGGATATATTGGTCATGGGTTAAATGTATTCAGACTAGGTTAACATAATGAAGAATAAGAATCAAATGGAAATGGTCATTTGGGCTCAAAATGTGATTAGATAGGATCATCAAAAATGGGAGACCCTAGGGTTTGGTGCTAATATCCAAGTTTGGTGCTCCTATCCTACATGTTCAAGACATAGGGGGATAGAATTGGCTTAGGAAATGTAGTTGAGCTAAGCTGAAATTAGGTTTCAGAAGTCTATGGATGACTAGATATAAGAAAAAAAGTGTTTGGAAGGGTTATGATAGCATGCAAGAAGGTCCTATGGATTGGGTGTCACAAGCCACAATCAAGATACTAATTTGGACATTTTATATGACAATAATATCCTTTTTTTATATTCTTAGTAATTAATTTAGCAATGTCATATCTTATTCATTATTTTATTTATGTAATATTTCATATATTTAATTTCTTAAAAGGTTTAAAATATATAACTTTTTATTTTCCTACTTCCAACCTAAAATGGTAGAATTTGATAATCGATGTGTTGAGATTGATAAAATATAATTACAAATATTTTTTTCTAAGTATTATGATATATAAGATGACCTTATTTGAATTTTTCAAGAAGAGCTTCAAAAGTCCACTACAAGTCAATATTCTAAACCCATAGATGTTAATATTATTACACCTACTATTGGGATAACTTAGATTCTATAACAACCTACTAAAACTAGCCAACTCTCACCAATGGTATCACTTCTTATGGCTAATGCACATCCCCCATCTCTATATGTACAATCCATTCAACAAGATATCCATTCTCTATAGTCCAAGGTGTTACATCTTTAGCAAAGCGATACTATACCATCCCATGACTTGGACTATCATATGCTCATACATACACCATTGACACATATAACAACAACTCCTTTTCCATCTAGATTTGTGGCATCCAAGATCACTTTATATGATGGTAAGGGTGACCTAGAGCATCATCTATGCACTTTTCATGCATCATGTTTAGATTGTGTGTCTAATTAATGGTTCTTGACTAAGTTGTTCATTTGTAGTTTAAAGTAATATGAATTACAATGGCTATATTATATTACTAATTAGTTCATCACAATACTTAATCCATTTAAATATATTTTTTTGGCATACTTTTCAATCAACTTAAGTGACAAGGTTTCATATGCTCGAGTTGCATAACTCAATCAAAAATCTAATGAGCCAATATTTGAATGTCTTGTGATATAAAAATATATGATCAAATATGACTAGCCCCATGGTAGATAGATAACTCTAGGACATATTAAAGTAGAGTTTATTATTGGTATTGCATGAAGATATACTATTCAAAAAAATTCCATCATTCATAGATTTATTCCATAAAGTGAAATAACTGGAAGTCAAGATTATCTCTATGGGTTTGTTAAAGTACACAACTAGATTAGATTCAACTAATAAGAGTTAAAATAATCCCCCATATAAGGCAAGGCCCATTTAAAAATAAGAAAATGTAAAAGACAATAGTTAATATAGTCTCAAAAAAAGCTCCTCACATGGTTTTATTAGCTCCTCCAAGGAGACCTTTCACAAAACTTCCTACATCACCAACACATGTTATCCAATAACTCTATGAATGTAAAATCATATATCTCCCTCCCATCAAAATAGGTTGATATGACTAGGCCTATTTAAAGGAATTATGATTCAATGCAATTTATGATTATCACAGGGCAACATGTCATACTACAAATAGATGCATCAGCTTATGACATAAGATACACTATTAGATAGATGATAGTATCATTTATGTTATCACTCCTATAGAAACACCCAGAGCACATCCAACTAAAGTAAAATCAATGAAATATTTTAGATCCATTTCTAAAACATACAAATAATGAGACAACAGGCACTTTAGGTGTTCATTATACTTATTAGACACATCCACCACCAGTATCTTATCATACTCATATAAAGGACACACACCCTATAAATAATATCATTGGTGTGTATCACACTATAGTACCAACTAGACCTCTCATCACTTTATTATAGTAGAAGATCATTAATGATGACTCAGATTTATATGCACTCTTTATGTGAGGTTACATTGATCATCATATTATTTAGAGTGGCATGGTTGACAATGGTTCAAGCATTAATATGTGAACTATTACACTTTTATAGAACTTGAGATATTTAGATAAGGATATTTATCTGATAGACAATCATTCATGGCTTTAGTGTCCATGTTTGGGGCTCCATTGGTGAGATCATACTTCCACTACAAGTTGGGACCCATATGTGACCACTAGATTATTAGTGGTACCTAGTACCATCACATTCTATATGATATTAGGTAGGACTTGGATGTAGTAGCTTTGAGCCATTCCATCCACCATATACATAAATATTAAGTATATACATGCTAATTAGGTAGTTATAGTCAAGGTCATTCCATATGAGTATCCTTTACCTATTATATATCCAATTACATATCATTCAATAGTCATAAATCCACGCATAGATTATATTATCACACCTCTAATATTATTTATTCCACTAGTTCAAGTGAGGTTTACTCAGACAATATTACCACATAAACATACTCTCCCATAGAGATCTTTATTAGAGATACCCATGTGTCAGAGACATGTTGTGGATTCTAGAGAGCATGTCTCTACCCCATTAACATTTAGATAAGTGTTAAAGTATAGATCACCCATTATATTCATGTCTTCTTCTACCATATGGGTCCCTTAGAACCCCATAGTTCACAAGCCTATTCAGTTAGTTTTATGAATTTATAGCCCCACTCCATAGGTAGTTTTAGCTATAGATTACTTAGTACATCTAGTTCATAGATCTCAAATACATCCTCACACAACACATGCAGTCACTCTTATTTTATTTGATATAGGACAACTTGATAGTGTCTCTTATAAGGCTCATTAGTTAGTATGTTCCTCTCTACTTGTACATAGTTTCACTTTCATATTACTTATACATAGTTTCATTTATCATCCTACTTATACATATTTTATCCTATCTTACTCATTGTATATAGTTTCATTTTCATGTTGCTTTTACATAGATTATACTCAAAAAATACAAAAATAATATAACATATTCAAAATTACAAAAAAATTCAAATATTTACTTAGAAAATATAAATTTTATATTGTATGCATTTCCACATTTACATTCCTTATATTTGCCAAGTACCACATATGCTATCTATGCTAGCATAGTTAGTTTTATCATACATACATGATATACTTGTTCCTTTCTAGTGTTCATAGATTACTAAAGGACTTAGGTCCTTTAAACAAATCTATTGTTCATACTATCTACCCATTGGGGGCACATACACATATACACAAATTTAGGATTGATACATTCACATATTGGGGGAATCATACTACATGCTTTTGATTTTCCAAGTTATATCATTTTATACCAGACTAATTTTTTTATGACTACTACTACTATAGACTCAACTTATATACATATTTACTCTTACATGGATTTATACCACATGTTATGCATACTTTAATTTCTATCTTTACTAGTTTAGATTTGATTGTATCTTTTTACTTCTACATGTAATCAAGTGAATTTTAATATTCTATTAATCTATGGCTCTAAGACACTTACTTCATTGAATGTATGTTTTGAACATGTGTCCATATCATTGTGTGTTCCTTATTGATTGTGTATATAGACAATTGAACATGTTATTCCATGTGGATCTAAGACAACCTTATTTGGTATTTACATATGTGTATATTTGAACATGTATTTATATTTATGCTCTTTATCAAACTTATTGACATGTGTCCATGTCCCTTGTATTTTGGCACCTTTGCCTACTTTTCATACCTCATATGTTTATATGTATGCTTTAATGCATGCACCATAGCCATGACACTTGTCTCTTTCTTGTTGCTTGTACACTCAATTTCTGATGACATGAGGGATCTCATGCATCTACCATTCACCCTTGGGTGCCTTCATGGTCATCGTTCCCCATCCCCATAGGTAGTTTACATAGATTATAGATAGATTTGATGTTCATATACATGCTTACATCATTATACCTATCTTGGTAATCTTGTGAATGTTATATCTAACAGACAACATACATTACCAACTTATGCTCAAACTAATTTACATTTTGATGTCATGTATACACATGATATTGATTTATCACATAGATATCATATGTTTTCAGTATAACACACATGATGCATGGCTTTTCTTTTAAGGATTGTTATTTTAGATATTAAACAACTCTGCTCAAAAGAGGGGGAATTTATATGGGTTTGTCATAGAGATCAATCCATCCTAATGTACTTAGAACACATTTTCAACACACAAACACAAATTAAAAAGCCTAGACTTAGAGAAACATAGTGAAAAATAGTCACATATAGATCAATATCAGTTTTGCATAGAATTAACACATTTAGTCAATACCACAACACAAAAGACACTATCATAGTGTGTCATTGACTAGGGGACCATGATACTATCCAATATCCCCATAAATAGTAAAAATTGAAATTATTAGAAAGGTACAGTAGTTATAATTTATATTTGTATAGTCTCAAGCATAGATTATCAACCAAGTTTAGCATTTACATGGATTACATAAATTTTCTCACATTGGGGGCATCATGCATAACATGATCAATCCTATTTCAATTTTACATACTCAGACATAGATTATTATGACTCAATCCAAAATCCATATACATAAATGTTAGAGTTGGGGGCATATGCATGTGACATTATTCCCATCTATTTAGTTTCGCACTAATACTCTTAGATGGAATGGTATCTTTATGTCATTCTCCATGTAATTACTCTAGACACCATTTTCACTAGTTTTGCACCAGGTTTACACTAAATTGATGCCTCATTCCATCTATAGTATTTGGAATTCTTGAGTGGACCATAAACCATTTCACATTTTAGAGTTCTTGAGTGGCCCTTGAGTTGTTTTAAATTTTAGAGTTTTTGAGTGGCGTTAGAGCCATCTTACATAGTTTTAGTTACATCACATAGTTTCATATTTAGATTCATCTACTACACAAGGGTGGAAAATGATGGATTCATAACCTAATTTATTTCTTGAGCCACCTATATAAGAGAGATAGACAATCCATTAGTTTACTCTAAGTTATTCACATATTATGATCCACTGAGTAGGGGTGGTAAATAATAGAGTCAAGACCAGCTTGAGTTGTTGAGCAACCCATATATGAGGGTCGATCAAGCCATCAAGTCAGTCCATGTTCTTCATCATTTGATCACCATATACACATAAAGAGGATGTCACTAAGTTTTATCATTGGTTTACATACCCAATGAGGTGTATCCATTCCTTTCTTCTTTCTCTCATCTCTTAGTTTTGTCTTTGATTTTGATATTTATTAATTAAATACTAATTCACTCATGTTTCATTCATAAGATACACAATGTATCACATTCATAGACATAGACCTAGATTCACAAGTTTTGCCTCATAAGTAAGTCTCGGTACATCTCTTTTTCCATTATCTTAGTCATTTCACTTTGTTGAATTTGTAGAATTAGGTGGTGAGGGCATTTAGTCATCTAAAATGTCATTTTAGTATAATTACTTTCACTTGAGACCACCTTATCCTTTGATTATCCCTAGACCTATCTAAAGGCCTCTCTTGATCACTTTTTGGCTTTTTTTTGAGTCCAACCCATTCCTAAATATACCAATAGTATAACTAAGCCTTAATTAAGGCACCTATGTCCATTTTTTGTTCATTATTATCACTTGGACATTGACATGGCCCTTTGGATAGTAGTTCACTTCACTATTGGTAAAGGGGTAGTGTTAATGTTCCTTACTCTTTTCACCCCCAATGGATATCTTTCCATTTCTAAAAGCACCTTAGTGTCAACCTAGACCCATTTCATGTCTCAATAAGCACCATAATGATATATATATATATATATATATATATATATATATATATATATATATATATATATATATCATTATGGTGCTTATTGAGACATGAAATGGGTCTAGGTTGACCCTAACGTGATTTTAGAAATGGAAAGATATCCATTGGGGGTGAAAATATTAAGGATAATTACACACACACACACACACACACACACACACACACACACACACACACACACACACACACACACACACACACACACACACACACACACACACACACACACACACACACACACACACACACACAAACACACACACACACACACCAATTTCATTAGTTTATCCCCTAGATGTAACTTAGATGAAAATACTCATAAACAAACTCAAAAATAGTTGTGAAAATCAAGGTCATTGATTCCTATTATGCCCTGATCCTACATACACCCATCTCAATAGCCTAGAGCTTAGATTATTCATATTTTTAGTCTTAAATCACACTCAAAGCACTAAAACTAGCACTCATACTAGCATGTTATTTTACTTGCACCAGCACTTAGATTTGGAGAACTACAGTGGGCTTGATCCCCTTTCAAGTTATTAGTATGTAAGAAATGTTCAACACATAGGGTGTTGAGGTAATATCCATCCTACCCTACTAATACCAATCTTTTTATACTTTTTCTCCTCAAATACCATAAAAAACATGAAGTCTTAGTTTTTTTCATTAAAATCAATCAAAATAAGGAGTAAATAATGATCCAACATTTATTCACATAGGCACAAGCTCCTTAGAACCAAGTGAAGGTCCACCCTAAATCTCACTATCTTTGTTGCATAAGAGCATTATGATGGTGAAGTAGGACACTAATGTAGTGCACTGCCATCTAGAGTACTATGATACTATCCAGGAAGGTTTTTTTATTCTTGTTTCTTATTGGCAACACCTTACACTATCCCTACACATGTTTTTATCCTTCCACTTATCCATCTCAATCATTTTTATATCTATGCATCTCTTTTGTAATTATCTTTTATTTATAGTTGAAGTAAATAATTTAATTATTGTAAAAATAAATGGTTATTGGTATTGTTATATTTATTCCCTAATTTATCATTTAATCACTTTAACAACCTAGGGTTTTACATTCCATAATCCTTTAAAATTTAAATCACGTCTACATAAAAAAATACCATAAAAGTAGAACCTATGGTTTCCAAATTTAGCACAAAATATAAAGCACATATCTTCAATCGTAGGCCACATCCTAAAAAGGAGGAGGAGGAGGTGTAATATCCTTAAGAGGTCAGGTGATCCAAACAAAAGGCTCAATTGAAGGAGGATCAAGTTGCACCCAACCATATTTTTTATTAATAATAGTTATACTAAGGACTTTAAGTTGTAAAAGGTGGTGTTATTGTGAATTATAATGGTATATATTTTGGACTCAGTAGGAAAATAGTACAAATGTCATAGGGTGAAAAATATTTCAAAAAAAATATTTCCAACTATTTTTACCTTCAAATTTCTTTAAAATTTATGATAATTTAATATTATTATAATAACATTCTCTTTGCATAATTTAATTATTATAAAATATTAAATTTTCAATTAAATTTTATTTTCTATTATATATTATGATAAATTTGATTATAAATGAATTGCATTCTGTGTGGGTGTAAATACCCAAATTTGTTAGAAAAAACTTATTCTCGTGTCTAATTCCTAATTTGAATTATTTACCAAACTTGTACATTTTAACTCCTTATTAGGATTTAAATAACCCCATATAAGTCTCTATTTAGTCTAATAAGTCTAAAAACCATAACAATACTTATCCAAAAGGTATATATTAGTACATCCAAACATTTATCACTTGTTTTAAAGTCTTGCCTTGATAACTATACCATATTTATCTTCTTTAAAAAATAATTATTATATAAGCTTGTCCTAGATAGGCATGTGCCTTGACAAGTTTATCACTTTTGTTTTATGGGTCCTTCTAGCTATTGTCACTTAACTTATACCTTAAACCTTCCCATTTGCATTTTTATAAGTTAATACATTTGGTTAGTTAATGAATGTAAAAATAAAATTATTAATCAAGAGAGAACATCCATCACACCAAGGGTCCATCCTATAACCAAGCTTATATATTCAAGTTATGCTTAAAAATTACCTCGCTTATCCATATTGTTCACTCTATATATTCCCTTATGCTATAGGATGGTAATTAGTACCTAGTACTTGCATTGATAACTTCTAGGGAAGAGGAGGTTAGAACATTTTATTGATCTATTCCATCCACACACCATATAATTACATGGAGGTTTGATTCCAAGCATGTGGGATACATAATTGTAATGTTAATTTGGTGGTGTTGGATCCCAAATATTCACCCCAAGATTTATTATAAAACAAAACAAAATAGAGGATGGGTCATTGAATTAGTGAGGCCTATTGACTCTTCACACTAAAATGGGTTATGGCTTGAGGCAATAATTTATAAAATGAGGGTATACTCTTTATGTTCTAAATCTTCAAGTAAAATGAGTAGTTCCTAAAGGGCTCAAAATGTGTGGATTATAATGAATGATGAACACATACACATAAAGATTGAAATAGGTGAACAAAACATTGTTATACTTACATGCCCAATTGTTGTCATTAGCAATGAAAATACATTCTCACACTATAAATTCAAGACCATAACCAAGGAAGATGATAAAAATGGATTTGAAAGTTTACATTAAGACATACCTAACCTAATAGATGAATCAATAACCCCATCTAAGAGGCTTCACATGAGATAATATTGTAAATTAAACTTTATGACTCAAGGTAAATTTATTAATATACATACAATTCATATTAATATTTCTAACATGATAAAAATTAGGACATATTGGAGAAAAGATTGAGGTTAGACACTATAATTCAATAAATGAAACCAATGTGTGGAATAACTAATATGAAAACTTGAAGTTACCAAAATTTCATGGTTGTGGCTACATTCAAGTAATTTAGATCTGAAAACTGATGGATAACTTAAAAAATATGTGTAAAATAAGTCCATAAATATGCATTAATGGATATGAGAGATTCACAAACTAAACTCATTCCCTAACTAAATTTATGAATATAAATGAGGCTATAAATAAATATATGGTTACCACACATGAAATGCACAAATAATGGATAATTTATGTATGATCTATACTTTTAAACTCATAGTTTTCAATAGGACAAGTAGGAAATAATTTTTTTTAAGTAATTAATAAAATTAGCCTATATAAACATGCATTATCCATTGGGAAAACACAAATTAAATACAAAGCTAAAACAGTGTGAAATTAATTCTACCTTATGTAAATCCTACACATCCTTACACAAAGAATCATAATGACAGGGAGAAAATATGAAAATACACTAAATATTTCACTCTAAAATTAGCTCTAGATATGGTAATAATAATATACATAATACACTTGAGTGACCTAAAAAATGGTTAAATTCCATAGTAAAAATTCAATTGAAGGATTTCACAATATTATTATAACATGCTTACAAATCATATTAAAACATAATAACCAATATTTAATCTATCAAAAATTCATCTCTATCAAGGGATTATATATAATTCCTTAATATAAAAAACATGAGACATAAAAAAGACTTACATATTATTGAAGTATTGACAAAACATAAATGATATGCTTGAGGTGGAGCTCATGATGTGCCAAATTATTGGCCAAAATATCTCGATGAAGGAAAATTTTATCCATTTATAATTTATACCCATAGAAGATAATAATATCCCTAAAGAGAAAGAATCAATCCTTGAGAACAATCTATAGAAGCTTTTATCAATGGAAAAGGAGAGGACAATTAACTTCATTAAAATGCATCACATTCTCAACCAATCCTAGACCTTCTTTGATAAAGCATATATTACTCAATCATCCTTGTATGACATCAAGTGACAAGTGGAGAGAGATATCAACTTAATCAAATTGAAAGCTAATTTTTATCACATACAAATGAAAAAAATACAAAAAAATCTAAGAATAAGTTATGTGTAGGGAAAATTTTATCCTCTAAGAGACAAAAAAGTCACCTTTAATAAATAACAAAATGCCCAAGGGAATCCTGTGTTTTAACATGAAATCAATAAGTCATGTAAAGATAAGCATCCACAATGACACTTATCATAATATTAAAAAATTTCCCATTGAAACTAATCACCAAGCCTATAAAAGAACATAGGAATTACTCAAAATCTCATAGTAGGATGATTTGTGACATCTAGTGGCTTTTATAACTCATTTTGTATTCAATTATTTTATTTCACCATGAGGATAAATAAATATAAAAACTTAAATTGGGAATGTATCTCTAAATTTACATCAATTTACCTGAAAATTTAACTCACTTTGTAGCCTCTATCAATACCTTTCCAACATGACTCACTTTGCTCAAAATGAATTTGTGAAATTCAAGTTATGGCCACAAAACTAACTCATTTTAATTGTTCCTTTAAATTATTCCTTTTATAATGCATGTCCACATGGAATTATTATAATTCCTTTGAAATTCAAAATACTTTCATAGATTTTTCAAATTTGAATTTATGCGGACATATTTTAAAATCTATGTACTACAACCTTTGCTAAGCTAGGAATCAGCATCCTCACTTTTAATTTATTATGTCCACTTGAATAATTCCATGTGGTAATCTCTAATTTTCCATGGGGTTACAGTGTTATGGAGTACATTGGGATTTAAAATACATTTTCGATATACACAAACATGTATACATATCAATTCATTTGTGTGTTCCCTTGGTATCTACAAATTTTTAATATATGTTTATCATGGCCACATAGAAAAGTTATGTGAAATGTGTTCTTAATTTAATCTTAATCTTTAAACATTATTGTGACCACTCAGAGAGAGACATGTGTTAGTAACTCATTATTTTTGGGCCATGGAGTCACTAACTAATTTATGTTTTGAAGGGATTTTATCTTATTTACATCAAACCATTAGCTTTTTTATTTCAATTTATACTCCTCAATGTCCATGCCTTTCCACATGGAAATAAAAATGGGGCATGAAGTCACATAACCTCAAAGTGTATTTTATTCTCAAGGTGGCCATTATGATTCACCGATGCATTAGACTTTTTAATCCACCTTATATTTCTCATGCATCCATGTTTTCCTTCACATAATAAACTTTACCTATGACCACATCATTTAAATTTTTAACTAATTAATATATGCAATCATCAATTCTTATAAAAAATTAAACATTAAGAGAGACCATGTAGCAGTCAAATCACATTCAAATGGATCAAAAACACCTATTAATATAACTTAAATTATTAAATCGTAAAGGATGCCATTAATTATAGCTTAAATCTTGTCATTATAAAATATCATACGTGGTAGGAAAAAGGGACTCATGAAGGTCAAGGACTCACAAACTTCACAACTTAACATTAAAGTGAAATGGGACCTCCATCAACGTGTTGGTTTATGAAATTAATTTTTTAACTATGGTTGGGTTTGATAATCATAAATAGCCTCAAGTAATGTAAAATAAATTGGGATTCAACCTTAAAAATAAAAATAGTTGCAAATAATCTTTAGTTTAATGAACCTAAGACTTAATGGTCACTAATAAATTTTATTATAACATCATGAGAGTATACATATATATATTGGAGTGGCCATGTTTAGACCTTAAAATTTGCAAGGGTTATTGCATGGCCTTTTTAATTTACATAAATACCTATACTTTTAATGGGACTAGGAATTTATCGTGGCCATAAATTTTAATCATAAGGGAAAATATTTAACTATAGCCATGAGGAAAAGATAACTTATGATATAGTAACATCAAAAAATTCACTTGGAAGAAGACATATACTTGATGAAAATTACACAAAACCTCATGGTAGTATTCAAAGGCACTTCTCAACATCTAAAATCCATACAAGCATCTTCATAAGGATCCTAAAATATCATTACACATTTTAGTCTCCAGTATGTAGTTTATGTGACTCTATTATTATTGCTTTATTTTAGACTGTACAAACTACGTCAAAGAGAAGATTCAATCATATAACATATCCTTCCCTACACATCTAGAAATTTAAGGTATAGCTAAAACTAGGAAATTACAAGGCATGGATAGAACCCAAGTTATAAAACCCTATAGAGATAGGCCTAGTGGTACACATATAAGATCAATGACACATAGATAGGTGTAGATTATTAAATCTATATTTATATGTTAAACTAGTATTTTAAACTTTATAAATGCATCCCAAGGATTTGACCTTTAGTTTTACCTTTCTTGTAGCCAAAAATATTACACTCATCACATCATTAGGTTTACTTACTTATTTATTAGTCTAAAACTATTTTTTTTAATTATATAGATCACCTATAACCATAGAACATATAAAATCTGATATATATCCTTCATAATTAGCTACATAACCTCAAAAACATTCCTTCATAATAGATAGTTACATTCAAGGTAGGAAAGGATCAATAACGCTACTATCCCTACTCCAATGCAAGTGTCCTTTCCTTACAGACACTCAAATTTTAAAATATTTTAAAGTGTAAAGGTCAGACTAATAATGTCATTAACTCTTCCTTGAGGATTATTTTAAAATAAATAGTATAAATATAAGTCAAAGACACTTCATTTGGACATCTATAAATTACCAATCAATCACACATTCAAGCTTCAGTTTCAAAACTAAGATATTTTTCCTTATTCATCACTATTTTCATATCAAGCATAGGATGAGTCATACTACATGTATCAAGTACTCAAAATAGAGTCCATGATATATATTTATCAAGTTACAAGATATATCACTACATGTAATTTAATATAGTATATTAAACCATTATGCTCACACATTCCCACACATAGGGGATAAATACATAGGTTTGAGTCCCTACTTGGAGTATTGGCTATGTAGGTAGTTTTCATTAATAGAGAGGTCTTTGAGGTCAACTTGACACCATGAGCCCACTAAATCTTAACCTAATCTAAGGTGGATATATAGGGTTTGAGTTATAAATATTCATCGATAATCTATGCGTAAGATTCAAATACATTAGATGAAATGTGATAGAAGACTTAAAAATATCTAAGTAGTCTCATCTTGATATTGTTAACATTCTATATAGGATAGTTGCATTGGGATTTAGATAGTAGTATTGACATAAGCATCCATAGGGCAATGCAAGTACCCAAGAAGTTAAAAACAATATTTATAAAATATCACAATCTCATATCTATCTATGTATCATTGCATAAGCTAAGTATTATTTCATATTCATGATATTAGAATAAAAATACTATTTGGCATTGTACAATATATATTTATTATTTTTGTAATTCAACATTGAAATAGAATATCATAAATTGAATTATTTAATTAGTTTCCTTTTATAAATTTATTATCTCACTCTTAAATAGACTATTCCTACCAACTCTTAATTACTAAAAAAGGGTTAAACAATAAGAATGATGTCATACTAATGAGATGTGGATGAGTTGGTAAACTTGGTTGCTTCAAGCAACAACCAGGCTCAAATCTTAGTTTGTTATCAGAGGTTGGTTATGGCTAATCATTAGTATTTGTGGGCTAATTGTGGTTATATATGGTATTATTAAGCCAGTTATGGCCATTCATTGGTGTTATCGAGTTGATTATGGCCATTATTGTTAATTTTGTTACTTGTGATAGAATATCACTTGGGGGTTTATGCCCCCTATTCTATCCTAGATTAGTTAAAACTCTATTCAAAATATAATAGGGTAAGGATCCCACCAAAACCAATATTTATCCAAGAAAATGAATAATGTGTCATATTTGTTATGGTTGATCATGCACATGATACGATTATATAACTATGACCATGTGTTGTAGCATAGTAAAGGTCTATAAATATAATAATGGGTAAAAAATAGTTATAATATAGTCTAAAACTTATATAACGATTAATGTGCATGTGTTTCATAACCTCTATCCTTTCACTACATTGTTCTATCTTATGCTTTTGACAATTGGGCTTGTCTTTGTATTTAGTGAATCTAAGTAGATCTAAATCTTGTATTTTAATTGTGTGTTATAATTTTCTTAATTATAATTATTTTGTTCCTATTTTGAGTAAAAAATTGAATTAAGTTAAACATAAATGGTAAACCCTGATTGATTCACACACACAACCTAGGGTTTATTTTAAACGCTCTTTTATTACACTTTCATATTCCTTTTGATTTTATTTTATAATCTGAATTAATCCCATGTGTGCTCAATTTAAAAAACCCAAATTTTTATTTAGGTCTTACAATATCCCAATCTCACCTTGGGTTTGATCTTTTTCTTACATTTTAACCTAAGGTTTTACAAACCCTATACTTGTGAGCATTTTCTCAAATTTATCAAGCTTTATTTTCATATTTTTACCTTCATAAATTTTTATCTTCATTATTTAAAATTAATCATGGATTGTATTACTAAAAGCAATCAAATTGACTTACTCTAGTAAATTAAATGTTATGGTAATCAAAATCTTAATCAACTTAAACCTTAAAAAATACTTTAATACAAATTTTAAAAAAATTCAAAAATTTATTCAAAATTATAAGAAAATATGGGTTTCATATATTTGTCAAACATCTAACCCTAAAATTTTTACTTGTATTCCTATAACTGTTATGCCTTGCATTGAATGTTTTTTTCTATGCTAGAGATAAACCCTACATTTTAAAAAAATGATTCACCTATGCATAGAATCATCCCTTCACTCACCATCAATTATTCACTTAAACATCTAAATAATCTCATTTGATGCCTCACTATTAATTCCCACATTAGACACCCTAAGGAATACTATAAATGAACTACAAATCTAAATAAAAACTTTGTGATTTAATCAACAAAGATTCAAGTCCCACATTATAAAAAATATTGAAAAGTGATTAATTATTTCAAAAACTATATGTTATAATAAGGAGATCATCATTATTACTACTAATGAAACCTTACTCATTTCTACATTACCCCAAGTAGTATTTCTAAACATTGAATGCATTTCAACAAAACCTACATTTAAAAAAATAAAAATAAATATGATATATTTGAATATTTTATGAATAAAAACATGATCAAATTGTTACCTATGTAATATAAAATTTCAAAATATATAATTACATATTCTCTAAATAAAAAAATTTCCACATGTCATGCAACAATAAGGCATTAAAATAACTGGTGCATTTATGTAAGAGACAAATATTAAGAGTTAGTTAATCTATGAAAAATTATGCTTCCTCAATAAAAACCCATTGGAAAGGTATTTATAAATAAAATAAACCTTGTATGGCTTCAATTAATGCCATTGATAGTGATAAAAATCTATGCGATCATGACATGAATGAGGATGATCATTTATTTTATTATTCCATATAATCATGGGATACTTAACATCCCCATAAAATAAAATATTAATCCTTAAGGGGCATTGAGAGGTTTTACACATATATATTTATGAACCCTTTTATACCATATATTTTTCTTTATTATTTGATTGGATCTTTTGTATATTGATTTAATTAAATTTAAAAAAATAAAAACATTGATAAAATATAAAAATAAAAATAAATGCCTTGGTGATTATCATCAATGCATATTTATTTACCATAGTATTCTACATAATTTTTCTTCTTCTATTTTTTAATCTTAAATGTGCCTTATTCTTAATGTTCCCTTTTAAAAATTGTAAAAAACCAAAAGCATTCATAAAATAAAACAATACAAAAAAATAATTACCTTTAACTTGATCATGTGATGCACATCATACCTATTCTATCATATACTATAGGGTTTGTGCATCCATGTTTCACACTTTATTTTATATAGTATAACATGATTTTTTAGGGAATAATGGATTAATTAGGATAAATATGGTTATTGATATAATTTACAACTCTCCAAAGAAGGAAATGTTTTGTACTATGTTTAGTGATCCCATTAAGCTATATAGAGCTACCTTTACACACATCATATTTCTCACTCACTTACATGAGGTGTATGTATCTTACATGTGTGAATGGATATACTTTTAATACATCATTAAATTGGAGAAGTAAATTTAATACATCACTGTATATGACCTTGTTTTTTTGCCTTTTTAGCATGATTACATTATTCTATTTTCTAGATTTTGCATCACATTTGCCTTTTATTTGCATTAACATTATTATAAGCCACTTTTTTCATTTTTTTTGTTATACTTCATTAGAATTGACCAAATGATTATTGATCCCATTATTATCACTTACATTATTCTTATATATTATGATAATATACTTAGGAATATTTGTTTTCATAATATTCATTGAGTTTTGAGGGAAACTTATAGATGCTTAAGCATATTTATCATCTCATTCTTATAGCTTATAAGCCTTGATCCTTTTTCTTGTGTAACTTCATGATTCCTTATGATAACTTCTTGTAATCACCTAAAAGTGACACTTGAGTGATAAGAGTGCTACTTTAGACCACCTATACTTTGGTTAGCCCTATACCTATCCTATAACATAGTTTCACACTTATCCAGCCTTCGTGTTAGCCATAGGCATCCCTAGTCATCACTAAAAGTAGTCTTAAACCCTCATTCTTGCATCCTAGCCCTTTGTGAATAGAATTATACCACTTGGACACTAGATCCATAATAGGTACAATAACACCACATGTAATCAATGTCCTAATAATGGTGTTATTGTCTTTTCCCTCCTCTTTTCATAAATGGATATATTTTCAAATCTTAGACCTCATAGGGTTAGCCTATACCACTTTTAGCACCCACACAAGAACCAAAATCATATATATACATGAATTTTATCCCTCTAACCACTAAATGGAAATCAAATGCAAATTACATATGCAAACTCAAAACACATTGTGTATAATTAAGGTTATCAATTATTATTTTGCCTTACTTTTGCATGCTACCATCTACAACATTCCTAATCTCAAATTACCCAAATTTATAATTTCAAGCACATTTAAAGAACTTAATTCACCTATAATACTAGATTCACTTGTACTTGAACCAACACTTAGGTGGGGGTAACTACATTGGGCTTGATCCCTCTTCATGAGTATTGGTATGCAGGCAACTCTCTTCATAGTAGGGTGTTGAAGATGTCTATCCTACCCCATTAGCAAACACACTTTTTATCTTGTATCAACATAATTCCCTAACATGTAGGATTAGGGTTTTATCAAAAAATTATTCAAAATAATAAATCTAAAAGGTTTAAAAACTTTACACATAAGAGTAGACCTTACAAATCTATACACATGTGTACCTAGAAGCTCAAGACAATATTGTACAAAGGACACTAGTGTCTAAATAGTGACACTAGCACCACATATCACTAATATACAATTAGGGAACTACTCTATAGGAGGGTTTATGACATCAAAATCCTATTTATGTCACTCAAACCAATATCTACCTTAGTTTTTAGCCTTCAGCTCATCTATCTCTTTCATTTTCTAGCTAGGTTCTTATTTGAATTATTTATTACTATTTTTAGAAAGGTTAAAGTAGTCAATTTTGTAAAACAAATAGTAGTTATATTTATTGCATATTTATACCCTAATTTAATATACTCTACTCTTTAATAAACATAGGATTTACGTTTACTAAGTCCTAAAAGGTTAAAATACTTGGTGAATCTGACTTACTTCAAGCACATTATTTCAAAACCCTAGTGTACTATTAGTATTTTTTATTCTTATTTATAACATCTACTTAGTTTTTAGTTTGTATCCTATTATCATTATTATCATTATGGATGCCATTTTCTACTCTATGGTACAAACTTTTGTGGTTTTATTAGCATGTGTATTACCCACCATCTATTAAAAAATAGACATGTATGTCACTCTTCTCATGGATCATGTCCGAGTTATGCTTATTTTAGACATTGGTTTTCCTTTTTGTGAGTCCCATTCTTATGAGTATCATTTCTACATGGATCAATTTGAGTTACCTCTAGTTACTACTTGATGATAAAGGGATTTAAGGACTCATTTTGTTCTACCTTGACCTATAACAATTGATTATCTTCGCTCCCATCTCACCTTTACTACTTACCTTGGGTAAATAGTAGATCCTACAGTTTAATATATTAATAGATAGATTAGGCACTTCCTTAGCTTACACATAAATGATGTAATCCCACCATCCCTCCACATCCCTAGCACACTAAAACAAGACCTTGAGATTAACATAGAGCATTTGATATTGTGGATCAATTGTGAAACACACTAGCTAAGATATCCATATTGGAATTACTTAAAAAGGAAAATATTTTAAAAGATATTATTTTTAAAACACTCAATCATACATCTTTGTCTTATGACATAGTGTTGAGAGTTATTTCTATTGTTGAGGCTTGGCATTGAAAATTTCATTGATGTAAAATGTTGTTCATGAGTTCATTGAATAATTTTTTTGTTTGATTTCATCCTTGAGAGGTGTGAAATTATTTTAGAAACATATAAAGCATGTGATAAAGGTGAATAAGCATCAAATATTGTTTCAAGATCAACTACTAAAGTTATCAAAGTTGTTGAGTGTTTGAACCTAGCAAGAGACTTGATAAGTATTATGCATGAAGAAACATGGTGTCCTAGTGATATTGATTCACAAATTCATAATAGGTTGTATAAGGTTTTTTGAGAATTCATATGAGGCATTGGATTAATCATGAGAGTCTCAGCGTGATCCTACAGGGGTAGGACCTACAGACCTAGTATAAAACTAGACCACCTCTAGATGTTACCTAACCTAATGAGGTGTCATGAGGATTTGTCATGGTTTATGAAGGATTAAAAATAGTTTTTGATCATGATAAAGGTTTATTTATAACATATATTAGGTGGATATCACATTAAAAAAAATCTTGAAGGTTAGTTTCAATACCCAATGTGGTTTGTAGGTCAAGGTCCAAGAAAGCAAAGAGAGAGATGGTGGTCAAATGAGGTATGAGTTTCAGATATCAATATAATAATTTAAAATGATAATTTTTTATAGGTATTTAATGTTATTTAAAAATTTATAACCAAGTTTTAGGTCAAATTTTGAAGTTTAAAGCAAGAAAAAGTGTTTTAAGGTCTCTCAAGTGCATAGAATGGAGGGTTCTCAACCTGAGAAGAACTTTCAAGTGTTTATTATAATGTGTAACCTATGAATGATAACCTAATATATTCATGTTATATGGGTAATGGTCATAGATAAAATTTTCAATCATTGGTTTCTGGAATGAGGGGATAATCTTTATGAATGATCATTATGATTACAAGATGGTTTAAGCCCTCAAAGAACCATAATAATGACCTGATATGAATGATCTTGTTATAAATTTCTCATAATATATTGGAAAATATATTTAAGTGATGGTAGGTTATATTAAACTCTCCTAGTCACCTCTAGGTGTGATTTTTTTGTCAGGTGAGTGAGTGGACCCTATGAGAAAAGCCTTGTTTCTTAGAGATTTATTGTATTGGTTAGATTGACCAAGTCAAATATTATAAATGGATGGAAGATAAATATTAATAATTTTATTTTATTTCCATGATGGTTTATAAGTAGGTTTTATCCCTTGGGAGTGTTAAAATAGTCTTACAACTTGACCAGTCACTAATAAACCTAACAATGTGAACAGTGAGAAAACCAGATAGAAGTGAGAAGTTGATTAGGTATGTGTTATCATGGATTAGGGATGAATAAAAGTTCATAGATAATATTTTAAATAACTTTAATACATTTTAATTTTGGATATATATTTTTTAGGTTGGTGAACATGATGAAAATGTTGCTCATAAGTTGACCTATCTTGTTCAGATGAGACAGTGAGGTACAAGACTATGAGATTGGTCTATAAGAACAATATTTCCATGTGAACATATTACCTATGTATATTAAAATGGTATAATTAATTCATATTATAATATAAATAAATTTCAAGTTTTTTAAATTGGTTCTATAGGTGTTTTAGTTCATTGTTTCCATGATTGTGTTTTGAGGTTAGTTGGCAGTATTGACTGGGCTACTTGCAAAGAAGGGTTTGAGTCAATTTTCCCTATGTAATGAATTAAATTGAACTTTGTGAAGTTTTTAATGTCGATTATATTATTTATGTTTTATTTTTTTCCATGTTTTTTTTGAAATTTTTTGCTTAGGATTTAGTTGTTCAAGATAGACTTTCTAGGTATACACATGCCTGGTATGAATAATGTTTTGAGAAGAGGTTCAAGTGGTGGTTAGACCTAAAATATGTTTTGGACATAAATTTAAGATATATAAGGTATATTTGAGTGATATTTTATATGTTAATTTTTTATTATAATTTTTATAGTGTTCCAAAGAGTTCAAATGGTAACATGTGCTAATGAAGGCGTAATTGAATTAGGTCTCCTTAAGGCCTAAAAAGGGGGTTGGGTCATTATGATATGACTGACCTATTGTAAATTTTTATTCTTGTTTTTGGAATGTTTAGATGCCTATTTAATTTAAAAGATAATTTTTCAAGTGTCTATGTCCAACCAAGATATGTATGAGTAAGATCCTAGTATAAGAACAAAGCCTAATTGGCTAGTCGGATTGTATGAGAGTTAAAGTGGAAGAAAAAATATTTTGAAGAGATAAAACATGTATGGTACTCCATAATTAGGGTTAATATATAATTAAATTAATATATAATATGGGTAATATATATTAATATCAATATCATATGACCTAATCTATCTTGAAGATACCTAATTGAGTGAAGAAGGCTAGAAACCAGTTTGAGAAGGATAGAAGTGTGTGAAGAGATGAAGAAGGAGATAATAATATGTTGTATGAGAAAAAATGGTTCTAAATATGATTAATGTTTTGAGGTGTTTTATTTATTTTTTATCCATCTAGGGGGTTGGTTCCTCCTTACAAGTGGGTGCTTGCTAAAGCCTAGTCAATTTGGTGTTTGGCTAGTTGGGGTTGGTGCTCCAAGTGAAGTTATTACTTCACTACATATTTATGGTTGACTTATAGGATAGTAGTCCATTTGCATCATCAATGTGTTTTCCTCCCCTTGAGGTTCTTTCACTCAAATAAGTGTTATATGTGTTATTCTCTTGTCTCATGCTCATGGCTCTTAATGTGTTGTTAGTTCACTATATTATTTTGATAGTTCATAAATGATAAAATAAAGTTGTAAAAGTTTTGAAGACTGATTCACCCTCCCTCTCAGTCATTGTGCTTAAAACACATATAAATTACCTACTTTTCATTGATCATGAACATAATCAAGGACATTAAGGATGTTATATCTTTTTAAAATGAGGATTTGTCACCATAATCAATTATTACTCAAAATTTATTGATTTTCATTCAAGAACAAATCAATACCACCAATATTAAATTAGTTATAATTATTAGTGGTTCAAGACTTATTATATGCAACCTCACTTTTATATAGACTATGGGGGTCGATATAACATTGATTCAAAAGACATAATAATATCAAAGGTTTTGATGACATTCCTAAATAGATATTAGGTTTTATTACATTGGATATTATGATAGGTCCAAAAACCCTACCTACATAGTTTAGGTGATGCCTAATCATTTTCACTACAATTTATTACTTGGAAGGCCTTGGATACATGCTATGGAGTCTATACCCTCTAATTTACACATATGTGTCAAGTTTTTACATGATGGATACTTATACATTTTTTTAGTAGATAATCAACCATTCAGATATTGTAGACTCACTAATTAGACTACCCCAAGTACATATTCAGATGGGACACCTCATGTTCTCATAGAGTCCCCACCTCAAAATATTACAATTGAGAAGATACATACATATGAGGTTGGAGAATCTATCAAGACTATTCCTACACCTCTCCCAAATATTCTTACAATACAGTTACCTTCACCCATGATGTAGGACAACCCTCCCATAGTACAATATCCCTACCTAGAGTGGATGATGAGATTCTCATCACATAGTTACCATTACTTATTAACTCAAAATAAGTATACATCCATAAATCTAATATATAATATCAAGCCACCATAGAGTATAATCCAACACCTATTGACATTTATGATTATTTATGTGGATTAAGTTTCACACCAATGGGCCCAAGATAGTACAAAGATGATTTTAGGGCACTCATACCTTTTTTTACACTGACAAAACCACTAGTCCATAATCATATAGCTATAAGATCCCCTACTAAGTTATAGTCATTGGTAAATTCCTCCATTCATTTAGTATATATACTTACATCTATGGATATATACCCAATTATATAAATTTAGGTAGGGATTTCATAGGATAGATTGTACTAGATTATATAGATATTACTTAATAGAGGATTGATGGTATTACCCACAGTTCATCATAGATCCATCAATAGATTGTCATAGCAAGAAGGTTAACCCTTTTTCATTTTCATATACTTAAAATACATGATACCAATACATGCTTAGAATTACAGCATAATTTGAATAAATTCAAGGCTCATGATACTATTCAAATTATACATCATCCACCTCTATAGATACAATCACCATGATAGAGTGATAATCAACATAAATACTCATAGAATAATCCATTGAATGTCTAGATATTTATTTTAGATAGATACATCCCCCATATGGCTATAGATGAGGATTACGATCCTAATTCTTACACTTTGGCATTTTTATAGAATATAAGCTTTCATGAAAATGAGCTACAACATGTCATATATTATTAGGATTATATTAGGCATATCACACTACTAATTGAATATGTCCCTAGAGTGGAAAAAACATTGTTATTTATCATGAATAGGAACACTCATCTATAAGTTACACTTGGTAGTACATGGTTATAGTGATGGATGACTAGTTGATTGATCAAATAGATGTTTGACATTCAGTCATGAGGGACACATGGTCTACAATTTATGTGATGGAGTAGATGAGAAACATAGGTTTTATATAAATAATCCATGGTCTAATGTGGTCTACCCTAGGACCAAATGAGAGGCATCTTACATAGTAAAGCAACATGTTATTTGGATGCACATAATTCATACTAATGCCAAGTATAAGGCTCCACTAATACATACAAAATGTTATGATGATTGTGATGATGAGGACTTATTTGAGTTTAGATAGATTCAGTATATGAAATTAGATAAAATGTCACCTAATCCACTATTTGATTATCCACATCCCATGGATGTACTCTTATGTCTATAGAGACATTGCACTTGTATATTATCTCATTTATCTCTAGTATATACTTAGACATTACTTTCCTTCTCTGTTACTCCTTATACATAGTTTTATTTTCATGTTTCTTGTACATAGCTTATATCCAAAAAATACAAAAATAATAAGATATTTCAAAAACAAAAAATATTCAAATATTGACTTAGAAAACATAAAATTAGAAATTGTATTGATTCCCATGTTTACATTTCTTATATTTATTAAAAAATACATATGCTAGTTATCTTATATAATAGGTTTTATCATACATATCTGCTTCACTTGTTATTTTCAAGAGCTTACATATTGATACATGACTCAAGTCCAGTAAATCAGTCTAGATTTTATATTATCTACCAATTGGGGAATATACACATATACATGGGTTCTTCATTTGACACATTCACCCATTTTGGGGCATCCTATACATAGTTTTGATTACCAAGTTACATATTTATAAACTATGAATCATAGATTTAGCATTATTATTTCTTGATATTGATCATGCTACACTTACTCATATTTTTTTCTAGCTATTATTAATTTAAACTCAGTGTATGTAATGTTATCACTCAGAAGTGCACCTTTACAAAAATGTGTGCTTTTCCTCACTCTTGTTGTCACAATGAAAACTCTCCAAGGTTTGGGTATCCTTATATTTTATATAATATATATATTAAGGGTTGGTTCCCTTTGGTACACTCACCTACTTCACTCTAAACTCTGTAATTTAGTGATTTATTGACTATGAAAAGGGTAAAAGGAGAAATACTCAAAGTAAAATTAAACACAAAAATTGAAAATTTAGGGTGATGAAATAATGTTAAAGTAAATTATGAATATAATTGACACACTTTAGAATTTAAATAGCTTGCACACATTTACTTTATATTCATACAATGACTCTTGCATCAATATTTCATACAAATGTCTTGAGAAATATTCACACTAGCATGGAAGGAATGAACATAGGTTAAATTCACTTCCAAATTAGATAGAAATGAAACATAGAAACTTGATATGACCTAAAATAATTATCATATTCTACATCAAGGTAAAAAAATTATACATTAACATATGAAAATCAATCATTCCCTAAGTTACATCAATGAATATGAGGCACACACTTCATGAACAACTTGAAAATAGAGGAAATTAGCTTCTTGTTATTTCAAAGGTGAAGTAGTAACAAATTTTGGTAGAGTTTCAACATATCAAAAATCATAATGTGATGCCTTATTTCTAAAAATGAACATACAAATAGAAAATAAAGTTAGGAGAGAAGAGATAAAGCACCCCCAAACTAGGGATGAGTCATCATGCCTAGTCATCCTTCTCTTTTCATTAAACTCAACCACCAAAATCCTACATAGAATATACTAGAGTTTAACCTATGTATATTATAAAATGGTGTAAGAGAGATAGGTAAGCTTGTTTTAATGCTTTGAAAAGTCAAAGGTTCTCATTCATGACCTATTTTGAAGGGAATTGGTCTCTTTACATGCTTTGATGATCTTAAATGCTTGAAGAGGTGTTGATCATCCTCATTAACTCCTTGTGAACATCACATTAAATATCATTGAGGATATCCATATTTATAGTGAGTTAATTCAACTATATTCCTTGTATCTTAGATTTTGATCCACGTATGTACCTATATTCTTGATTGCATGTTGTTCTCTCATAACTTCCTCAAATAGATCCAAGGTGGTGTGAATGGAGAGTTTTGCATGTTCTACTTGATAAAGGAGTATCCTATATGAAAATAGACCATAAAGGCTTGATCAAGTATTAAAATATTCTCCTCCATTCTTGCATGTTCCTTTTCCACCATAATAGGGTTGATTGAAGGCTTCTTCTTGTTTGATTTAAATTTTTCCACAATTAGCTCCAAGGTGGAGTAGAAGTGAGAGAAAAGGATTTTATATGTTTTTGAATACTAATTCAAGCCTTGAGTCATTTTTTAACACAAAAAATTTACCTCTTCTTTATCTCCAAATGGCAAAGAGCACATGTGATTGAGTTGGCAAGGTTGTTGAATATTTCAATGCATTAATGGAACTTGTGAATGGGTAATAAGACTTTTCTTCCTCTAAAGTGGTGTATAATGGAGATGTTTCATATTTTATTTTATTTATATCTTCATGAAATATCATTTATTATAGTTAATTTTATGATGAACAATCATAACTCTCCAAATTGATCCTTCTTGGATATGCTCATTTTCTCCATTTTGACAAGCTTGTTGAATGTACAATGAAAACCTAAAACTTGATGATTTTTCATTATTATAATAGATAATAAGTATAAATAGGATTTTCACATCCTCAATATGGTTTTTCATACCTTCAAAAAAAAATTTATGTCCAAACTCCACATACAACTTCCAAAAATGCTCTTTGGTGCTCTCTAGGCTTTAAAAACCTTAATTTAGATTTAAGGGTGAAAATGATTTATATGTCTCAAAATAAAATCATAATATGCTAATTAGATAGGTATAAATTTTTAATACTTTTAATTTTTTTTAAATATTTAAAAATATTCACCAAACTCTCAAACCAAAATTCACAAAAAAGTGTTTGCTTTTTGCCCGTAGGGTCACCTAGAGGTGTTTTTCAATGATCTAAGCCAATTTTGAATTGTTTTTCATTGTATAAGCATGGTTTACTACCTTTTAATTAATTATAAACCATGTAATATAATTATATTCCCTTGTAAATATTTAAAACACTCATTTCTCACTCCATTTATGAGTAAATTAGACAAAAACCCTAATTTCCTTCTTGTTGTAGACCTATGTTTTGCCATTTTATATCTCATAATTTACCAATGCTTGACCTTAGGCTCAGATGATTTGTCCCCAAGGAGAATTATATCTCATTGTCTAAACACATTTATCTTTTATCAAACCACCTCTTCACTATGATCTAATGTTTGCTAAAATCAACAAAGGGTTTCTCCCTTACATCCTCCATCTAAATGATGTCTAACAATCTTGAATTTGCAAGCTCCTAGCCTTTTTCCATATATTATTGGATGAATTGGTACATATTCAATGTGAGAGTGATAGGTAAGATAGGATCTTGGCCATACACTAATATAAATGGTGATGCCTTTAAGGCCTACTTAATCTTTATCCTATCTACCTATAGGGCATACTTGAGAAGTTTGTACCAAGTCCTACTATACTTCTTGATTGCCTTCATTTAGTTATTATTGGTAGATTTAGAGACTCCATTTCCTTTGGGATAATGGTTTTATGAAAACTGTATACAAATGCCATTACCATATACCCATTCAGTCATCTCTATGGATTTAAATGCAGACCCATTATCACAGACTAAAGAAACTAGAGTTCCAAATCTAGTACATATTTTCTCCTCCAAGAAATTGATCACTTCCTAAATCTTGCATTATGTGCTAGCTACAGCTTCAGCCCACCTTATCTAATAATCTATGGTATTCAAAATGAGTTTATGACCTTCATAAGGATTGGGGTCAATTACCCCTAAAAAGTCAAACCCTCATTGTGCAAATGGTTTGTCAACCATGACTAGCTACAAAGGCAATGTTGCCTTAGGCTCTTTCGTGCTAAATATATCATAGGAGTGACATTCCCCCACATTCTTATGAGCATATTTGAAAATGGTTGGCCAATAGTAGCTATCTCTAAGGACCTTTTGGGTTGTAGTATTATCATATGGGTGTCCATTGCCAAACTTCTCATGAAAAGTGCTCATAATTTGGGCAGATTCCTCTTTTGAGACATATCTTAGGTAGACCCCTTCAAATTTTTTCCTATATGGGCTACCTTGGGCCTAAGGGCCCTCTTTTTCTCCTTTGTCAGTCTTATAGGACATGTACCATTAATCAGTAAGTGTATGATAGAATCATACCACTCACTAACTTGAAAGTTCTATTGATACACTTGCATAATACTTAGCCTAGGGCTACTATTAGCAGTCATCTAGATCAGACCTTGGCACTTTACCAGTTTTGTCATTTTCATTTTTATGTCATATTCCTACAAATCTGACATCAATTTACCTCTACATTCTCCAAGCTCATTATGGTTCAACATAATTTTTGTGACAGGGTCAAGTAGAATAGCATGCCCCTTATTCTAAGGATATAATGCCTAAATTTATTTACTAACTTAAATAATACATATGTTGTTTATCAATAAATGAATATTTAACTTATAATTATTAAAGTTATTACTCATGAAATATATTAGGTTATCACATCCATCAACTTTTTAAGTTAAAACTATAGCCATAGTATGGTTAGATGAAAAAGAATAGAGATAAAAGTCCTTTGAAAAGTCATGACTTATCAGGACTGGAGCTTGGCTAATTACTTATTTGATGTCATTGAATGCCTTCCTAGATTATTCATTCCATGAGACCTTGGCATCTTTATTTAACATATCATTCAATGGATTGACAATCTCTATAAATCCAAAAATGAACTTCCTTACAAAGTTTATCTTGCCAAAAAATGACTCTAGTTCTTTTCTACTATTTAGAGGTTCTATTATAGATATGGCCTCTACTCTTTCAAGATCTATAGAGATCCCATATTTAGATCAACATGACCCAAAATTTTTCCTTCAATAACACAAAAGATACTTTTATTAGGGTTTAATGAGATTCTATACATTTTGCATCTCTCAAAGACTTGTTATAAATGCATAAATGGATCTTCCATATTTTTATAAAAAATAGATAAATCATCCATGTGTATAATGATACACTTACCAATCAGACCTTGGAAGGCATCATCCATGGCCCTTTGTAAATTATCTCCTTCATTGATTAGACCAAAATGATTTCTTTTATAGGCAAAGGTTACTTATTTGGTTGTGAAGGTTATTTTCATAGTATCTTCCTTCCAACCAACACTTGGTTGAAACCTAAAAAGCCATCAAAGATAGACATCATAGTTGAACCTAAAACAAATTGAATCACTTGGTAAAGAGAAGGAAGAGGATAGTTATCCTTGTCATATGCTTTGTTTAAATTCTTAAAGTCAATGCATAGCCTAATATCACCATTCTTCTTCCTGAATGGTACCAAATTATCCACCCAGGTAGAATGTCTGATGATAAACATAATTATAGAATCTAGTAATCTCTTAACCTCCTTAAAGATCATTGGTTCTAAGATAGGGTTCATAGGCCTTTGGTTTTTCCTAAAGGTTTTACAATTTTCTTTGAGGGGTATAGTGTGGGTGATGACTCTGGGATCAAAGATCTTCAATTTATCATAAGATCAAGCTATGACATCCTTGTGCTTTGTTATCATCTATCTAGACTTCTTATTCTTAATGTTAGTGTAGGATTTTCCCACATTAACTAGTTGGGATTGATCTTGGGGGCCAAGGTCAAAAACATTTTAATATTTCCCACTTACCTTGGGAATCTTATAAACCTTAGTCAACTTGTCTTGATCAAATAACCTCTCCAAGTAAATCATGCCTTTGGTAATTTTATTGTCATTCAGCTAAATGACCTTACCATCAAACTAGCCCCCTCTAAGTGTATTTTCATTAGTATAATCAATGATGTGAGCCTTAAACACTCTAGAATAAGTCACAAAATCAAATATCTATTGATCATCATTAAAGACTTGGAAATGATAGACATTATCATGGATCAAAGGATAAGGTATCAACTCAATGCTAAAGTTGAGGGAGTCTTGGTTGGGCATGAAATTGGCTACAATAGATGCCAACCCATAAATAGCTTGGTTATCTTCTTTGGGGATTGAAACAATACTAAAGACATTAAAAGACTCAATTAGATCTTAGAACCTAAGCTTATACCTCTTAAGGTATGAGATTTTACATTGATATTTACTTCTTACTTGGTTGACTACTAGTTCTAAATCACCATAGACTAGAAGTTATTTAACTTTATTATTTATAGAAAATTGCAAACCTAGGATAATGGTCTCATACTCAAAAATATTATTAGTGAAAGGTAATTGGATCATAAAGGAATAATGGTATTTCTTACCAATAGGGTCACTAAGGACAATACCAACTCCAAATATAGCCTTACACCTAGCACCATCAAAGTGTAGCTTCCACAACCTAGGAATAACATGAGTACTTTTGGGATCACATACCTTTATAGTATCTAGGGTAAAAACTCCTAAGTCTAATTCAAGTCTATTGATGATTTCATTCATAGAATTGTAATCAGTGATCATTTACTTCATATTTGGCTCTCTTTCAACCTTGATTTGGTTTGGAACTCCTTTCCAAGGCAACCAAAAATGTGAAAAATCTATGGACATTTATCCATTCAAAGCTTTGGTTCATTCCTTTCTTAACAAGATTCCATAAACATCAAGAATATTAAAAACATGTATATCAATAGACTATTATACTCTAGGTTCAAAGACTAATATCATATGAACATTAATAACTCTCGAACTACCTTGACTCTAGATTTGTATAATTGGGTGACAACCCTATCAAACTTTATAGGTGTTAAGCAAAGTTTTTTGCAAATACCTACTAGCATGATATTGGTGGATGAATCGGAATCCAATAAATAATTGTGAAAGTTCTTAACAAACATCCTAACTATGAATAGGAAAGAAGGAAACTCTACCTTATATTTGTGTATAGTCACATTAGCATGGTCAACCTTAGGTGTTCTATTGGATTTATTTGACAATAAATCTAGTAGGAGGTCCCTTTGTTTGATGATCTATGTCATTTCATGTAATGTGTTATTATATTTTATCTTCTTCATATCTTCAACAATATTGTAACTAGTCTTGTTTGAAGAACTTGGAACATTGATATTAGGATTAGAGGTACTCTATTTAGGTGGTTCATGATCATTACTTGAATAAGTGTCTAGAGGATTTATATAGTTATTTGGAGGTATTGAGGTAATTAAGGGTTACCTCTACTCTCTATTACTCAAGGGATAAGTATTCTTCAAGAATTGTTGTAAGGCTTAGATTTTCTTAGGGACATCATCATGTTCATTCTCCTCTTGAAATGGAAAATCAAAGGTCTCCACCATGTTGACCCGATCAAATGATTTGGATACAAAGGTAATTTCACCACTATTTTTTTTAGGGAACACTTCAAATGTATCCAAATTTTATTAGAAAGCTTCAAAGGCCTTAAAAAACTCAATACAATCAATTTCTCCATGTTTGGTTATATAATGCACTCTAAAATAATCAAGAAACGCAATGTTAGTAAGATTAATGACCATAGTCTTATTGTTATAAGATGGTTCACTAGCCTTATTATTATGGAAACTATCATTTTGAAACCTATTGTTCAGCATATTAAACCTTTGGTATGAGAAGTTCCTTCCAGATCTCTCTATAGTATTGGAAACTTGTTTTCATACCTACAGGAAATCAGTGCTTAATTTTTGGACCATTTTCAAGATAGACTGATTCTCATTCTCAAGGGTTTCAGAATTATGCACCTAGTTATTATTAACACCAGTAGCTATTACTATATCTCTTTGATCATTTGCATTAAATACATTAGTATGATGACTCACAAATCCTAGGTTTTGATTGGGAGCATCATGACTTAACGGTAATTGATTGAGATTTAGGACTTTATTTATGGCTGAGATATTCTATTTTTTGTTGGGGAAGATGTTTAGAATGGACATATGTGGGTTGGTATTTGGGACAGAGAAGGCCATTTGTCCCTGGGGCTGCATTTGATCATTGATGATCACTATTTTAGAATAAGCCTTGCTTAATAAAGTTATAGATGGAATAGATATTTTCAAAAATATAGAGGTCATGGGATCTACTGCATCCTTATATATTTTTAGAGCTAAAACATCATTAGGTTTATAAGGTTCTATGGTCCTAATATATATTTTTTGGAACCTAGCATTAATGGACCTTATGGGCTCACTTGCATCCCTCCTGATGGTGGTGAATTATTGATAAATGACACATGGATGAATAATTTTACCAAACTAGTCTATGAAAATATTAGTGAAACCATCCCAACTAGTAATATAATTATTAGGTAGATTCAAAAACCATTCATAGGATGCATCTTTAAAAGTAAAAAGGAATATCCTACATGCTACATCTTCATGCACACCATTTATCAACCTTAAATCAGCTTTAAAATATTTAATGTGATATTTAGCAGTTGCAATACCAGTTGGACTAAATGTTGGCAAGTAATTTTTGGGGTTATGTGGGAGTTCATGTACCACACCTATCACATTGATTGAAGAGTCTCCCAACTAAGACATACCTAGAAAAATATTGAAGGTAAAGGTACCTTGGAGAGGTGAGGTTGGAAAATATTTACAACATCTACACCTACTTTTATCATGCTTGGTTTTCCTATGAACTTTAAGCTCAAACATAGTCTCTCTTATCTATGATTATGATCTTGTTTGAATCCTAGGCAATTCCAAATTGAAAATTTAAGATCCTATTTGAAATATGATGTATCAAGATAATATTTATAAAGAACAAGGATTAAACCTAGACATTAAGCTCATTTTGAAAATATTGTGTAAAGAATAGTAAAAGACATAAATATTTGACTAAGCTAGCTAAAAGATGCATCCAAATATACAAATAGGGTTTATTTTTATAAGTCTAAGCTCAAATAAACTTATATTTATGAAATATATGTCAACCTTTGATCAAATCAGGTTGTCCTAACCTCAAATACTATGGATTTTTAAATCTTAAGCCAAATTTACCAAAACTAAGCATCAAACTTTAAATAACTTTTATCTTTGTCTAAAATAAGCACAAAGATATGTCAAGGACCACAAAGATCAATTATATTTACACTTATAAGCAAATAATTACTCAAAAGTGCAAAGATAACATCAATCTTTGATTAAAACACACTAAGATAAGCAAAGATCCATCACTTCATAGAGAGACCCTCCTTCTAGTACCAGTAGGGACTTTTTGATGCCTCTGATTATATCACAAGTGTCCTTAGTGTTCAAACAACAATTCTCATTTTAGAATTATAAGAATTCAAAGCACTAGTAGCAAGTTTTGGCAACTTACATTACCTATGGTGAAATAGAGGTAGAGAAAATATAATCTATTTCACAAAATTTATAATTATTGATGGTTGGGAGCCATCATGGACCAAGTATTTATAAATTGTAAGTATCTTTGTTAATAACAGTGAATTTTGATCAAATCTTAAACTATAGAGTAATATAAATGGATATTTATAATGAAGTCTAAACTAAAGTGATTAGATTAAAAAGGAGCAAAAGAGAAGGGTAGGTTAGAAATGAAATAAGTGATTATTGATCCTTAACTCAAATACCATGATAATGTTTCAATTATAATTGAGCATACATTTAACATCATATAGTGTAAAATAGCATAAACTAAAATCTCTCTATGTACCAGAAAAACCTCAAAGGATGATATGAAGAATTACAAGTAAGAACTAAATTTAATTTAAATATTTTATACCACACTCAAATAGAATTAGCACATATGAATACAAAACAAAAAAATGAAGCAAATTTAAGATCCTTTAGCTAATCTAGCATAAGAATAAATTAGCAACCCTGTAATAAAATATGTAACTCAGAATTTAAAAAAACCATTCAAATCTAAGTCTTTAGACTAGCAATTGAGAGAAAAAGATGTAACAATTAACACAAACAAATATGGACAATCCTTTCATAATTCTTTGATTGTATTAAATACTTGAAGTATACAATTTTTTCTCAAAAATTATCTCCCTTTACAAGATGGTAATACTACCTTTTATAGAAAGGCAAGGCAATATAATGGTCATTTGTGATATACAAATGTACAAAAGATAAGGATATTTGTCATTTTTTAGAAAGTTCTAGAATACACTTTCTTTTTAAAACTAGACTGACCTAGAGGTAAATATGCTAATAGACTAGTATATGCCTTTACAAAATAATATTCATATTTCAAATATTACAATGTTTTCATAAAAAGGAATACTAACTAATTGGTGGGCCCACTATCAGAGGGTTTCATTATTACTCTTTAGAAGCTTTATAGCCCTTTGATGTTGTTCTTTGACAAGATCTAAGTCTATAGGTGGTCTCAAAAGGCACTCTTCTTCACTATCAACTAAATCCTCTAATTTTTTATCATTCTTGATCATGAATTCTTTGATTTTTTGGGATTCAACTACCCTTTCTCTAACATTAAGGATCATATCAAGGATCCTACTATTGTTTTCTCCTGAATGTTCTTGACTTTTAGTCTTAATTTTTTGGACTACCAAAGTATCCCTATGATTGAATTCATCATCCTTGATAAGGCCTAGGGAAGTGGGTTGAGTAGCATCTTTAAGCATTATTCCAAGGAGTTGTTCAATTCTCCCTACCAACTCTTCATCCTCCTTAAGAATCCTCTCCAAGTCTTGTGACCATGTACTTAAACCTTGGATATTTTCAAAAACAAACCCAAGATTGGCATTCAAATGCCCCAAGCTCATTGACTTAAATCTAGATCTGCTTTCTAACTCTTACATTGATTAGCATTTTTATTTGATCCACTAAGGCTTACCATTGGGTTATTAAACCCTTGGTCACTATTTTTTTTGTACCAATGCACTTTGCCTTATCTTTATTAATTTTAAAGCATCAAACATATCCAATAAATACTCTTTAAGCATCTTGATCATTACTCCTAGCACTAATAAGATGGATTTTGTCTTCAAATATTCATTCTCTTTTTCTAGGTTGGATATCCTTTGCTTCGTCCCCCTAATTCTAGCTCTAACTTGAGTTGAATGAGACTCAACTAGGCTTTCTACATGCTCTTCATAGATGGGTAGTTCACTAGGTTATTTCCCCCCAACTGGAGTTAATCCTGCAAAAGGCTCAACCTTTTGGAAAGTGAAGTCTTCAGTTCTCACCATGGTTTTTCTTATTGTTACCCTTTCTAATATAGTTGTCTCTAGATTAAAATACATAGTAGTAGATGAATCTATGTATTTTTGAGGTTCAGGTATCTCTATCCTTATGCTATTTAATGCTCCTAGAGAATCCATCCTCTTGCCATCTAACCCTAAAATGGTTATGATTCTTCTTTCCTCTTTCTCTTTCATCAAGACCCTTATTCATGGCTTGATTTCTTCATGCACATCCACATTGGGTCATATCCCATGAATGGGACAAGGAAGGGATATTTTATATTTTTCCATAAATAAACCAGTCGAGGATGATTGGTCTATAAATGGGTTACTCCTCACTGAACAAGTTGATCTCACTTTTGGGATGAGTGAGAGTCAATGTTGGCCTCTTTTTCCCTATAGGTACAATTGCCAATTATGATCTCCTCTTCCTTAGTTAGGCCATTAGGACCAGATCTAGGGCAAATTACTTTCCTTTATCTTCATACTCAACCTCCTTCACTTGAGCCTATGTTTATTTATCCTTCTCGATTTCTCTTTCAAAGCCATATGATTTATCAAGGACCTTTAGGGAATCCTTCACTATTTCATTTGGATCCAAAGAAATCATGTCCAAGTGTTCAACAAGGGATGTTGGTATTTGAGGGAGAGCTAAGGATGAAGGTACCTCACCAAGTCTCTCTTCCAACTTCTCCTTATTAGTGCCTTGTAAAATTTGTCCTTGGGGTTGTGGTAGTTCCATCTAGGGTTATTATTGAGGTGGCCTAAAAGGTCCAAGAAATAAATGATATTAAAGAGGATGCATATTCCATATGTCCCCTAGTGGTTTTTCATCACTAGTCAATCTATGTTAAAATTTAATATTGTACTTTTTGAATCTAGCTAGTACTTATTCAGAATTGTGAGCTTTGATGTGGAAAGTGTTATAAGGACCAAGTTGATGCTCTTAAAATAGCTTCAAAAGCTATTTTATCCTAAAATTCTTTCCTAATACATCATTGGGATCCCAATTCCTAAGGTCATCTAATTGAAACATAAAGGAATCTTTGTTCTTAGCCATGGTGTCCACCTGCATCAAATCCTACAAAACTATTCTTCTAATTATCAAAGGAAAAGGATGGAGAAGGCCCTTTTTTTTTCTCCTTGCATATTCCATCAATACCATGAATGAGTTGGGATGAAATTTCCTATTATGTCAGATTATTAAGAATACAAATAGGTAACTTATAGGGCTGGGTTAGAATTACCTCAATTTTGATTACAATACAATCTAGGTAAAACTAGATATCTCCCATTAGCTCCACATATTTATTAATCAAAGGGATAACCCTGTAAGGGAATAAGAGGCCCTATAGTGGCTTCTACCAATGTAGGATAGACATAATCACAAATTAATTGTTTGTGGTGTCTATACTTGAAGATGTGTATCTTTGAGTAGTGGTGGGAGATGGTGGTTCTACCTTCAAGAGACCAATTTTTGATGTTGGGGATATTAGTGGAAGCTAGTAGGGCATCAAGAAAATAATAAATCATGAAAAATTGTTTGTTAGTCTTACTCTTGATGGATGTTAATTTTTTCCCCAAGTGAATATTGATCATATCTCTATTTGGGGGAGTGAGCCCTTTTTTAACCATGAAGTAGACATAGGATACCCAGCTCTTATTGACATATGTGGTTATAGGGCCTCTAGATATTATATTTAATAGGGTCATGAACACCCTAATTCCTTATACAAATTAGATAATTGGGATTCTTCCCTCAAAGTCCTAGAATACATGGTTCCCTTGGAGAAACCATGGCTTAAGGATGGTATCAAGGTCATTCTTACTAATCCATTCTTTGATTGTGGGTTGGTCTATATGGGGTTTTGGGAGATTATAATAACTCTCAAAAGATAATGGGGAAATGCTTTCCACTCTTTTAGATCTCCCCTCATGAATGATCTAATCATTATCAATTCTAGAATCTAAAAAAATGAGAGCAAGGATATCAATGCAATGGAGTACCTCTAGTTTATCAGTAGCATGATGGAGACCAACCATTTGAACTACAACTTGGTCATAGTACCTCTTGATAACTATGGAAATAATTTTTTATTCCTTGGTAATGGATTACATCTCTTTTATGGTCCATAATAGCTCAAACCAATTCTTGTTGCCATTTTTTAGGGTTACAATGTCTAATTCAATTCTTTGAAAACTCTTCCTTCATTGTCTATGGATAGATATGACTCTGTCTCATATTTTAATTGCTACATATGAGATACCATGGCTTATGGACTTAAAAATTTGTCAAAACTATATTGTAAATGGTCTCTATGCTAACTCTTTTATGCTCAAATCATAATTAAGCTTCTTTTAGATATACTATAAACAACTAGGTTTACTTAGGATCACATTTATGCAAGGTTTAGGGCTTTGAAGCTTTAATGGTGATAGTTAATTTTGGGTTTGGCTAATTATTTATTAATATTTGATTTGGACCTTTGAATTTATACGTTTTCATTCTTAGGCACACAAGATCTCATATTTTATCATTTTTTGATTATGTGGTGCTTATGTGGCATTAATTTGGAACCTTTCAAAACAATTTTCATAAATGAATTTGAAGCACTAGTCATTGAAATTTAAAAATACCCTTTTTTCACACCATTAGATTAATATCAAAGGATTAGCATTGGATATTGATTATGATACATGCCCTTGCTTGTCATGGTCCTTTTTAGTATCAAACCCCATGGTTATGCCACTTGGTAGCTCCATACACCTTCCAAGCTCTAGCACCTTTGTTATTCACCTATTGAGAGAGCATTTTCCATGTGTCAAGCCCACAAGCTTTCAAAGGTCCATCAAAAATTCATTGGTGATTTCATGCTATTGGATCATCTACTGTGATGAAGTGTGGACTGTTGGATCTTGTAAGGTGCATGAGCTTTAATTAGTACATAGACATAAAATAACTTAAGATAAAATGCTTAAGGCTAAGTATATTTTATATTAATTAACATGAATGGACTTATTCTAAAGAATTTTATTATAAGTTTTGAAACAAAATGACCCCTTTAAATGACATAAAACATGCCCCCTTTGGTTTAAGTAAAAAGTTAGGCATTCTTAATTTTGATAGCTTTCTATACATCAAAGGAAGCCTTTTATACATTCAAATTATGTTCATGAGGATCTAAAATTTAAGAAAATGAATTTATTCATTTTGATGGGCTTAAAATTGATAGTCACATGGATCTCAAATACATCCTCATGAATGCCAAATGATGGTTGCATGAATGTCAAGTTTAAGCTCATCAAATTATTATGTTTCATTGTGAGAGAACTACATGGTGGTTCCTTAGAGATTCTTAGGATCTTAGAATAAATTAATGTCATTTTATCAATTACCATGATGAAGTGAGAGCCATACAATCATGATCTAGGAGCTTGCTTGTGATTGGTTCTTCTGACATGTGGGACACTTTGCTTTTAAGTCTTGAATGTGAGAGTGTCAAATGGTGACTCTATGGAGCTCTTGGGGCCTTTTAATTTTCAATTTTATCCTCATTCCATCTAATATTTGATCCATGATGAAGCAAGAATAATTGATCATGATTCAAGTGTTTGAATGTGATTGGTCTAAAGGAGTAAGTGCTCAGTTTGTCAAGATTTTCCTCACTCCATTGGATCAAAAGGTATGAGGAATCATGGATCATTAGATCCTACAAGATGCATGATAGTTAATTTAGGAACCAATAAAAAATAAACTTAGGCTAAATAATTTAGACTAAGGTCTTGTTCATGTTAATAAACATGAATATGGCCTTAGCATTAAAATTTTAGGCTAAATAAGTAATAAAGTGAAATCTCTAGAAAATATAAAGGTATCCTCCTATGAAAATTAAAAGGGACCGTTGGCATAAAATTGGACCATATTAAAAAATAATTAATACCATGCCAACATAACATAGGACCATGTTATAGATATAGGAAACATAGGGGAAAATAAAAGGGACCAAGGAATAATTTTAGGCTAAGATTTACTTGTGTTAAAAAACATGACCAATCCTTAACATAAAAATTGGGCTTGATTCCAAAATAAAATTAGGATGTTCCTAAAAATTTTCTCCCACCAAATTCGAATTCAAACTTGAACCAAGGGTTTATGATATGGTTTTGGAACATGAATCCACTAGTAAGGGTTTCATGAAACCTATAATTAAAAGACATGAATACCAATTATTAGAAATGTTAGGCAGGATTAAATCAAATCATAACTTAGTAAGATAATCTTATCAAAGTGGATTATCTTATAATTCTAAATAATTTTCAAAATAGGCTATGCTTTCAGGGTTAAGCTTTAAAATATCTCAAGGGTCTTAATTTTTCAAAAATGGGGGTATGTTGACCTCAATAGCTACATATCTCAAATACCTCTCTAATATGAAGTATGCGATCACTTTCCTTATTTTAAAAATTATAACATCATCTAAATACATGAGAATAAACCTATTGATCAAACCTTGAAAGGTCATATCAATGGCTCTTTAGAATATTACTTTTGTATTGGACAACACAAATGTCATTTTTTGGTACATAAAGGTGCCCCATTTTGTGGTGAATGTTGTTTTGAACTGATCCTATTCCTTAATAAGTATTTGGTTATACCCAATATAACCATCTAGTAATGAACCTTTATGAACCACCCACTAACTTCAATATTTGTTTTATTGATGGAAAGGGATAATGATCCTTGATTGAGGCCTTGTTAAGGTCACAAAAGTCCACACATAATCTAATTTATCGATTCTTCTTTCTTATAAGAACAAGGGTAGACACCTAAGTGGAATGATTGATGGGAAATATGATAGCTGATTCAATTAATTTGTGAAGCTCTTTTCTCATCAAACATTCTAGCTTTGTGTTCATTGGCATTTATCTTTGCCTCACTAGTTTTGTATCTACTTCTAGTTCAATGGTGTCTTTATCCAATATAGGATAAAAAACTTTTAAATAATTATACTCCCATGAAAAAAAATATGTAAACTCTCTACATAAATCAATAAAATATTCTTTTAAAGCTTGAGAGCATATTTACCAAGATTGAGAGATTTTCCATTAACTATGTCAATATTTGCATAATGCTATTCTTTGGTAGAAAAAGAATATTTATCCCTTATTACCTTATCATACATACTAAAAATATTTTCAAGTGTGTCAATACCTTTGGGTAAATTTTTGACTTGAGCTAAACTATTTGATCACTATATTACTGCAAAAGTTTTGACTAGTTTTTAGAAGAGAATTCAGCCTCTTCTTATAGGAAATGAACAACTTGATCATCATCTTCAAAGACTTTCCAATTAAAATTATTAATGTTAATAAAGGGTATTACCAAAATATTTATGTATCTCTAAGTTTTATCATTCTTTACATCAATTAGAATTTCGAACTAGGCTCCTATTATAGCCAACCTATCTTCATGATTATTACTCTCTCTAGGCACTACTTGTATGTAAAATGCATCAAAATTTTCTAGAAGATCCCATACCCTATGTTGTTATGATTTTAATAATTAATTTTTACACATGTTCATCCCTATTATTTTATTTACCATAGGATCACTATCTTTAAATTCCTATAAGAGGTTAGATCCCATCCTTCTAGCGCATTGTAAACCATGAACTAAGGCCTCATATTTTACTACCTTGTTAGAGAATCCAAACTAAAATTTATATAAAAATATTAAATTTATTTTTAGGGTTAAAATATCATCATACTATCCCCTATACCATGTTTATTAAATGAGCTATCAAAATAGAGTTTTCATAAGCCATCATTTAGCTCACCTTCTTTGTATAGAGCCAGAATTTGTGCACCATCCTCATGTAAAAAATAAAATCAAAGTCCTTTTTCCTATATAATATGTTATATATAATGAACATGAATATTATTATCTCATTCATCAATAAATAAATCAATAATTTCATCAAGATATGAGTTTGCTTCAGCTTGACTAGTTTGTTCTACTTCATCCGAGGTGACATAATTAATATTAACAATACTAGGCATTTATGGTTCTCTATGAAAATAAGAAATAGGATATAAATGAATTGTAAATTTTATTAAATACCTTTTTATAAACATTAGGTATCTAAATTATATTAAATATACCCATATATCTTTGAATTTAAGTCATTTGATAAGCATATAGAAAAGTATAGAGGAAGATCCACGACCACCGCATCTTGCTGAATGGTCAAATTTAGGCATGCATGAAGTGTTAGTCTCAGATTATTGATTATAACCACTATATTTTTATAAGGACATAAATTTAAATACACCCTTAGTGTTTGTCTAATACACCAAACCCAACTTATCTAAAATTTATTTTGGCATTATTGTGTTACTTGCTCCATTGTCAACCATGTAACTATGAACTAGTGTGTTGCTAATAATCAAGTAAAGATAGAAAGGAGGTTTATTGGTTTTAGATCATATTTTCTGGAATTTACCCATTATTTACCTCTTATACTTATTATTTTTATTTTTTATCTAAATTTTATAAAACCACACTTTCCTTCTCTACTAGTTTTGTAGACAAGTTAAGGCCTAAAAGCTCATGGATAAGTATATCCTTTTATCCTAGGATGGAAAATTAATCCCACATGTTAATTATGATGTTTTATTTATTTTTATGGTCTAATATACTTAATTAATATATTTCAATATTTTTTTTCACCTTTAGAGCAATAAGACGCTGTTGTACTTGAGGCACTTGGTGAACCTTGCTTGATTCCACATTCTAATTTTTCTAAAATAAATGGGTAGTACCCTGATCATTAGTACCTTTAAATACCATATTATGAACATTTGTATCATTACCTACCTCTTGGATCTCATATACATCCCTTCTCTTGGCTCTTATGATGGATACAACCAAGTTATTTTATTTTCTTACTTACCAATCTGATTTACTACCATGTGATCACTAAATTTCTAATTTACTAAGGTTGCATCTAGTTGTACTTGTCCATGATTCACTTCCCCTTTCTAAATCATAGATTCATTATTTTGGATTCCTTAAATAAAAGTTTATTATTATGTTATTTGATCAATTACCACATTTTGTGCTACTAAAGATTGATTTTGCACATCATTGGTGTTAGAAGGCTGCCAACTCGAATCTTGTATCAAATTATTTTGTACTAGTATAAGGGCCTTGGATGTGGAAAGAGCATTGGGTTCAATTTTAGCATATGGTTTATCTAGTGTAATGACTTATTGAGCTTCCAATGGAGGCATATTTTCTCTAAATCCTTGGTATAGAGGTCTTTACTCTTTATATGGATGATATGTGGGATAATTAGGTGTTTTATATGGCCTATTGGCTTGATATTGTTGCCTCTTTAGCTTAACTATCTTATTACCAAAAGATTGCATCATACCTTTTATTTTACCAAGCTCACTAGATTGACTAAGAGGATCTTAAACTTGACTTTGAGGGGCTAGAATTAGGGATATTGATGGATCTTTAGTATGTGAAATGGATTGTGTTTCTAGAAAAATTGGAATTAGAGGCCTAGGTTCAAGTTTACCAACTTGAATGAAACCATTTTTAGCTCTAATGGTAAACTCATAGGCATCTAGGGTGTCCTACCACCCTTGACCTAAATTATAACTAAAATATCAAAATTAAAGGCTCTTAATAAGTATAAGAAAGCATAAACTAGAGATGGCCTTATTATGGGAGGTATTTTGTTCCATGTTTTCTAAAATCTAAGATTGAAATTAGTCATAAATTCATGTGGTGCTCTTTTGATGGTAGTGAGTTTATCAATAAAGGATAAATGGCCTGATTTATCTTCAAATTTGTTGATGTTCAACTACTCCCTATTCCTAGAATGAGGACCATCCTTTATAAATTTTCCAAATTTCCCAAGACTCCAAGCTTGCTATGTCATTCATCTGCACTGAAAATTGATTTAATACTTCCTAATAATTTTTGGTTAATCATTCACCTTGCAATACACAATTCACATTTAAAAACATTTAATTTATTACAAGTTTTCTCAAAGTTCTCATTGAAACAATGAATAATTAACATTTGATGATTTGAAATGTACAAATAGGATTTCATCTAAGGAGTTCCATCTAGCTCCCTAATTGGCATTAATGCAATAAGCTTCACCTGATCTTACTAGACTAATATTATACTTTTTATAAAGAATTTACTTACAAAGTTTGATTTAAAATTATTTTAATCTATATTTTCCATAGATTCTACCAAAAAATATGTATGATTTATTCTTATGGGCTGTGGAAACATCAAAAATTTCATTCTTTCAATTTGCTTATGATGGGCATTCGACATTTCTAGAAGTCTTACATGGCTTTCCAGGATGTCAACTTAAATGTAGTAGTTTATGATGCCTTACAAGACATAAAATTATAAAATAATTATAAAAAATCACTCACTCCTTAATGTGCCATGCATCATCATGGTTCTTATCTAATGCATAATGCTTTCTATCATAATTTTGAGCTATGCCATTAGCCAAAAGAAATGCACCCTATGAGGGACACTTGGAACAAATCTATGAACCTCATAATCCATGTGGCACCATCTAGAGAATTAATAAATAATTTATCTATTAGAATTCAAATCCAAAGGTTACATGTTAAGATCTTGTCTCCTCTGAGCAAGCCCATTCAATTTGAGCCACCATGCATCCTCTATGTGTCCTACTATAATGAAGAAGCCCACAAGATGCCATTGAGTGTTTCCATGGTAACTAGCCAAACCCAATAAGACTTCAAAAATGATGCATGCCTCCTTCAAATTCATCTAATACCAATGCATGTCTACACTACATTGCATCTGATCTAAAGTTCATGAGAGTTCACAAGGCACACATGTTGATGCACCTGACCTATCCAATCAAAGATCAATGGTATAAATCTATCCAAGGCCCCTTATAAGATGGATAAGTGGTATAATAATAAAAAAAATCTTTTGATAGTGATGCATGTCTCATTTAGGCCCATTTGATGATGTCACTTATTATCCCCATGAAGCTTCATCATAAGATCAACTAGATCACCTTTGAGAGTAATGTGTGGCTCCACCTAAACCACACAATTAACATAAAATTATCAATAGTTATCTAAAATCCTTCCAAATGTGACATATGGAAAAAGGAAGCTATAAAAACCTTTTAAAAGAGCCCCCTAGTAAATAATAATCTTTGATTGCTTGTGAGAGCAATGCATGGCACTTCTATAGCCAACTAAAATTAAAAGGCCTAGTCAAAGAGCTCACTATGAATTGAAAGATTTCATGTGGTAGGGTACAAGTGACTCATCACACTAAGTAGTAATATGAGATCCCATGAGGAATCAAAAGGCACCACATGTCCATATTTAATCCAACTAAGTAGCCTAGTCATCTTCAGGTCCAACAATTACCTAGTTGGATCTAAGGTGGCATGCCACATGTCAAGAGGTGGCAATATTTATCTTTAAAGCTAAAAATTATAGAAAATAAAGAGTAGATCATAACTAAATTTTAATTCTAATTAAATTAAATGACAAAATCAATTTTTTAAAAATATGCAAAGGTGATGAACTTGCCATTAATACAGCATGACCCAGAATCACCATCAAACCTTACATTAATCAAATTAGTCTTCAAAAGGATACTAAACTCAACTATTTATACTCACATTTGTATTATAATCTCTAAGTGTTTTCCATCCCTACAATCTACATCCTTAGTATGACAAAGCTTGAACTACTAATGAATTTCACCTAAACCACCATTGTTGGAGCTCAAAAGTTATAGAGAAATATGAGAAGATGTTAATTGCTACCCAAGACACTATAAAGATGGCGCATGTAGGACCCTCTAATCTCGGTAGGAGTGTTAAATTTTTAAATTATGAATTTTTATTTCAGTATGGTGGTTCATTAGTTTTTAAGGATATAAAGTTCATCCTTAAGGCCATAGACTTGGGGGGCATGCATGACAACAACATCTATTATAATGTTGAAGGATATAGGGATCTTAATGAAACTTAGACTATGTCCCATATTATTTAATTGGATTCAAACATCCTTGAAATCCAAGCTACAATTCTCCATATGGCCACAACAAATCCAGAGGTCATGCTATGTATTGACCTAGTATATGGTCTCTTCAGGAGGTCAAAATGTGAAGATGGGTTGCTCAAATCCATGAACCAAGGGATCTCAATTTCTTTCATAACATGACCTATTTTTGAAAAATAGTATGACCTACCTCTACCATAGTTAGACTACAACTAGAGCATCATTGATAATTGGTACGAGGCACACAAACTTGAGATAGTCTTGGCATCATGGGTTATAAACTCAGCTGGATTGGTCTTCATGGATGACCTAGGAAACATACCCATCCACCAATTTAATAATGGGGTTAGGATTGGCTTCACCCTTCTCAAAAGGATATGTGAAAATGTGCACATTGGCTATGTGGATATCATAAATATCTCACTTCTATAAATAATTCTAGAGGATCAATAAATTTCATCACTTGGATACATCATTAGCAATAACCTAATCTCTACTATGCATGACACTTGCCAGAATGGGTCTCCATTATACATGATGATTTATTTGTTGTATTTCATATGTGGAACTACATAATTAGGACTAAACTCATGGTCTCCTACTTGAGATCAATTTGTGCCCCAATTATTCTTTGTGATGCATATTCACCACTTTAGGTGTAATATCAATGTAATTATAGAAGAATTTTATCTAATTGTGTATAAATAAATTACTAAATGTAAAATTCAAATTATTCCTCAATAGGTTAGGTAGACATTAAAATAAATGGGAAGCCATTGGCTTTGCTTGGATTACACAGTCATTCAGATGGAAGGAGTAATGGTATCTCCCCTTAGGCTACCAAGGTATGTACCCATTAAATTTTCCAAGGAAGATATGACCTATCAACTACTCCATTGATTTTATGGCATCTTTAAAAACAAAAACAAGACTATCCCCCACAAAACTACTTACAAGTTGGGGAGAACTAAAATAAAAAACTGGTAAGACATTGTAGTATCTACAAGGCATAAGGATTCCCACCTTTATCCTCAAAATTATTTTAAGGCATGAGACTCCAATAATGTCATTATAAGACACCTCTTCAAATTCAAAAAGGATGTGGCTATAGAATATAAGCACCAATATCAGGTACATGAATGGGTTTACAAGGATGCAATGAACAATGAGGTGGTCCTTAAAGATGCTTAAAAGAAACATATGGAGCTTAAAATGAGGCTTGATAGAGAGAAAAAAAGGAAGACATCATAAGGCCTCAAATCCTACTAACTTATGGGAGCATGTTCAATGTGGAATATGAAGAGAAAGAAGAAGATGAGGAAGAGGGTAGCTTTACTCTCATCAGGAATAGACCCTACAGACCTCCACTACAAGCCACTTTAAGTGGACAAAGCCTACCTCCAAGCCCCAAGAAAGGTGAGGCTAGTATCTAATAATATCTCTTTTAAGGTCATACATTTGTATCTACATCTTCCATGGGAGCTATCATGGAGATCTTGAGTTAGCCCAATCCTGATGTCATCAATCTTGAGAAACTACAATAAGGTATTAAACTTTCAATGGAAGAGGTGCAAGCACTGTTAGGGAGAAATATAGAAAAGTCTTACAAGAGGAAGTATCTCAAGACTATCATGAGAAGGTTAGTTCCTCCTCCATCAACTCCCTTAACTCCCATTATAAGTACTAAACTGCTACCTTCCTTCCCAATTATAAGTACATTTACAAATACTCCCACTTTTATTGTTACTCCCACTCCTATGTTTTTATCCCCTATTATTGCTTCCTTTTGGGGAACCATACCCCACTTCATTTCCCATACCAATACCAAAATTTAACCTCCATTGATCTCCAAAACAACTAGTTCTATCCAATATATGAGTTCTACTCCTTCCCAAGCTAGCATAACAAGTGCATCACTTACCCTTGGCTCCCTTGCATCCACTAAGCCATTAAAACCCATTCTAAATCCATTCACTTGGTAAAGGACACTTAACATCACCATATCTTATAAGGTAAGTTTTATTTCAAAACTCCCTTCATTTTTTCTCAACATGGGCCCTACCAAATCTTTGTTTGACCTACTTGGGAAATTAGACCCAACCAGTTTATACATCCATACTTCAACCTTAGCCTCTTCTTCGACCCAAGCACTTCCATTATAGCCACTTCCCACATAACTAACATCTATTGATGATATAAATTGGGTTAGAGACATAATTTAGGTATAAAAGTAGGAGAAGCCCCAAGTATCCTACTTTTCCTCCCAAATTGGCATGAAGTTTGATGCTGACATAGATATTATGAAAAGGATAGTGAGAAGATAGGTTGAGCAAGCATAGTCAAGATCAACTATGATCTATGAGAGTGAATAACCACTTTTCACTCTAACAATAAAGAGGGAGGCTGGCCTTAGAAAGGTTCAAAAATATGTAGAGGACCCCATATCCTTATTTTAAGCACAAGTAAAATCTACTATTACCTTAAAGAAGGGGATGCAATAGGAATTGAAAAGGATGAAGGAACTAACATTTTCAATAGTGTCAAATGTCACTATAATTTCAATAATAAATGTTGTGATAAATGTATTTAACTTGTATAAAGTTATGAATAAGAGGCAATAATATGGGATATAGTAGGCCAAGGCAGTCATTAAACTTGACCAAAATCTTTCACTCCATGACATCAATTTAGCAAACTTGGCTAGATTTGCAAAGAGATATAAATTCCCTAACCTCAAGGTTATACCTCTTGAGGAAATTATTCCTACATAAACCATATTAATGAACAAAATAATAATACTAAATATATGGCTAGATGAAATCAAGGATGCAAATTCATCCTTTGAGAAGATTGATTTTAAGATAGCCTTGTTGAAAGATGCCATGGTCACCAAGTTGACTAATCCTAATGGCTCCTTCATGGATGATCAAGAGTTTAGAGCCCAAATGAAGGTATTTGTGGAAATATTTTAGTAAGATGTAGCCAGTGTGAATGCTACTATATAAGCGATGAGCATTGTATCATTTTATAATCAAAGGTTAGAGAAAAAGGATGTAATTGAAGAGGCACTGAGGCTAGTACTCATAGAGCATGGCAAGCTCATCTAGGAGATTCTAGATTTGTTTCAACCTATGACCCTAGACTTTTCTCAAATATATTAGGACTACCTAGCCTATGTATAGGTATGGACTAAGGAGGAAGTGAAGAAGAAGTAGAGATAATAACAATAACAATAAGCATTGTAGTAACCACCTCTAGGACTTTAGAGAATATTTTGTTTAATCTTGTAATTCAAATCTAGAATATTCCATTTTAATGTAGCATTTTAAGCCACTTAGATGTATTTTGGCACCTTTTATGGGCCCACTCAAACTTGTCTTAGTAATTTTTAGCCTATAAATAGGGTAGTCCCTGCATTTATAAAATAGAAATAGTTATTGCAAGAATTAATACAAGAGAGCCAAAAAAATCACAACTTTGTTTGAAGTCCTTAATTATTTATTTATGTATCTATTGTTCCTCATGAATTAGATGACTAATAGTTTCTTTTCTAAAAAATAATTTGGAAATTTCACTCTATGCATGCATTTGTTAATTTGATTTTGACACTAGGCTAATAAATGTATAGTATACTTGTTATGTTTTCCTTCTCATTTACAACTGAATGTGCTATGAAATTTATTATGAGTGATAAATTTTATGCAAATTATGTTGTTTTAAATATGAATTTCCTTTCCTCTAAATCTTTAACTACATTTATTTATCTTTAAGCATTACGCTAGGGTTGATAGACTCTAGTTTCATATGTTTTTCCTTAAAATTTAACAAAATTAGTATATTTGATCATCTTAAGCACATCTTATTTTCTACCTTACCCTAATCACTCTTGGATTCACCCATGACTCACTCTATTTTAGTTCATGCTATAAATATCCATTTTTTGTTTATATTTATGGCAATAATTGGCAAAGATTGAAACAATTCATAAAGATTAACAGGAAGTAGTGGCATGGACACTGCGCGGGCTGGAAATTTGAACGGTCTACTGCGCGGGCTGAAAATTTTGAACGTTAATGGGTGCACAGGGCACCCCCCCAGTGGGCATGCTGGGCGTGTCCCCAGTGGGTGCGCTGGGCGCATCCCCAAAGTTTGTTTCTGTAGGTATGCGGGTTGCTATTCTAGACTTAGAAATAACTGTTCTAGAAGTGGAAAAGTAGACAGGAGGGATAGACCCCAGAGGGAATGGAGGAGGGATTGATAAGAATATTGGATCAAAATTTGTGATTGATGCAAAAAATGGAAATTCTTTTTGTGGAAATGACCCTTTTGATGGATCTAGTGGATCCCAACTGGGGCAGGGGATTGAGCAAGAGAAAAACAAAGGTGACTTTAAAAAGGAAAAATCCTCAGAAGGGTTGAAGGCAGGGTACTCTGAACAAAAGACATGGTCATCTCTGCTTGGCAAGAAACCCACTGGAAAATCCCATTTCCCGCCGGTGACTGCAAATACTTGTTGGGAGAAAGGTGAGTATGAATTTTTTATTCCAGATCCTTTAATTGATTTATCTATGTCCTCCATGGATTCCACCTTAGTAGGTAAATTTTTAGGAGCAAGACCAGATCTAGATACTCTTACAAAAATGGTTAAAAGGAAATGGTTCATTTGAGGAGAGATAGTTATTGCACCTATGCTAAATGGTTTCTATTCCTTTACCTTCAAATGTAAAGAAGACATGAATATGGTTTTGTGTGGAGGACCATGGACGTTTGGAAAATGCTCTCTTACTATCAAAAAATGGGAGTTGAATATGGATTTCTCAGACTCTTTTTTCTTAACAACTCCCATTTGGGTTAGACTCCCTGGACTCCCTTTAGAGTTCTGGCATGAAGACATTTTCAAAGGAATAGCCAATTCTTTTGGGGAACTTGTGGCTTTGGACAAGGCTACGACTACCAGAACCAAACTTCAAGCTGCCAGGATGTATGTTAAAGTGGCAGATTTAAATAAGCTCCCAGAAAAAGTGGATCTAATCTCCAAGCTTGGTAAAAAATCTCAAGGAATTTTTTATGAAGATTTACCCAACTCTTGCTATGCCTATAAGAAATAGGGGCATTGGGTTAAAAACTGTCCAAATAGAAGCAAAACTCATTTTAATGGTGTTTTGGTTGGGAAAAAGCCCACGGTCCAGCTAAAAAAAGTTTGGAAACCCAAAGAGGATCAAGGACAAGAACAAACGGATAATGAAGAAACTAAAGATTTAAATGCTGAGGAGGGTAAAGAGGTGTCTTTTGAAGATCCTAAAGGCCTAATTTCTGAGGTAGATACAAAGATCTCTCTTGAGAAAGAAAATTCTGAGATAGAAGGAAATGGAAGGCAAGCAGAAACCATATTACCCACACAAAGCAAAGAAGATTTGACAGATTTATCAAAGCAAATCATCCTATACCAAAGGGTAGAGGATCGATGGAGAGAGGCAGAAGGCAAAGTAGTGCTAGAGGAAGGAGAAATCTTGACTGAAACTAGAAATAAATTAGAGAGAGATCCTCTTCTTTCTCAGCCAATGGAGATTCAGGATGATAATGAATCACCTTTGGAAGAGCTTCTTGTGATTTTTAATGGAGAAAATTTAAAACATCTTCCAAACAAAAGGAAAAGGGCTAAAAAGAAGACAAACACTAAGGGAATAGAAACTAGAAGCAACAAAAAAGAGCAGAAAATGAAGGCAAAACACCTTGTTTCTATAAAGGATAAACCTGGAGAAAGAGACGGGCAGATTTCAAAAGTGAAACCGGATGTTGGCTGTCCGGACAAGCCCGAAAGAAGACCCATAAGGAAAATCAGAGAGCTAGAAAGCAACCAGAATATAACTGATGGAAGGTAGGCAACAATTCTAGATTTTACCCTTAAAAATAGTTATCAATCATTAATTGGAAATTAGGGGGCTGAATGTATAATGAACATAGATGTAATCTCTAAATTACTGAAGGATGTTGCTACTTTTAGTAGGCTTTAGGAATGTCTTTCCTGGTGCTTGTTAACGCCTTATCTTTCTTAATTCTGTAATAGGGTTTCGGGGCCCCTTCAAAACCTACTTTTACCATAATCTAAAACAAGAAGTAGTGTCACTGCATAACATTTGTTGTCCCTATAACAGGGTTTACTTGCAGACTGTTTAAGTGGTGACCACATCTCTACTATCTATGTTATTTCCAGTTTTAATTTTTTTAACAACTCAATCCCCAAGTATTTCATGGATAAAAATTTAGTTTCTTACTTTCACCTTGTTCCTTAGTGACATAGGGAGCATAATACATGCATCAACAAAATTATCTATAAAATACCACACCTAAATCATCCCAAGTGGAAATTGAGTTCAAGGGAATGTTCTTATACCATTGAAATGCCTTTTTCATGAAGTATGTAGAAATTAAATGGATTAAAACATTATCTTGGGTAATATGGTGGAATGAACACAAGTTGGCCACATCTTTGATATGTTTTATGGGTGTAGTTTGATCTTTACCTATGAAATATGGTAGGATTTTGAGGGTTGAGGCTAGGATATCATCATATTAGGCCAAATTGAGAGGTTTTAAAATCATTTATAGGAACAAATAGTTAGTTCCTAGGTACATCCATGTTGACAGTGGGAATTGAAGTTGTAGTGGTTTGCACAATAGGCTGATTTGATGACTAAAATAACCTTTTAGGATATGGACTTATTCTTAAAAACCTTATTTTATTTTAATGCTAAAGTAATTTAGAAAAATCAAATGATATACATATAATTTAATACCTTTTATTTATCTTAAGAATGAAACTAGTACTTATATGCTATTGTAAATATCTTTTTTCAGCTCCAATCTTTATCACACTGGGCATGCCAAAAATTGTTATCACTCAAAAGTGCACCCTTGCAAGAATGTGTGAGTTTTATCTCTCATATTGACATAATGAAAACTCTCCAAGGTGTGTGTAACCTTATATTGGATATAATTCCTAGATTAAGTGTTGGTTCACTTTGGTACACTCACCTAATTCACTCTAAAGTCTCTAATTTAGTGATTTCTTGACTAGGAAAAGGGTAAAAGGAGAAATACTCAAGCTGAAATTGAACATAGAAACTAAAAATTTGGGTGATGAAAAAATGTTAAAATAAATTATGCCTATATTTGACACACTTGATAATCTAAATAACTTGCACATATTCACTTCATCTTTACACAATGACTCTTGCATTAGTATTTCATTCACAAGTCTTAATAAATATTCACACTAGCATGGAAAGAATGAACATAGGTTGAATGTACTTCCAAATTAGGTATAAATTAGACTTATATATTTTATATGAATTTCAATAATTGTCATATGCTACATAAAGGTGAAAAATTTAGACATTAATGTTTTAATTTTTTTAATTCATTTTTCTTTAATAAAATTAACTTACTAAAAATAGAAATGATATAGGGTTTAAAAGGGAATACCTATGATGGGGGGGTGTGCTGGGCTGGGGGTGAACACTATTGATATAGTGAGGTGGGAGCTCATTTTTGGCTAGGAATGACTACCTACACACAAGATACAATTTAAAAAAGATTGGTTAATAAGATAGGTAGGTGGGTTGCCTAGTACCAGACTAGTCCTAGGAAGTGGCACACTTCCTCAAATGGATGTAAACCCACTTTATTTAATTAATATGGTAATAAAATGGCATAATAAAGATTTTATTATGCTAAATATATAGATTTAAGAGATAAAATATGCTTATTCACAGATAAGAGATCATGCTTTAGAAAGCAAACAATAATATTAGATCAAATTTTTGATTTGCATGTTTAACATTTTGCTAAAATAGATTTAGATTATGATTGATATATTTTGAAAATGATCATGGTCAATTCAAGGAGGATCATGGTCAATTGTCTTGGATCGATAATGATTCTTCTAGGATACAAGTATTTTTTAATAGAAGCTAAAAATATGCTTTTAGATGGGTGAATGATGATCTAAGGGCTCTAATGAAGATACATAAAATTAGATAATATAAGTGATATGAACTTAAATTAATAAAAATAATATAATAAATTGACTCAGAATACACTACCATATTCTAATGGATATTATGAATTTTAGGCTCTTTGTAAGATAGACAAGATATTTGATTACAATGTTGGGCTTCACAAAGGATATCAAAATCTTTAATTATAATATAGCTTTCCATGCAACATCAACAACACATGCACTAAAAATTTCTTCAACAATTCTATAGTCAAAATTACATCCCTTGGAAAGAGCAAACATATTATTATATAATCAATGTTGATCCAAAATGGATCGACACCGATCATGGGAGGATCAATAATGATTTTGATATTTTTAGCCATATTCTACTTGGTTGTTTTAATCATGTGCTTAAGCTAAGTAAATAGGTTTCTTGTTTGTTACATGGTTTTTGATTATGAGGGAGGTTGTTAAATATACAAATTTACTTGGTTAAAAGGGATTTTTATTAGATATTTTAGGATTATGGGTAGTTAAGATAATTATGATGGTGATTAGTAAAATTAATTACCATGGGTGAATCAAGTAGTATATACATGACATTTATATATAGACATTTACTTCCTTATACTTTAAGTTATATTTTATGTATATAATTTTAGGATGTTTGAGAGGGGTTTTAGGCATATAGGAGTCATGATGAAAATTATAGGTTTTGGAGGGTTCTATCATATTTCAAACTTAACCTATTTCAAGATTTAATAATATCATACTTAGCCTATTTTAGGATTTTAGGATATCAAACTTAGCTATTCTAGGGTTTCATCATACTAGACTCAGCCATAATGCACATGTCATAAAGGACTTATGGTGCATAATTCTAGTGTATATAATTAACCTAGGAAAATAAATCAATCACTAATAAATTACATCAATGAATATGATGCACACACTTCATGAATAACCTAAAAATGGAGTTAAAATCAGTTATTATTGATTCAAAGGTGAAGTAGTAAAAAATTTTGGTAGATTTTCATCATAGACAAAATTATAATGTGATGCCTTCTTTCAAAAAATTAACATACATATAGAAAACAAAGTTAGTAGAGAGGAAACAAAGCAGCCCCAAACTAGGGATGAGTCATCATGCCTAGTCATCCTTATCTATTCCTTCAACTCAAACACGAAACTCCTATATAGTAGATACTAGAGTTTAACCTCTTCTTGTCAAATAGTTTATGATAGAAATATAATCTTGTTTGAATGCTTTTAAAAATTCAAAGGTTCTCATTCATGACCTATTTTCAAGGGAATTACTCTCCTTGCATGCTTTGATGATCTTCAATGCCTGAAGAGGTGTTAATTATCTTTATTAAATCCTTGTTAAAATCACATTCAATCTCTTTTATACTCTTCATATTTCTAGTGAGTGACTTTAGATATATTCCTTGTATCTTTGAGTTTGACCCACATATGCACCTATATTCTTGACTACATGTTTCTCCCTCATGAATTCATCAACTAGATCCAAGGTGGAATAGAAGGGAGAGATTTTCATGTTATACTTGATGAAGGAGTATCCTCCATGAAAATATAAATAAATTCATGTTCAAATATTCAACTATACTAATACATTCTTTCATGTTGCTTCTCTACCTTAATAACATTGATTGAAGGCTTCTTCTTATTTGATTTGACTTTTTCCATAATTAGATCAAAGGTGGCATAAAATTGAGATAAAAAGATTGTTAATTTTGTTTAAGAATCATTGAAAATGTGAGTCCTTTTTTGCCACAAACACTTGACCTCTTCTTTATCTTCAAATGGAAAAGATCATATATGATTGACTTGGCAAGGTTATTGAAGATTTTAATGCATTGATAGAACTTGAGGATTGGTAATAAGACTTTTCTTCCTCTAAGGTGTCATATAAGGGAGAGGTTTAATGTTTTAATTTTTGATATTTTCATTAAATATAATTTATTATAGTGCATTTGATGATGAAAAATCAAATCTCTCCATACTGATCCTTCTTGGATATGTTTATCTTCTCCATTTTGACAAGCTTGTTACATGCATAATGAGAAACTAAAACTTGATTAATTTGAATTTTTATAACATATAAGTAGTATAATATGATTTTAAAATAATAAACATGGTTTCATATACCTTTAAACACATTTTTAGCTCCAAAATCCACATACAACTTCCAAAAATACTATTTGGTGCTCTGTAGGCCTCAAGAAACCCTGATTTAGATTTGGGGGTCTAAAATGAGTCACAGGTCTCACCAAACACTCATAATATTATAATTTGATATTTATTAATGGTTAAAACCTATAAAAATTTTAAAACATAAAAAATAATTCACCAATATATCAAACAAAAATTCATAAAAAGTATTTGCTTGTTACCTGTAGGGTAACTTGGAGATGCCTTTCAATGATCTAATCCTATTTTGCATTATTTTTAATTGTATAAGCATTTATTAAGACATTTATATGAATTATACACCATATAATTTTATTATATTCCCTTGGAAATATTTTAAACACTCATTTCTCACTCCATATATGAGAAAATTAGTCAAAAACCTTGATTTCCTTCATGGTATAGACCCGCGTATTGTCATTTTATCTCTCATAACATAAAATAGAGACATTAAAACAATTTTAAATATTAAATTAAATAAAAATATACCTATAATTAAAGTTTCAATATATTTCACTTATAAGAACCCAAAATATGTACTTTTTAATGCTTTTTAAGCTTGCACTTTCTCATTTTTGAATGCATATAGGTCTGAGTTTTGGCATTTTCTTGAGTTTTATGAGGCCTAAATACTTAATTATTTTTTATTTATAATTTTTAATATACCATATATCCATTTTATCTATTATATATCTTCAACCAATAAGTTAAACCTCTTAAAAATGTATTTTTTAACTAGTTCCCTTGCATGCTTAAAACCCTTTAGCTTGTACCTTTACCTTTATCCATTATTTTCATTAAAATTTTGATTTAGGAATGTTTATTAAAGTTATTTATGCCAAAAATAATATTTTAAAACTTTTAATTTTCAACAAAGAACTCAAAAATGCAATCATATTGCTTAAAGCTGAGTTATTGGTCTTTTAGAAGGGTTTTAGAGCACCTTTCCTTCTTAACGATGCTTCATAAATTTAAGCTCATATAATATAAAACTAATGAAATTAATATTTATTTAATATTTGGACCTATTTTATTATAATATAATTCAAAATATCTTATTATCTTTCATGAACCAAACATTTGAAAATTACCCCTACTAGCTTGCACCTAGCTTACAAGAGGAATAAAAGAAACTTCTACCAAAATTTGGACTTGTGAGATGTTCCTGATTATGGTTTTCACTTGATTAAGGTTAAATTATGTTTTATATATTTTATTTAATATTAAATCCATTAATTTATTCTTACTGAAGACCTATTCATAAGTAACCTTGACCAATGGTGGCAAAAATTATCATGTACTTAACTCTTACACAGATTTATATTACATGGTCAAGCATAATTTCATTGATAGATTTCATACTTTAGAATTTATTTTTTATATATGCTTATTATATTTTAGGTAATTATAATATTCCATTTATCTTTGGCTCTACACCACTTCTTTTAATAGTATGTATGCTTTGGATATGTGTCCATGTTTTTGTGTGTGCCTTCTTGATAATGTATGTGGACATTTAAACATGTCATTCTATGTGGATCTGAGATTTTTTTTTTTTTTTTTTGTGTATTTGTATATTTAAACATGTCATTTTATGTCTTGTTTTCTTATATTTAATGGAATGTGCCCATGTCCCTTGTATTATCATCCCGTGGCCTACTTTATGTACCTCGTGTGTGTTGTATGTATGTTTTCTTATATGCATCGTGGCCATAAAAATTATATATTTATTATTACACACTATAGTTTTATATTCCATTATGAACCTCATTCATCTCCCCTTCCTACTTAGGTTCCATGATAGACATCATTCCCCATCCTCCCTAGGTAGCTACATAGTTATTACTTAGATTTATTTTTACATACATTGTTATATCTATCTATAAAGCCTTATGAATGATAGACATAACATACATCACAAATTATAGACTTAGACTCAGATTATATTTCATTCTAATGTTATGTATGCACATTATATTATATTATTATGCATATATCATATATGCTTTAGCTAACACACAATTTGTAAAAAAAATCATTTGAGGATAATTCTTACATAGGTAAAATAAATCCCCTTAAAAAAGGGGGAATTCATAGGGGTTTGTCATATATATTAATCAATTATAATTCACTAAAAATATAATTTTTAGCACATAGGATCATATTAAAAAAATAAAACTCAATTAAACATAGTGGGAAATAGTGACAGAGATCAATTATGCTTACACAAAAATTAGAGTAGTTAGACATTAGTGCCAAAATTGGGACATTAATGCAACATGAAAATACTATCTAAGTTATGGCACTACTATCTAGTATCCTTAGTTTCAAAAAATCTAGATTTCCTAGAAAGCTATAGTAAGTACAGTCTAGGTTTGCACAAGTTTAGTTACATATTTACCAGTTTAGTTTAGATTCATACTATTTTTTTAAAATTGGGGGCATCATGTATAACATGAACATTCCCATTTATAGTTCAAATACTTAGACATAGATTATTAAAACTCTCTATAATCCATATGCTGAGATATCATATTTGGGGGCATTACACAACACATTTTTTTTGTATGCTTACTCACACACTAGTTAATCAGATGGAATGACAAATTCTATGTCATTCTCTATATTATATACATCTAACATCACATTCTAGGTTACACATTAGTTTCATGCCTTACTCCATATGTAGTGTTTGGAATTATTTAATGGCCCTAAGCTACCTAATATACCTGAATGGCCATTGAGATAACATTTCTATCTAGACATTTCCATTTACATCATGTAATTTCAAATTTAGATGCATCTACTACACAGAACTAGGAAATGTTGGAGTCATAGTCTACTTGAATTATTGATCCACATATATGAGAGGGTTAAAAATACCATCTATCTAATACAAGCTACTCATAGGTCATGATCCACCAAATAGGGGTGGGCAATGATGGAGTTAAAAATGGATTGAGTTCTTGAGCTACCCACACATGAGGATTAATCAAGCCATCAATGCAATCCAAGTTATTCAGTGATTGATCACTATACACACACACATGTTATCGCTAAGTTTATTCATTACTTTATTTACCTAGTGAGGTGTATTCATTCCTTTCTCCTCTCTTATCCCTTTACTCAATTTTTACTTATTATTACTGAGTTTTGTCTTTACTTTTGATATCTCTTAAGTAAGGACTGACCTATAAAAATTTCACTTTGAAAAAATGTATTGGAGCATGCCTCACATACCCATATCCAAAATCATGGGATTAACCTCTTATGTAAGTCTAGGTATGCCTATTTTTCCTTTATCCTAGTCATTTAACTTTACTCCATTTTGATTTAATAATTTTGGGAATAATGGAATTTTATTCCTATTTTAGTTAAGGGTCTAGATTAATAAATCACTAAATAATATTACAATAATTATAGTCATGATTTGTATATTTTATTTATTTATTGTAGCTTTATAATAATATTAATAAATTAGGATAAATACAATTTAGCTTAAAATGGGTTTGAAACAGTTGTTTTAGGGTCTAAAACTGGTTGTGCAGGACTAAGAAAGTGTCACAAATTAGAATCTAGCTTTCATTTTGTGAAAGGATAGGACTATAAAAAATAGGATACCCTAGGGTCTAACATTTTTGTCCTCTTTTGGTGCTATTTTCCAAATTGATCTCAGAGACCTAGTTTTTAGGGGTTCTTTCTATTGTTCCTATGTGAGTTTGCCTATGAAATATTGAGTTGTAAATGTCAACAAAACTCCTTATAGATCTGATTCAATATTGAAACCCTTGACCTTCATTATGTTTGATAAAACTTGAGAAAGAGGGGGGTTTAGTATGTGTACAATATATTGAACATGTATCCATACCCCTTGTGTGGGCACACTCCCTACATACCAATACTCTGAAGATGGATCAATTCATATATAGTTCTCCCACTTGATATGCTTTGTGCAATAGTGTAACGAGGATGAAAAAAATCCAAATTGAGAGTGTTTGAGGTGGATAAAGACTGATGTGAGGGTTTGAATATGTTTACAGTTGTGTTTGGTGACTATATGTAGAGAATAGGAAAGTTTACCCTAGTAGTTTACTTGTATTCTGATTTTCTTTCTAATATTTGTCACCCCCTTCTAAGTAAACTTTAAATGGACTTTTATAGTGAACTATTGATTATGGGTTAGATGTATTCATGTTAGGCTGACATGATGGTGAATATGAGTTAGATAAAAATGACCATTTGGGCTCAAATTATGATTATATAGGAGCAACAAAAATGGGACACCCTAGGTTTCAATGCTATATTCTAGGTATGACACTCCTATCCTAAACGATTAGGACCTAGGGGGATATAATTGGCCTTGGAAATAGAGCTTGGTTGAGCTGAAATCATAATTTATAAGGCTATGGATGACTAAGAATAAGAAAAAAGGTGTCTATAAGGGTCACAAGAGCATGCAAGAAGTACCTATATATTGGGTATCACAAGCCACACTCAATCTACCAATTTGAACATTTTATATGACTACATTTCCCCCCCTTTAATTTAGTGATGCAACAAAGTGAAATACTAGGATAAAGGAAAAATAAAAAGTGTAACTAAACTTACCTATAAGGGTGAAGCCCATGAAGTTATGTGATGTTTAGTGTGCAGAGAGAGAGCATGTTATGAAGTGTAAATTTGTAAGAGAAAATAAAGAATAGATTAGTTATTAATAAACATGTTATGTCTAAAACAAGAACATACAAAAGCTAGGTAAAAGAGAGAGGAAGAGAAAGGAATGAATACACCTCATTGGGTATGCAAACCAATATAAAACCTATTTTGTTGTTGAGTGGTGATAAGTGTATTGGGTATGTGTTGAACCAAGAGTAATATCATGAATGGATTTGAGTGCTCTATTCCTCAAGAGTGGCTCAATAATTCAAAGGTTATCCCTTTGGCTCAATCATCACCCACTAAGTGAAACTAATCGATGTTTGGGCTATGTGTCTAATCTTTAAGTAGGTGGCTCAAGAATCCAAAGGCTATTTAATCCTTTGGCTCTATCATTGCCCACTAAGTGAAGCTATGAACTGATATTGGTATGAATGTGTGTTATATGAGATGGCTCTTAGAGTTTATTAATGCTCTAAAATATGATAATGTGGCATGGTTAGGTAATTTATACTAGAAAATAATCCAATCTTGGCCATTCTAAGAGTTGGAGATTAGGCTTGTATGAAATCCACTCTAAAATTGGGAACTAGGCTTATGCGAAATCCACTTGAGAATGATGCTAACCACCTATAGCTATAATAAGACACATAACTACTAAGAATGTTTGGTTAATTTACTAAACTCAAAAATAAATTAAGCCAATGTGCCATGCACATTACCCCTAATCACTGGTGTCTATAACATGGATTTTAATATAGAATTTATACCAACTACCCAATCTAAAATTAGAAGTAAGATCCATCATGCCACACATTATGCCCCCTATATTTAGATTCTTTAAGGAAAATTATACTAAAACTATTGAATCTAATCTGAACTATAGGTGACAAAACATAAATTGAACTTACCTTTCTATATATTTTTGGAAAATCTAGGTTTTTTGATATTTGGATAAGAGTGCCAAAAATAGGACACCTTGGTATTCAGTGTTGTTGTCCAATTCTTGCACTCTTATCCTTTGCTGATTTTGATCATTGTTCTATAATCATCACTATTTTTTTAGTTTGTTCTACTTGGTTTGGATTCTAGTTGTTATTCTAAGTGTTTTGAAATTGATCTTTCGATTAGTAGAAGGCTCTAATATCTATGACAAAACCCGTGATTGTTGTCCCCTCTTCTGAGGGTAGGAATGAAGACCTTTTAATGACTACCCTAAAAAAATATCCCTATAAGTGTGTTATGATACATAATACATGATATAGTAATGATAATAAAAAGTATGTCTCAATATATAGCAAAATGTGTATTAGAGATTGTTAGATCAATATGGGTTTGCTTAGATAGATGTAACAATGTAATATCATGTGTAGTATACTAAATTGAAATTGAAAATATTAGTTGTTAGTTTTTAGTTTTCAAAGAGGGATGGAGCATGATGTCCATCATGGCATCCAAAAAATTAATAAAATGCATGATATGGATCATGGCATTACATATAATTGAAAAATAAACAAGGATGCATAGCTAGAATAAAGAAGCATACAAAAGTGGCCAATGGGCCAAGAAAACAAGGGACATGGGCACATGTCACTCAAAATAGAAAAAAAGCATACAAGGCATGTTCAAATGTCACATACACATATAATTGGAAATAAGAAGGGTTAGCATGAGGGTCACAAGCACATAGAAGAGAACAAGCAAAGGACATTGGCAAATGTCCTAAGATATACATAAAAATATAAGTAAAGGACATTGGAAAATGTCTTAAGGAACACATAAAAGACAAAATAGAAATTGAGAAATGCAATCACATCTAGTTACACAAAGCAAGAAAGGAAAGCATGTAAAATCTAGAAATACTATCACATCTAACTAATCAAAGCAAGAAGTGAAAGTATGCAAAACATGGAGTACAAAACTAGGTAGATGCTAAGAAATACACAAGTGTTATATACTAGTGAAGGTTGATAGAATAGTTTATGTAAGCTAGTAAGTAATGCATATCATCATGATAACTAGAGTGTGTGGTGTAAGAATGACATAACTTGGATGGTGTAGTCATGTAGAAGATGCCCCTGGTGGGTAGATATATCGATGTGTGTCTTGAATATAGAAGTAGGATGCCCCATCAATGAGTAGAGTGAAGAAATCATGGATCTAATTATCACTATACACACTCAAATAAGATCAAGTGAAGCATGGTAATGTAGATAAATTGACAAATAATAACATAGAATAGAAAATGTAAGTCTAGCATGGTAGTAGAAATGTAAAGCATGGATGATGCATATAATTGAAATGTTTTTGGTATTTTGAGTTTATTTGAATGTTTTTGTATTTTGGAATTTTGTAATTTTTTTGTATTTTGACATGTTATATTATTTTTAGTATTTTTGAAATAAGCTATGTACAATCAATCATAAGGAGACTATTTACAAGTAATTTTGAAAAATTATATAAAAATAAGTTAAAATAAAACTATGTACAAGCATATGAATAAAGCAATATGTATACAAATGATGTAACATATTAGGTTGGAGGGGGAAAAGGGTTTAAGGATAGAGCCTACTAGGGATAGAGATGGAAGAAGGGATCATGGCCATCATCAAATGCCTCAAGATCATCATCATATGTTATATATATTGTATACATGGTGGCTATCTTCTTAGGTGTCAGTAAGATCTATGTTTTTTATGTAGTTAGAGATCTATGACTTGTAATGGTGTCATCTTGTCAAAGATGAGTTGAAGTTTACTTTGGTGGTGAAGATGTTGAGTCTCCTCTAGGACATTTAGCTCTGGTAGTAGACGGTTTTGGTGGAAGTGGAAGAGCTAGTGTTGTTAGTGATGTAATCTAAATATTACCCTAAACCTATAGTTTATCCAATATCTATTGTAAATTTGTACATGAGTTTGTATCATGGCCTATGATTCTATGATATAGACAAAATGGGTGACCATCATGTCATGATAACTTGTTAATAGATTTATGTCATCTTATAGGTAGTGTGATTAATCCATGACTAAGTAATATATGTAGCATAATCTATGGTTGATGTTATGTGATGCCTACCTAAATCTAAATGACTGGATCTATATCCATAAGGGTAACCATGTGAACTGTATGTGCCAAATGATATTTTTATGGTTTTGAATGTGTAATATATCCTGAGAGTGTAGTGTGAGATGCTAAGAGTGATGCATGATGCATGATGAGGGTTATAAATTCATCTCAATACTCTCTTGGGCCAATTGGTGTAAATATCAATCCACACAAATAGTCATCTATGAGTGTGGGTGTTGTATCATCATTTGAAGTATCCTAGGAATCTATATCAACATCATGCACATATGGTAACTCAAAATTCACCACAAGGGATAATTGTGGTATGGGAATCTCATCAATTGTAGTATAAGTTAGTGGTGACATGAGAGTATTTGTAACTAATGGAGTAATTGTAACTATCTGAGAAGATGTATCTATAGAATCAACTAGTACTACTGAAACTACTATCATTGATTATGTAATTGTAATAGGTGTAGGAACTATGATTGATGGATTAGTTAGAAAGGTTGAAGCTACTATGACTAGCTAAGTATCTGAATCTAAGGAAATAATTATAAGTGGAGTGTGAGATGTGCTAGTCTTTCCTACCTCATATGTATGTATTTTGTCAAGATAAATGTGATGAGGTGGTGACTAAACTACAATATGAGGTGTTCCATCTAGAAAAATAGTCAAAGATGACTCTACAATTCTATAATATCTAAATGGCTAATTATGTACTAGGCATGTGTATAGGTATCCTTTATGGAGAAACTTAACACATCAATGAATAGTGGAAGGAACTTCCCCCATAACATGTATCCAAGGTCATCCAAGTAAAAGGTTATAATGAAGAGGACCTAGCATGACCTAGAATTCTATAGAGAGGGTTTTGATCCCTGCCATGATATCCAAAGCAATGGTGCCTGATGTCTATTTTGGTATATCATGAAATCCTCCAATGTTCTTATATGAATTTTTCATGGATGCCTTATCTATGCCCATGGTCTGTAATAATTTAATATTACATATATTAAGTCCAGAACCACCATCAACTAGAACTCTCTTAACTACACTAGTTTTGACTTGAGCTTGTATGAACAGTGGTAAACTTTGATCAATAATTGTTTGAGAAGGCATGTCCTCATAATAAAAAAATAACATGTTATATAGTTTTTAATGTGCTGACCACTAATGCAAAATAAGAAGGCTTTAAATAAATGGGTATAGAAGTCTAAGTGAACACATTGGCTTTCTGAAGTAATTCTAACATATAAATCTAAGTTGTCATGTTTCTCAACTGATCAACAATATCATATGCCCTATGCAGATCTACATGTGGAGGTGGGTTGGTCTTGGGATGAGAATGAATAAGAGGATGGAAGGGTGCTTGACTCAATATGGGAGGCATGGTGGCACAGTGAATAATAGCTCTATTTGCATTATCTACTAGCCCTATAGGACTAGTAGTAGCTACAAGAGGAGAGTGTAGATAATAGATAGGTTGAGGTAGTGAAGGGATAAATGGTGTCACTAGGCTCTCTGGTGATGGGTAGTAAATTGGGAAAGAGTGAAATGTACCATGAAACATGACTTGACATAGGATAGAGGCTCCAAGGGAGGTGAGGCAAGAGGTATCTTAACATGTTCATCAATGAATGTGATAATATCATCCCCTAATATAAAAAGTAAGCATGAAAAGAAAAGAATGAAGCTTTGTATTAACATATGGTAAACTTCATCATTCATATACATGATAGGACCTAGTATGAATTCCTTATTATTTGCAAGAAGTTTTTTGAAATGAGTAAGATCTATTTGTAATTTTATGTAAAATCTATAAGGTGATACCTTAAAAATAGAGGGACCTAATATGTTCAACTTGGGTTTGAAATAAATGGAATTTAAAATTAATATGGTAAATTTAAAAATTAATTTTGTATTTCTAATTTAAATATGTAGGGAAAAAATTAGAAAAATACCAGGACCTAGAATAGGCAACTAGGGTTTGAATGAAATTATTTTTAAAATTACTAAGGTAAATTTAAAATTTAAATGTAAACTTATGATTTAAATATGCATGAAAAATTTAGAAAAAATATTGGAAGAATATCGAGACCTAGTATAGGCAACTCGGGTTTGAATGAAATTATTTTTCAAATTAGTAATGTCAATTTTAAAATTAAATGTGAATTTTTTATTTAAATATGGAAGAAAAAACCAAAAAAATATTGGAAAAATACTAGGACCTAGTATAGGAAACTAAGGTTTAAAATAAATAATTTTTAAAAATATTATGGTGAATTTTAAAAATTAAATGTAATTTTTTGATTTAAATATACAAAAAAATATTAGAAAAAAATTGGAAAAATCAATGGGGAATTTACACTAGGGTTTCTAGGATTTTTATGTGCAAACAAAGTAAGTCAGGTTCACCAAACGATTTAACAATTTTGGGAATAATGGAGTTTTATTCCTATTTTATTTATGGGTATAGAATAATAAATCATTAAATAATATTTCAATAATTATAATCCTAATTTGTATATTTTATTTGTCTTTTTTAGCTTTCTAAAAATAGTAATAAATTAGGAGAAATATAACTTAGCTTAAAATGGGTTTGAAATGGCTGTTCCAAAGTCTAAAATTGGCTATGTAGGACTACGATAGTATTGCAAATCATAATATGGATTTTGTTTTGAGAAAGGATAGGACCACCAAAAATAGGACACCCTAAGGTCTAATTCTATTGTCCTCTTTCAATGCTTTTATCCAAACTGCTCATAGAGACTTAATCTTTTGGGCTCTTTCCATTGCTCTTGTGTGAGCCTACCTATGAAATATTGAGTCTTAAATGTTGATGGAACTTCTTATAAAGCTAATTCAATCTTTAAACCCTATACCTTCATTATGTTTGATAAAAATTGATAAAGAGGGGGGATTAGTGTGTGTAAGATGCACTGAACATGTATTTATACCCCTTGTATGGGCACACTTCCTACATACCAAAACTTTTAAGAGGGATCAAGCCATATATAGTTCTCCCACTTGATGTGCTTTATGTAATAGTGTTATGAGGATGTAAAAATTCTAAATTAAGAGTGCTTAAGGTGGATAGGGATTGGTTTGAGGGTTTTAATATGTTTACAACTATGTTTGGTGACTATATACAGAGAATAGGAAAGTTTGCCTTAGTAGTTTGCTTATATTCTTGCTTTCTTTCTAATATTTGTCACCCCCTTTATAAATGAAATTTTAATGTATTTTTATATGTAACTATATATCATGGGTTAGATGTGTTTGTACTAGGCCAACATGAAGATGGATAGGAATCAGATGAAAATGACCATTTGGGCTCAAAATGTGATTGGATAAGATCACCAAAAATGGGACATCCTAGGGTCCAATGCTATAGTCTATGTATGGCACTCTTTTCTTATAGGCTCATGACCTAGGGGATAAAATTGGCCTAGGAAATAAATCTTGGCTGAGCTAGAATCATCATCTAAAAGGATAAAAATGACTCGAAATAAGAAAAAAGGTGCCTATAAGGGTCACAAGAACATGTAAGAAAGACCTATGGATTTTGTGTCACAAGCCACATTCAAAATATCAATTTTGAAATTTTATATGACTACACATTGCTATAATAAACTGGGGGGATGCAATCACCTAAAATTCATAGTTGAGTGCTAAGAGTGATACTTGAGACCACCTATCACTAGTTTAGCTCTAGACCTATCCTAGAGCCTATTTTCACATTTATCCATCCTTATTTTTGGCCACATGCACCCATAATCATCCTTATGTTTAGTCTCAAATCCTCATTCTTGCATCCTTTCTCTTTGTGCTTGGTGTTATACCACTTGGATATTAGTGCCATACTAAGGATAGTAGCGTCACATGGAACTAGTGTTCTAATAATGGAACTATTATCCTTTCTCTCCTCTTTTCAAAAATAGATATATTTTTAAATATTAGACATCCTAGGGTCATCCTAGACCAAATTTAAAACCTGCATAAGCACCATAATGGTATATATACATGACTTTTATCCTTCTAGCCACTAGATGGAAACTAGTTGAAAATTACATATGCAAACTTTGAACAAGTTGTGAAAAATTAAGGCAATCAATCCTTATTATTCCTTACTTCTACATAGCACAATCTATAACATTATCATGCCCAAATAACCTAGATTTACAATTTCAATAACATTAAAATCACTCAAGTCAACTATCATACTAGTTTTACTTGCACTTGTACCAACACTTAGGTGGGGATAACTACATCAAGCTTTATCCCTTTTTATAGTATTGGTATGTAGGCAACTCTTTCCATAGTGGGGTGTTGATGATGCTCATCTTAGCCCACTAACAAAAACACTTTTTAGCTTGTATCAATTGTATTCCCTAACAACATGGAGGATTAGGGTTTGCTCAAAAAATAAGTCAAAAGAGGAAATGTATAGGGTTTTAAAACTCATGCACATAGGAATAGACCTTACATATCAAAACATAGGTGTACCCAAAAGCTTAGGATAGTTCTACACTAAGGACACTACCTATAATATAAGGGCATTAATTCCACATGATGCTACTATCCAATTAAGTATCTTATATCCAAGTGTTTTTATAATACTGGGATCCTATTTACAACACTCAGACTAGTCTTTGCCTTAGTTTTTAGCCTTTAGATCATACATCTCATTCATTTTAGAGATAAGTTATTATGTTCATTATTTATTAGTTTTTTTAGAAAGGTCAAATTAGTCAATTAAATAAAAAATTAGTGGTTGTATTTATTGCATATTTCTATCCTAATTACTATACTCAATTCTTTAACAAATATATGATTTACATTCATTAAGTCCTAAAAAGTAAAAAAACTTTTGTTTTATTTCAAATATAAAACTAAAAATTAAATTACATGGTTCCATTCACAATGGAATATCCTTTGTATATAGGTCATGGTACCCAAGAATAATATTTATTGGCCTATCTATATACATATTTTTTCCTAAGTGGGGGCATGGTTCCCATGTATGTTCCTCATTGACATATTATGAGCATATCTTTAAGTATTAATTTAACCTAATCTTTTTAGTGGAACTAAGTAATTTTCATTCTACACATTCTATTGGTTATACATGTATCACTTTAACAAGACACATTACTCACATGCCTTATTACATATTTACATTGTTTCATCATCAAAACATTATTCACTTGACTACATATTCCACTTTGAGGGTACATAACAAATATTTATTTATGGGGATATTCTTGAATTCATACTCTATAATTTTCACACTAATATTAACTTATGATGGTTATAATTATTCTATATAGATTTTATTTTAGAAATTTATTTCCTAGGGAGGAAGGTATTTCCCTAGTACATAAATATCCTTAACTATAAATTCACATTCTATTTTTCCTTAGCACATGGTTGGCTTTATCATATGTCATGTCATCTCAATTTCACATTACATTTTGGGGCCTATATTATGTAATTGGCTTTCACTATTACATATAGCATGATATCAATTTTAATATTTATACATTTTATCATGTTAATCTTATCTTTAATAGAGACTATATGACTCTTATATTACTGATGAAGGAGGTAGAGAATTTATAAAATTCAAAAATAATGGAAATTTTCTAAAAATTAGAAAATATTGGAAAAACTTTAAATTTTTTAAAAAAATTCAAAAATATTGCTTTATACATGCCACACATTCACATATTTGATAGGTTTTCATTATCTATGATTTGTGCATAGGATTTTCATGGAATTTTTGTAGATTAAGTGTTATGAAGGTTCATAGGTTACATAATATTAGATTTCACATGGTGTGCCTACAAATTGGATATACCAATTTCATAACATGTCTTATCTTTGGGGTATTTTTATTTAGATTATTCTTTCATAGTGATACATATCCTTGATTTTCCTTTATCACATTAATCTAGTTCCATTGGTGACTACATAAATATGTCAGTATCTTATACATGTCTTATCACATGGATATATTATATTATAATCATTACACTATTAATTCAACTTTTTATGAGTGAATTATTACTTACATGTGCATTTTTTTCTCATGTGGGTGTCCATTTATTAGAGTATCTTGTTATTTTTTTGAGTTGAGTTATGAATCTCATAACTAACTTTTCAATTCGATAGCTTGGTGTAGTCACTAACTTGGTGTACTCACCAGTATTGTATGGTCTTCTTTTAGTGTATACATTTCCAAGGTGGTTACCATGGATCTATGGGTGCATACTTCTTGATTTTGTTCTCATTATTTATCTAATCCCCTATTTGTGGCATGTTTTTTATATGAGTATAATAGTTTTTCATATAGACAAAATGGGCATTTCATGATATATTATAGCATTACTAGATACTAATTAAAAATTCTAAAACATAAAAATTCAAAAATCAAATTTAAAAATTAAAATTCAATATTTCCATATATGTATAAAATAACATGCTACATTAATTCAAATCATATAAATGCTATTTTTAAAAACATGTGTATTTTGGGTAATAACACATGATGACCAAATTGTTTTCCTTACATAAGGTTTTATTAATGTTTTATTTTGAGATGAGTGATTATAGAAACAAGATTTTCATCCCTTACCTCAAAATGGAGGAATTATAAAGGCAATTTTAAAATTCAATGTGTCTGTTATGATCAAATATGAGCTTAATTAACTACTTCATTGATCAAAAAGTTGATGAAGTACTAGTGAATCCCTAAAAAATAACTTGGATGTGTTTCAATAAAAAAATTTTAAACTCTAAGATGTGTGAATTGGGTGTTAGTGACTCATGTGATAAAGTGTTGGGATATATTTTTAACACCTACCTAAAGTTTAGTGATGGATTAATTATGGTGGAATTTAGGGGCATTAACAAACAAGTTTATTATTTCATATGCTTACTCTTAATTTAAATTTAAATATCTAGTTTTAAAAAATCAAATATTAAAAAAATGTAAATGATTACATGTATATCATGATAAATTTAATTAATTATAACAATTGGTGTATGCACAGACTAAAATGAACTATAACTATCCTCTTTATCTAAATATACTAAGACTCAAATAAGGTCATAAAAATAGATCATGTGTACAATTTGTGTGATCAAGTAAGTAAATATAATAACCATAGACCCAGTAAAGGGTAATCTACACTCAATTTTTAAGAGGAAAGGTTTTTAAATCCTAAGCCTATGACATGGGGTATAACTCTCACTAGGGCTCAATTATGGGTAAGTGATTTTAAGGATAATTGTAAGGGTGAAATTAAAATTACATGGTTATAAATGTAAAAGTAAATTAAATGGTTTTAAGTGTTTTTAAGGAATGTAATGTGCAGTGGTTAGCCAAATGCAGATCTATGCAACCTAAGATGATAAATCATGAGTGTAAGTAACCCTATATCTATACCATCTTATTTAGTATAAGGAATCGAATAAATGAGGATATAAACATACATATAAAAATTTATAAACCAATAAATATAAAATATAATAAGTGTAGAGACATAAAATTAATCATTAAGCTCTTGATAATGTTTAATATTGACATCCTTACTTTACTTGGTTTATTCTCTATTTTGATAAATCGTAATCTATAAGAAATATTGTATTATCTTCTAAACATAAAAAACATCATGAAAACATCCCTATTTCAACCATATTAATCCATATTAAACTTTTTTTTAAAAAAAAATAGACCTTTTTCATTAGTATTTGTTGTCTAAGACAAGTCTATGTTAGGTCAAACATGGACACATTGTGACCTTTTCCACTAGTGTGGCCTTATCCCCCATGCTCTAACAGTTAATTTTTCAAACTAATAAATTTAAAAATGGCTCTCTCACACCTTTATTAAATTAATTATATTAAAAATATTCCCCTATATAAGAAAATCAATGCTTCTCTAAAAATAATCTAACAATCACTTGTAAATTTTACTGCACAATAAACAAAAGAGCATTGTTTCTTCCAATCTCAATTTCATTGCATTCTAAAATTCATGGGATAAGTTTGAATATATTTTATTTTGTTTCAAGTGAATTAATTTTAAATAATTTCAATAAATCTTCTAAATACATTCATATAGCTACATAATCAATATCACACAATCACCCTAGGATGGATAACTAAATAAGCCTAAAGTCCATTTAGTTTGTGTAGGTAGTACTTACCTTACATAAGATTTTTTTAGGATAAATTATTTATTACCCTTAACTATTTACCCATTTTTAATTAAATATTTCTTTTGGTTTCTATCCAAGAATAAGATTTTATGTTTTTTAGGTATTTTAAATGGCATATCAGTACATATAATTAATATTTCAACCCTTGTAGACAAACACACAAACTCAAACTAATAAATTAGGCACATAATTAACCAAGACACAATTAAAATAAATAGACAAGGTCACACTAAACCCCTATCCTCCTTATATGGACTTTTCTAATCACATATTAGATTCTTACATTAGTTAGGATACCGTACACAAGTCATGTCAAGTAATTTTATGTCATAGTTAGCTTGCATGGTCATCAAAATGTTTATTTTAGGGAGATTTTCATATCTTTATGCCCTTTGACTATTTTTAGTAAATTCTATTTTTTTAAAATTATGTAGAATATTGTATTTCATTATCATATCTATATATACTAGCATTCAAATTTCAATAGCTTAATATCTATTAATTTGATTTAATTTAAATATATATATATATATATATATATATATATATATATATATATATATATATATATATTAAAAAATTTAGTGAACCAAATATTTTTATAACATTGATTATTGTTTACTCAATTTTTATCCAAGAATTTCATATATATTTATGTAATTTCCTAACACTAAAATAAAATATCCTTCAACCTTGGTTAAAATATGACACAAAATGATTCAAATTCCTTGACCTTTGATTTAATCTAACACTAAAGAATTTTATTTTTTTACCTTGCATAAATTTGACACAAAATATCTCTATTTTGACTTGGGGTTGAAATTTGATGATATCTATACACAAAAATATTTTTATTTTATCTTTATTTAATATATATTTATTTATACTTGTTTTAAAAATTATGTTCTATTAGTTTTCAAACTACATAGTGACTATCATGAAGGGCTATGTGTTTTTTTCTTTTGTAGACATCATGGTGTGAGAGGTTTACAACAATACTAAATATTCTCAATATTGTACTTGATGAAATATTCTCAATATTTTCACTAAGTTGTAAAACACAAGGAAAACAACTACAAATATGAAAACTTACACCTAAGACCTCGTGAGAAATATAAAAAGTTTGTCAATAATGTATTATATTAAAAATAGAAACATGTAAAACTCCATTTAAGACTTATTTGTATGGGATGTGCCTTGGATGTAGCTTTAAATAGTATTTATTAATGCCAATTGCATGAGGAAATCTCCATTTAAGTTATGGACCATGTTGAATTGATCATAAAAACAAGGTTAATGAATAAATTAGATCAATAAAATGCCAAATATTTTTTATAACTCTTGAACATGTTCAATTGCAATGCATAGAGGTTTATTTATAAAAAATTTAGATCAAAGAGGACCCTTCATCTTTAAGTAAAGATGAATGGTTGTAAAAGAATCCTAGAGATTGCACATGGATTAGCACATGTAGCATAGATGTGAGCCCTTAATCTCAATAAATATGAAGGGTGGAAGATGATCTTTTAAATTATAAAATGAGAATTAATATAATCCTTTCATATGTTTCCAAGATTAAGGGTGGAATATTATCCTCATAATATCTTTGTGAGAGTCATTATGTGTGCTTCATCTTGTTTCCAAAATGAAGGGTTGAGAATACTCCATAAAATATCTCACAAGATTCATTATGGGCCCTTCATCTTGTCTCCAAGATGAAGGATAGCGAATAGTATTGTATATTAATTCACTTTATCAAATTGATTTTATCTCATAAAAGCATACTCCAAAGAATCTCAAGATCCTTTCTAAAATGAAGATGCCTACTTGGAGGAAAAGAAGAATTAATTAAATGTAAGATAACAATAATTCTATTTTCAATAGAACTATAATTAGAATAATTATTTAGAGAAGGGGAATTAATATAATTAATTTATTAGAGAAGAGAGAATTATTGAATTGAATATAATAGAGTAATTGAATAGAGAAATAATAATTAAAGATAGAAAATGACTAGAGAATGATGATTTGAACAAATCTAATATGATGAACTGGATCACCTAGAGATGCCTTAAGGTGAATTTTAACACATACATTAGATTAAAAATTGATATTAGACCAAATTGTGTAAAATTTTGGGTAGTCATTCCATTTTACAACTTGACATGAAAGTGATAAAATTAAACTAAATATAAGTAGCTTGAAAATTACATAGTGAGTATCATGAAGGATTATGTAGTGTTTTATTTTTTTGACATTATGGTGTGAGAGGTTTACCCTAATAGTCATAGCCATTGTACAACACTAAACATGGACTTTAGTTTCCATGTACCTCATGGTATATCAAAAATTCCTAGTATCCCTTATTTATACCATTGGAATCCTCTTTTCATTATTTTATTTGTGGTGCACCTAAGAGGAGTGCATTGCCTAAGGAAGTTAATCTAACCACACCCTAAAAAATAGGGTTAGTGGGTTAAAAGTATAGTTATACCTCTATATTTATTTATCTGAAACATTGGGCTAGCAGTAATCAATGAATGAGCAATTATTTTTTAGATCTCATGCAGCCATTCAAACCCTTGCCTTAATCACCATTAAAATTTTATTTTTACTTGCATTGTATTCATAGTCATTAAGATTTATTGATTAATATTTTATTATATTCTTAATGGGATCAATGAATACATGTTATTTTCACATGTTAGAATCAATTATGTAATTTCTTATAAAATCTTCTTTGAATTTACAATATATTATTAATTTCATTTATACATGGTTAAGATTAAATAATGTTAAAAAACATACCTTAGAGCAATCTCCATTATATTTCACTTCATATTATTATAGCATTCAATCTAAATTATTTTCTATAACCAATAAACATGAAATAACATATATGAAATATTTTAGTAAGCCTCAAATTGTTAATGTTGTTAATAATTTATAATATAAATTCTCTCACATTCTTCCTCCCTCTCCATTGGGAGAAAGTCCTCAATCTAAGGAATTTGACATTCTAGATCAATTAAAGCATACTAATGATAAATTTTCATTATTAGAGATTTTTAAAATAACATCAATATACAAAGATATACTATATGAGGTATTAAGTAGTTATTTGACCCATTTTATAAATAAGGATTAATATGAAAGAGATTAGCCTAATCAATTAAGGATTAATCTAATTTTAAAAATAGGTCAATTAATTAATTTAGATTATATTAATATTCTGATGAGATATATTAAATCTAATCACATGAAAATTATATAAGGTATAACATTCAATATTTTGATAATATTAATGTGAAGGAGAAACTATAGTTATCTTATATAATGATGCATATGAATATTTGAGTAGTGTAGATGTAAAAGTGGACTGTCTAAAGATCTAGATCCCATCATCAAATTCAACATATTTCCTTTATGTTAGCCTAGAGACTTGCATATCCATGTGTACACTAGCATCGATGCTATTATCCTAATTTCAATGCTTATGTTCAAATTATAGTACAAACTCTTTTATATAAATTCTACTTACACCTATTAGGTTTAAATGTCGCCTTTCAATTTTTTTGGTTAGATCACATGCACAGGTTCTCTATATAATTATTTTGATTAAAACCATATATCCTCTAATTAGATCATCCCACCTTAAAAAATAAGGGTTAGTAGGATCAAGTGATTTCAATTTGGCCTCAAATACCCATTTATTGGTGAGTACTACCTACATATCCATATACTTTGAGGATGGCCTCAAACCTATGTATTTCTCCCCTTTGTGTTGACTTGTGTGTTAATAATCACGTAATATGATATATTTAATTACATGTAGTGATATATGTTTTAATTTGTAAAATGAGTTGGGTTGTTATTTTTATGCTTAAAACCTACAATAAGACTACTCCTATGAATGATTTGGAAATATGAAAGAATAGGGTAGAATAGCTTAGTTGTGAAATTGATTTTTAGTGGTGTAGTATAATCTTGAGAGGTGATTGCTAAATGAATAATGAGTGGCATTTTACTCATAATTATACACACTTTTTAAATTTTTCTCATGGAAGGGTTAAAGGAAATAAATTCATTGACATGTACTTATCAAAATATTTGAAAATGTGAGGCTTTTTGAGGTATGTACACATGTTTTAGAGTATGGACACTAGAATTGATGCTAGTTTCTAATTTTGAATGCAAATGTCCAAGAAGATAGAAACTTATTAAAGTTATATAACTAGTAATAAAGTATATATATCAAGTTTTTAGCATACTTTGGGATACAAGTGATTCAAGTACTTAGAATATTAGGATCATATTATAAGATAAACATTTAGGCATAGTGAGATGGTGAGCGTGAACCTTTCAACTACAAGGTAGGTTAAGAACTGAAGAATAAAACCAAGGCTGATATTTTACAAGTGTACAATATTATTTTAACATATAAATCCATATTTTAGTATCTAATGAAATACACTTTTACCTAATAATGTTGAACCCCCTTATGTAAATTTTATTATTAATATTATCTGATGGATAGAATAAAGTGTTTATTTTGAAAAAGAGGATCTTCCCCCAAAGCATATTATTTATCAATATTTACCCTTGTATATTAAAGTATTTATAAAAAAAAGATGGTAAAAAGAGTACTTGTCGATAATGGATCAAGATTAAATATTTATAACATATTTTTCTTAAATTTACTAGGCATAATAGCAAAATATATAACTCATTCAAATATGAAAATTCATGGATTTGAAAACATTACAAGCCAAGAAATTTATAAAATTAAATTTAGTATTACTTTAGGACTATGCACTCTTTCTATTGTTTGTAATTTATGCCTAATTTTCATAGACTAAAATATTTTATTAGGTTGACTTTGGATTCATGACATGAATATAATTATTTATACATTACATGCATCTCTCTCTCTCTCTCTCTCTCTCTCTCTCTCACACACACACACACACACACACACACACACACACACACGTGTTTGTGTGTGTATGTATATATATTTATATTTATGTATGTATATATGTACATATGTGTGTGTATGTATTTATGTATGTATGTATATATATGTATAGATAGATAGATATACATACATACATGTCTGTGTGTGTATTTTAAACCAATTTAATTTTAAATATTATGCAATGGTCCATCCCATGGATACTTATGGTCCATATATAAAACCTTATTCCATGAAAGTACCACCATATACTTCACCTATCAATTTACCCTTGTTTAAACTTCATTTTTATGTCTCATCAATCAATGTCAATAAATATGGTTTTAGATTTAAATATTTACAAAAATATAATTATACTATTGGACAAGGGTTGGGAAAAAATGCTCAAGGTATTAATTATCATATCACTAATTATATTAATGAAAGGAAAATAGGCCTTGGATATAATGTTAAGTCTACATCTTATGTACTTAATCAAGTTAATCAACCTCCAAAGTTTATACATGGCATGCATATGTGATTTAAGAAAAATAAACAAGTTAATCACATTTATAAATTTTCATTAGTGTTCCATTAACTCATTGATAACATTATATCTCTATAAATATTAACATTGGATTAATTTTCAAATGATCAGTCTCTTTTTTAAATCCTAGGTGCATATAAGGGTCTTCCTTATTTCCATCATAAGAAAATATTTCCCTGTGAAATAAATATGAATTCATATTTTGGTGAAAGATATTATTATATTTATCAAACACAATTATATAGTCCCAATATTATTCCTACCACTTCATATGTGGAAGATCGATCAATTGTACTTAATAATGAAACCATTGAGTTTCATTTTGGCACCAACAAGGATCCATGACTAGTACTCCTAGTCATCATGTTAAAAAATGATGATGGAAAATCTCTTTGACAAGTTTTACATGATTATCCTAAATTATTTGCATGGGCATATAAATACATTCCTATAATTGACACATTGGTAACTATGTAAAATAATGTGTTATATCAAGATGTCAAACTAAAAAAGAAAAAAAATAAGGAAAATGCATTCAAAATTTGCTTTGTTAGTCAAAAGTGAAGTTTAAATACTTATGTATGACATATTTATTATCATTTTTTATGATCCCAAATGGGTTTATAATATTGTACTAGTAACAAATCATAATGGATAAATTTGATATTGCACAGAATATCATGATTTAAAAAAAAAATGTGTTCTGAAGATGATTTTCCACTATCAAACATAAGTATGATTGTGGATTTCATAGTAGGATATGAAATGTTATCATCCATGGACAGTTTTTCAAGATATAAATAAATCAATTTTAATCATATAGATCAAGAAAAGACATCATTCATCACACCATGGCTAACAATTTATTATAAAATCATGCCTTTTAGACTAAAGAACATAGGAAAAACCTATAAAATATCCATGACACATATTTTTCATGATTACATACATAAAATAATTGAATATTAGGTTGATGATTCATTATCCAAATCCAAGCATCGACAAGACCATGCTATTAATTTATGAACAATATTTTAAAAAATGATTAAATACAACATATGTTTAAATCTAAAAAATTGTCTTTTAGCATTTCTTTATGGAAAATATTGGGTTCTATCATTTATCAAAGAGGCATTTAATTTTACCCCAATAAATTAATAATTATGCCACCACTAATTAATTCAAATAAATTTTGATGCTTACAAGGTTGCATTCAATCTATTTGACATTGTATGGCTCCTTTAATAGATAAAACACAATATTTTACAAGGTTACTTAAGAAAGATACCAAGTTTTAATGGAATGAATATTATCAACATTTTTTTATGAAATTATATAATGTCTTATAAACCCATTTTTTTATGCCTCCCATGTTAGATCGATCCCTCTTATTATAAATTTTTACCACCGATCATGCTTTGGGTGATTTACTCACACAATATAATAATGAACATAATTAAAATCCCATTTAATATATCACTCTCATGATTTTTTATTATAAAAAAATATACTTCTAATGAAAATTTATGCTAGGCTCTTATTTTTACCATGCAAAAACTATGACACTATTTTCTTTATAATGAAATTCATGTCATCGCTAATGTTGACCCACTCAACTGTATTTTGTCAAAGTCCCATTTTTCATGGACTCTATCAAAGTGGATAATTATTATTACCTATTTACATTTAAAATTTATTAATAAAAGTATTTTAAATGGCAAGTTGTTTTAAATCAACTAGTTGTTTCCCCATTGCGTGATACATTACCTATTATAGCCAAATTTCAAGATAATTTTACTTCTTAAAATATTGAAAATGATATGTGGACCATGCATTTTTATGGATCTAAATTTTCTACAAGTGATAAGGTTTTTATTTTGTTCTTTAATCCACAAGGTGAGCACATGCCTTTTGCTTTTCTATTGGGTATTTCATGCAAAACTAACATAATGTAATATGAAGATCTAATATTAGGATTATTAACCACACAAAAGTTTCATGCCAAATATTTACATGCATATGGTTATCTATAACTTATCATAAATCAAGTCCTAAATGTTTATCATCTCTTGCTACATTTCTCTTCCTTATCCTTTGAAAGCATTCCTCACAAATATAAATGACATGTTGATGTCATGGATAGTATCAAATTCTTTAATCCTAATTACTATTCATGATGATCATGTAATATTTACTATCTAAAAATTATGAAATGCTTTATTTTATGTGGATATTATCAATGCATTATAATGTATGTTACTCACATGAAGGGAAAATAATCTTGAATAGTACATTGATATATACAATTATCTCTATAAATCTAATTTTCCATAAGATGCTACACAAGAGGATAAAATTTGGCTAAAATACCAAACCATGTGTTATGTGCTCATTGGTGGATTCCTTTTTCAATTATATTTTAATGGACATTTTTATAAAAAATTAAATTAGGTTGATGCTTAAACTACTATACTTGAAGTTTCTGATAATGAAAATGAAAGCTGCTTTAGTGGTAAAAACATATCTTCTAGGCTCTTATAGTAAGGATAAAAATGTACTCCTTATATGTCTCCTTCAAATAAATTATAAAAGATCATGAGTATCAGGAAAAATGTTTATATGAATTGGGAATGCTTAATAATAAATACATACAAGCTCTAAAACATTTTAAATTTTATCAATAACATATCAAAAAAGCATATGTCATGAAAATTCATGATCATTAATTGCAAATTTTTGATTTAGTACTCAAATAAAATCAAAATAATACCAATGCTAACAAGGTGAACAAAGGAAAATTTAAATACAAATGGTTGGGTCCATTCATAATCACTAAAAGGGTGGGAACAAGAGATTATTAACTAGCCACACTCGAGGTAAAACTTGTCAAAAATCCCATGAATATCATGTATTTACCTCAATATTATACTTAGATAGATATTATTACATTTATCCATATCATGCTTATTGACTAGCCACACTCGAGGGAAAACTTTTCAAAAACATGCAAATAATTCCAAAATTTCATAAAATCAAAATAATTTCAATATTAAAAATTAGGACGTTAAAGATATTTTTTATTATGGCTAGCTTACTTATTTCCATATGTTATTTATTATATGTTAAATAGACAACATATTTATTTTGTTCAAATAGACATTAATTTTCACATGGTATTTGAGTGTGATATAAGACATACTTTTACATGGTTTCACTTTTAGGCTATCCCCATTACCCAACAGTCTTGTTAATTCTAGGGTATCTCTTCATTCTCCATGAAAAATTTACTAGTTTGTATTTATACATAACCTTTCTACCGTGTTGAGCTATATATCATAAAAACATTTTGCTAATCATTCATACTTTACATGTGTTACCTGAATAACAAATACATGGATACATATGGTTTATATAAACCAATTCATTTATTTTATGATTCTTCTTTACTTTATTACATGATAAGATAGAGCTTGTTTGTTTATTGTGTGTGGACCTTGGCCTTGTATGTTCAATTTTTTTCTTGTATGGCATAATTGTGTCAATTCAATGTGGCCCTTGATCTTGGTTTATATTCAGCATTCACTTGTCCCTTGTGTGTGGATTTTTGGCCTATATAACATTATATACAATTTGTGTGACATTATGTGACATTGTTTGCAAGTTATTTTCTTGTCACTTTGGTGTCATTATTCATATCATGTATTACTCCTACTCTTTATTCTTACTTTTTTTCCAAGACACATATCATTCATATGATGAATATGTGATTCAATGATATCTCAATATAATACATGTTTTATATACAAAGTTAATTCTATATTAATTTACTATGATTCTAAATAATCAAAATTTCATGTGTTTCTACATGGTTACATCTTTCACAATTTACATAACTCTAATTTTGATCTAAGTGACTTGAAAGCTACATCTCTCAACTCAAAATGGGGGCATCATAATGGGATTGTCTTAATGATTCAACACTCATGAGAAAAATTTCATATTTATGGCACTACAAAGTTTCAAAAATTATGACTTCATTCATAATTTTTATATTATTGGAGCATGTCACATGCATATGCACTCATTCCTATAGTTACAAGTCGAAAGCTTAAAATAGTTACTCATTTCAATAGTCAAAAAAATCAAATGTCATTCAATATCAATTTAGTATAGTACATGGAACATGATATTCATTCATGTTCAATTTACTATATGGAAACTTCAATTTTAATCAAGTTCAAAATTCTCAAAGTTGTAAAGTTTTTAGTGAATCTAAATCCATCTACAGTGATTTGATTCATCTTCATGTTGTAATTGCACCAAATTAGAGTTTAGTAAAAATAAACATCTATGGTTGCATTTTTTCTATGTAGTGAACCACAATTTTTGGTTTCACCACTTCTATTTACAAATTATTGTACACAATCAAATGAGAGTTGGATAATACAATATTTCCAACTTAAGAGCATTCAAAGGTTTTTTCAATTGAGAGTTTATCACTCTTAATTCATCACAAGTTTAACATTTATCAAAATGCATCATTAAGGGGGAAAGAACTTATCCACTTTAAAGTAATTGGGCAATTAGATTTCATACTCTTTTAGATGTATACTTTCCTTTCTCTCTTTTCAAAATTAAAATTACAAAGTTTCATATTTTCAATTGTAAAATACTGACAATAACTAATTTCATAGGCATTTTTACAATTTTTACATTAAGGAATCTTGTAAAATTAAGCTTCACATCAAAATAAAAAGTTTGTATAAATAATTAGTGGGTTACATCTAATTTACTCTTGCAATTTCACTCTGTTCAATCACTATAAAAAAGTGGGGGGAAATTTAGACACATAAATTTAATCATTAAGTGTTTGAACATTTTTAAACTTGGCATCCTTATATTACTTGGTTAGTTCACCATTTCACTAAATTAAAATCTATAATAGAGCCTCTATTATATTTCAAACACAAAAAATATCACATATACATCATATTTCAAACTTATTTATCCCTATTTAACATATAAATTCCTACTAAACATTTTTCAGTAGTCTTTGTCTTTTTTGTACAAGTTTGTGCTAATTCAAATAAGGACACACTAAAAACTTGCCTAATAGCATGGCCTTATCCTTTGTACTCCAATAGTCACTTTTTCAAATCAATTCATTTCACAATGTCTCTCCTATGCATTTTGTAAAGATAGTGAAAATATTCCAAATATTCCCCTATATAAGTACATCAAGGATTATCCAAATAAATCTATCAATCACTTAGAAATTATACTACACACTAAACAAAAGAGAATTATTTCTTCCAATTTAAATTTTTTAGTATTCTAACAACCATAGGCCAATTCTAAATATACTTTATTGCAAGTCAATGGAATCCATTTTCAATAATTTCAATCCATATTATAGATAAAATCATATAGTTATACTATCATGGAGCACATAATCACTATAGAAGGGATAACTACATTGTATTGAGATACATTTACGTTATATTGGTAACACTCAGATTACATGTGGTTCTTTAGGGATAGCTTAGTTATTCCACTAACCCATTTACCCTATTTTGAATTTAATCTCCTCTTTTGTTTTTTGTGCATGAAAAAGGGTTTTTATTTTTTATTCATTCCACATAGCATATCAACATAAAATTAATAAAAAAACCCTAGTAGATATGAGCATAGACCAAAATCAAGAAAAAAAAAGTGCACAGTCAATCAATATGTGTTTGTATTCAAAAAACATGGCTACACTATTCCCCTATCCTCATTCTATGAACTTATTGAATTAAAAATTAAATTATTACATTCATTCATGACACAATACACATGTTATGTCAATAAATTTTAAGATACGAATATCAAAATATTTTTTTATCTAGGTTTGCATATCTGTAGGCCCATTTTTTATTTTTAAAAAATTATATATTCTATAAATTTATGTATCATATTGCATTTCATCATCAAATTTGTATATGCTATCATTCAAATTTTAATAGTTTAATATATATCATTTTGATTAAATTTAAATAAAATAGATTAAACACTAAGTAAATTAAGGAAAGAGTATATAAATATAAATATTACCTTTTGAGAGGACTTACAGATGTTTCAATCTTGCCCTTTGGCTCAAGAGGCACTTTATGAGAGATATTTTAGGTGGAATACTTCAAATGCAAGAATAATAGCTAGATATCCTTAGTCAAAGACTCGAAATACTATTACACATCTTGGTTTAACTCTTTTTTATCTTTAAAGAAATTATAATACTATATCTCTAAGATAATAAATTGACCTCTAACTCTCCAAAATACTACCTATGAGAAGAAATGTGAATGCAAGTAGAGTGTATGAATTTGATATATCTATTTTGAAATGAAATATGAGCTTTGTGTGTGTGTGTGTGTGTGTGTGTGTGTGTTTATAAACCCTAAAAGGAACAAATGAAACTAGGTCAAATAAAAGGTAGGAAAGGATTAGATAAGAGTGATAAGAGTAAAAAATATTGTGTGTGTGTGTGTGTGTAAACATAAAATGATCTAGGTGATATTATTGTTATCCCTATATTTTATTAAAGGGGTCTATATAAATTAAATGGCATAAGGGTGATAATCAGATATATATCATGCCAATTATGCTAAACTCATATATAGGTATATGTTGAATTCATAATACTGAGATAATATAATATATGGAAAATAATATGTATGGAAATGACAATGAAGTAATATACTTATTTTGACATAGTGTTAGATATAAAATAGGTAGGAACAAGTTTAGAGGATACTTCTATAATAATAGTTATATTCTAAATATAGTAGTTTTATAGTTATGGACAATGACATCAACCTTGGATGGTTAAATTAAGGTTAAAGTCTAAGTTTGACACAAGTATCCTATATAAAATATTTGTTATAAAATGATGTGACCACTTAGGTACTTTTGGTTTTTACTTCACCTTCACTCTGGTGCATTCAGATCTAGGTCATTGATTATTATTCCTCATGATTTTTCAAAACCCTAGTGTTTCACCTTCATTATGACCTTGGGGTAAATGGGTTAATGGTCACATGGTGTCAATGTAACCCCAAATATCCCATTATTATAAGTCACTACCTATATATCAATACTTCTAATATGCCCTCAAAGTGATGTAGTTATCCCCTATATTTTTGCTTGTGTGTGAATCATGTAATATGTGGAAAGTAAGTATAATAGTGACCTAGCTTATAACTTAGAAAATTGAGCTATTGGGTTATTTCTTTAGTAATTCAAACTTTTAGATGATTTTTACCTCTAACTATTATGTAAATAGGTAATATTTTTTTAATTAAATAATTTATGTAGTGATTTTGATAAGTTGCCTTGGTCTCTTTGGTCTTTTACTAGGTCTTTCCCAAGTGAGGAATGAATGAGGGTTGATATTGTATTTATATCAATCCATTTGGGTAAGTAATTCACATCAAAGAACTTATGGTGATCATTAGGATATGTTTCATTTTAAAATTGGATGAATTTAGGTCTTTAGACACTTTCATCAGGTTAGGACACTAACATTAATGCTAGTGTCTATCCTAGATGTCAGTGTCTAGGGAGAAAGGAAACATGTACAAGTTCATAACTCTTAGTGGTAGAAGATAAGTAAATTTTAATCATTCTAGGAAATAAATAAGATATATGTCATCAATATAATAATTTTTGTACTAAGATAGGTCAAGGGGTACAAGATAGAATAGATGTAAGACTTGTAGATGTGGAAAAGGTCTAGAACTGAGAAGAAGAACCAAGGTCTAATTTTTCCAAGCGTATAAGACCAAGGTGTTATATATTAATAAAGTAGTGTATAAAATACACACACACACACACACACACACACACATATATATATATGTATGTGTGTGTGTGTGTGTGTGTGTGTGTATATATATAGTATGTTTAAGAGTGGTTTTAGACCTATAAGAGTTGTAATGCAAAGTCTAGGTTTTGGAGGGTCCTACTAGATTTTAGATTTATTTAGGTTTCAGTGTTTCAATATTTTAGGGAGACATCATAGGAGGTATGAAATTTGAATGAAGGAATGCATCTCTCACAAATTACCATGAGCTTATCCCACCCCATTCTTGATGCACCTTTTAAGGCATGTACTTAAATAGATTGATGTGTTGACAAGCCATTATAAGAGAAAGTGTCAATAATGTGATAAAGTGAAAAATATTAGGTGTATGCATATGATCCACCCAAATTTGATCACGTCACAATAGTGTAATGCAAGATGGTGATTTGAGATAGATACATAGCAACATAAAGGAGCATAAATAAAAATAATTTCTAAAATAAATCTTGATAAATGAATAGGTAAAAGTAACATATACATAACTTGAATTACCTTTTCATTTAATTATTTCATGTAAATACCATGGTCTCAACCAAGGAAAGCACAGTAACTATATTTATTAAACTCTAATGATAGAAGGCTAAAAATAAATTGAAGTAATGTGTGTGTAGGATGGTCAATAAATGGATGCAAAATGAAAAACTCTCATAAATGATTAAAATACTTGGAAATTTGGAAAGTTGAGATAGATAAGGTTAGGTTAAAACCAAAATATCCAATGAAGTAGATAAAAATAAAATAAAACTGAAAATCCAAAATTCCAAGGATACTTACAATTGAAAAACAAAAAAATGCATCCAAAGTAACATAAGTAACAATCTAAATGAAACAAAGAACACAAAGAACTAGTGTATGATAAAAACATCAATGTAAAATAAGTAACAAATCCAAACTCAAATAAATATGTGAAAAAGTTAGAAATAGAACATGAAAAATGAAAGCATAAAAGAGAAAAATAGGACCAGATGGTTCACAAAACATTAATAAAAAACTCAAGGTCTCAAACATAACTAAGAAAATTATTATAAAGATAAGTCAATAACCAAGAGATAATCTTGAAACAACTCAAAGATTCATCTTTTATTCTAAATATGGAATATTTATAACATCCATAATGCTATCATGTTTGAAAGAGATGGAAAATAATAAATAAATAATATAGAGGAGATTTAGAAATAAGCATGCCTATCAAGGAGGAGAGAATAGAGGGAGGTAAAATAAGACATCACTAAGGTAAAAACCTTTACTATAAATAAGACACTCAAATCAAGTTGGAAAGACTAAGAGTATTCAACATAATGGTCATAAAGAACCCTACCTAACAAACATAATCTTAGGATAACTAGTTAATTATAAATATCATCCCATGAAAACTATCATTCATAAAAATAAAAGGATCCTACCTTCCCACACTATCTTTCTCACTCCTTAGGACTCATTATAGAGTCATTAGTGTACTAGGAAGATTGGGTAATTACGTGGGAAATAAGGTGGAAATATAATGTAGAAATGTGTGTGTGTGTGTGTGTGTGTGTGTGTGTGTGTGTGTGTGTGTGTGTGTGTGTAATGATGTAATGAGACCTCCTACCCCAGTCTATTGTCCTACCACACCCTAATGGACCTTAGATCTATCATTAGGCCAATTATGAAGTTTGATCTTTGACTATAATAGGATATGTACCTATTAAATCATGTCTTTTGGTGTAATTTGACTTTTAAGACATAATTTACCTTTTAACATTGCCTTTTCATATCATATGTATTTTAACTATTTTATAATTTTCTATTTTCCTCCATACAGATTTTTAAAAAAACAATAGTGGGTGATAAAAATTACTATCACAAGAGAGCATACACCTAGATACTAGATAAGATAACCTAAATACCAAGATGCGTAAATAATCCTAAACATGTACCATAGGAAAGAGAAAAACCTTGAAACCAAACCCAGTGTGCCTCAAGTGAAAGTAAAGAAAAAGATGGGGATCATGAAACATCCATCCATGTGAAATTGTGATACAGTAAAGATATGCTAGTAGTTGAGCATAATAAGGGAGATTATTACTTTAGAAGTGACTAAGTAAAAAAAGAGATCTAAAATTACATGGTAATGTATTTCAAATCTTATAAATGATACACAAATAAGGTAAATTCTATGAAATATAGTAATCATGTTATTAGAGAAGTCATACTAACCTACAAAGGGTCTAGCACAAGCATTGATAAGATAGATCTGAAAGAGGGGGAAGTAAAAATATACTAAATAATTACAAATCCAACTATAAATGTGATGGAAAGTAAGGTTGACTATAAATCCTCTTAAAGGAGGGGAAATCTGAATTGAAACTTAAAAATAAAACATGAAGGTGCTACCTAATATCTATAATAAAAACTAAGGCCAATTGTAAAGTGTGATGAAAATATATAACTTAAAGATACATGTTGATAATAAAATGCTAAAAAGTAAAAATCATGGTATAAGTAAGACATACAAAAAACATCACATATGATAAAGATTAAAATATGAGATCAAATCTTGTAAGAAAATTTGAAGTAAATATGAAAGAATCAAATATCTACTCACAAATGACATGAAATATCTCTACACACATTAATAATAACATTTTTCATGTATCGTTATAACTAATATATAACTCAAACCATTTTTTAAACATTTTCTAAGATTCATCCAAGTAATTCCTTGTGAACAAGCCCAAAGGAAAAAGTGGACACACTATAAGGAGGATGTGTAGCCTCATAATGAGAATAACATAAGTGAGGAAAAAAGGGTGCCATTTTTTAAATAATGGGACACACATCCTCTAGTTAAAGATGTATTTATAGTCATAAGGGAGGTTGTTCCTCCATCCTAGGTGGACCATGTGAACACAACTAAGAATATTGAGGTGGGGACCTCAAAAAATATTTGAAATTTTGTTGAATAGCTCTACACTTATCCATAAAATGTGTAGGACATTGGTTCCAAAGTTAGTACACCTCTTCATTTTTAAGAATATAATTAGGTGTAATATTTTGAGGTAGTATGGTTGGCTAAAAAGTAAACAATTACTACTTTGAGATGAATTACATAGAGATATTGTCTAAAGGCTATAAAATTGGTAAAATAATTTTTTTTAGTCCCATGGAAGCAACAAGACTTCTTAGGATTAGAATATAGAGGTAATCAAATATACATTGTAGGATATGTACCTTTTGGATTCTATTATGCTAAAAAATCATTGGTAAGCTCTACATTCTTAAGTAAAGTGAGTGAAGACCTTATGAAACTAGAAGTATGGCTCTACCTCTAGGGGGTGGGCATGGTGATGAATCTATCCTATGTGGAAGAACATATTAGATTTGTCTTGGATATCATTTAATAAGTCATCATCTTTGCATGGAGTAAAATAAAGTGGCTTTGTACTAGATTGAGCCTCCATAGGCTCAGAAGTAGTAGGAACTAGTCATATAAATGTAGCCAATATATCTAGAGGAATAAAACTCAAATAAGTATAATATTAAGAGAACTGATAATGTCTAGTCATAAATCAATCATCAAGCATGCTTTGAAGAGGCCGATAAATGATTATAACTACACATGAATTAGAATTTGAAACTAGATCAATCTCAAACATATCATTATTAATGGAAGAAAGAATGGTTTCAATAAATTCAAATGGATAATAAGTTCTCTACCAAATTATATCAATTAAATTAATACTAGAATAAAATGAGGACTATTTGTAAGATCATTGAATGTGTAATGAAATTACATAAATAGATCATAGTAATAGAATAATATATCACATAAATATGAGCATAATAAAAAAATACACAATAGTAAATGATGAAAAATTAGAATACTTGATATATATGATATAACCACTTTGAGGAGGCAACCTCCACAAAAATGTAATAAGAAAATAATTCATGATATCATAATAATACTCCCTTAGCATAGGCTAAGGGTGTAGTATGTCCCTCCCATTTAAAAAATATATGCCCTCAATGTTGAAAAACTTTAGATGTTACATAAAATATTCATCCTCCCATGTTGTGTCTTCAAGGTTCAAATTCTTTCACTTGATCAATGCTCCTTAATCTTTATTGTTCTCACCCTTTTTATGTGTATGTGCAGGATCTCCTTAGGTTATAAATGACTCATCCTTATTCATCCAATTCTCAAAATTGAGTTTAGGTATAAAATCTCTATTTAATTACCTACTTTATTCAATATACATGAAATAAATGATGTATGTGAGTGGATTGGGATAACTCCAACTTATATACAACACTGCCAATTTTATTCAAGATCTTTTAAGTGCCATAATACTTTGGAAAAAGTTTTTTATCATTTTTTTTGTTGTTTTAGAGATATCCACTTATATTGATGTAACAACATAAATACCCACAAACCAATGTCAAAATGTTTCTCACTTTTATGTTGATCCACTTCTACTTCATTATTTAATGTGTCATTTCTAAACTCTCTCTTAGACTAGTTCATACCACATATTGATGTTAAATATGTTCTTTAATAACTTGAACCTCGGGATACACCCTCATGAAATAAATGATGGATAGGAGATGACAACCATAAATCTCCACAAATGGAGACATTTTGGAAGAGGTATGGAAGTAAGTGTTATACCACCAATATTCTAGTGGTAGCTCATGAACCCACCATTATTGTTTATCTAATGTAAAAAATTAGAGATACCCTTATAGGAATTTTATGACCACCTTAATTTTCCCATTATATTGAGGATTATATGATGAGATACGATCTAACTAAGTACCTAAACATGATAATAAATTATTACAAATAATATTGGTAAATATGGAATCATGATCACTTACAATGAGTTTGGGAGATCCATGTAGTTTTTGAACTATATCTAGAAAGTCAACAGCTATTGTATAAGATATAAATGGTTGTGTTAAGGAGAAAAAATTAGAATAATTTGTGAGCCTATCCATAATTAATATTATGATGTTTTTTCCTTTAGACCTCAGCAACCTTATAAAATGATCCATGGAGACCTCCTCCCACTTATGGCTAGGAATGGATATAGGTTGCAGAAGACCATGTGTCTTAATTTTTTCACAATTTTTATATTGAAACACCTTAAAATCAACCATAAATTTACATATATTACCCTTTATTCCTTCCTAAAATAAATCATTTTTTATTCTATGATAACTTTTCAAAAATCGTAAGTGCTTCCTATTGGAGATGCATGAAGCTCCTTAATGATATTGTGATTAAGGCTAGAATTATTAAATAGATATAAGTGATATTTATACCATAATGCATTAACATTCCACTAAAATTTGGCTAAGGAATTAGAACCATGTTGGATATTTTAAATCAAAATATATGTATCCATATCATTTCCAATTATACTCATGCCTCTTTCAACCAATCTTCCTACCAAATGGTCATTGCACATAACAATGTCTTAATGGATATATCCCTTCTAAATAATGCATCTACTAAAACATTATCTTTTCCTTTCTTAGAGGTGATTTAAAATTCATATAAAAACATAATAGTCACCCATTTTTGTTTTAATTCTTATGGAAATCATTATTCTATAAATTTAGACTATCATGACCAATCTTTACCTTAAAGTTCCTATCCATCAGATAAGGTCTCCATTTCTTAACTGCAAAAATAATAACAAACATCTATTTCTCATAGATTAACTATAGCCTATTTTTACCCTTGAGTTGATGACTCTCAAATTACATGGGTCTTCCTTCTTACATGAGTACTTTCCCCATGCCATACCCTAATACATGATAGTAAATAATAATAAAATTTTAGAAAGTGAGGGTATCCAAAACTATAGTGGTACTTATAACATCCTTCAACTCCTCAAAATCCTTGGTAGTTGCATCATTACAATGGAAAGATTATTTCTTTAAAAATATTATTAGGTGTGTTTCTATACTGCCATAAATTTTCACAAATATATGATAGAAAATTATTAACCCCAAAAAACCCATGAGATTCTATAGGAGTTTTGGCACCTGACATTCCATCATATCTTTGATCTTCTAAGGAACAACTTTGACTCTGTGTGAAACAATATTACCCCAGTACTCCATCTCTTGGACTCTAAAAGCACATTTTGAAGGCTTTTCATAAATTTGATGTTGTTATAGAACTAAAAATACATGTTTCACATTTTGAAAATGTTCTTCCCATGTTTTTTGTATTAGTATTTCATCAAAAAACACCAACATAAATTTCCTCAAAAATTCCTAAAAAAAGTTTTCATTAAACTTTGAAATGTATATGGTCCATTGGTGAGACAAAATGGCATGACCATAAAATAATAATGGCCTTTATGAGTTATGAAATATATTTTAGGGATATAATTATTTCTGATTTGAATATGATGTATCAAGAATAAATATCTAGTTTTTTGAAAAAATATCACCATGCAATTCATCTAGCGAATCATCAATTACTAGAATAAGAAACTTATCTTTGATGGTGTACTTGTGAAATTATCTATAGTCTAATAAAATTATTAATGTGTCATATTTATTATGCATCATGACCACCAAGAATTAATATTCACTTTGGTTGTGTCTGATAATACCCACCTTTAGCATATCATGTACCATTTTTTCAATTTCACTCTTATGGGCATATGGATACTTGCATGGTATGATGTTAGGTGGTTGACTACCTAGAGTCAAGTGAATGGAATGATAATTTTCTCTAGTTTGTCATATTCCTTTTGGCATGGAACTAAAAATATTTTTGTGGTCATCAAAAAATCCTTTATAGATCAGGATGTGTATATGCCTTTTTTGTTGAATTTTTATGAATAACAATCATGCTACAAATCCTTCAGACCCTTTTTTTAGAATCTTCATCATCTGATGTGAACTAATAAAATTTAGATATTTTACCCATAATAAACTTAGTTATAATTTCATGCCTTCATAAATAAAGTGCATGAATATTTATCATAAATTCATCTCAATTATTTCCAAGGTTGAAATCCATTATACTCTTAAAACAACATCTGCCGCACCCATGGGAATAAAAAACATAATTGAGTCTAGCTTGTAGTCTCCCATATAAAGTTTAATATTAAGTATTTCCCAAAAAATATTACTATGCCACCATCTACAATCATGCCCTAAAATTCTATAAGTGGGTAAATAAAAAAGTACAAATGAGTATCCAACTTACTATTGATGAAGTTATGTGTAATTCCTAAGTCAATAAACATTGTCACCTTATGTTTCTTGAGGAGTCCCACAACCTTGATAGTTTTAGGCATTATAATACTTAAAATTGCATGATAGGAGATAGTAGGGTAGGAACTTATAGATTCATCCTATGTCTCTTCCTCTCCCTCACTTGTGGCTACATCTTTTTCTTCATCTTCATTTAATCCTTCAATGTAGAACAACTTATTCTCAACACATTTATGTCCTTTGCTCCACATTCTATCACAATTTAAAAATAACCCTTTTAAACACTTCTCTTTAATTTGAATAGGGATACATATTATAGGATGAGGAAATGATTGTGTTGTACAATTGCACTGGCATTTTGTAGTGAAATCTCTTCATTTGACCACATCTATTTCATCTATCTTGTGTGCTAATGTTATGGATTTAGATACAAAAATTAGTTAAAAAAAACAAACATCAACCTAGATATTATCCTTGAGTCTGCACAAGAACATGTCATTCATGTGTCCTCATTTATGTCATCCACATATAAGGATACATTCTACAATTGTTAAATATAATCCTTGATAGGCCATGTTTTTCAACTTTGAAAATTTACTAAAGTAGTTCTCAAAGATGTTTTAATAATGCACTTTTAGATCATCAATAAATATCGACCAACTAATAGGAAGGTCCTTATTTTTACTCTAAGCATACAACCCTTAATACTAAATGAATTTCTTAAGTTTCAAATTTAGATATGCCATCACCACATTTTGTACACATGGGGTACTAATGTATATCAAATAAATTTTTCTTTTGATTGATCTAAGTTAGTGGATCCTTACCATCATATTTACACACTTTCAATTTTCTCATCATGTGCCTCAAACTAGTATTAGAATTTTAATTATTCAATTTCCCACTAATAATTTACAACAAGTCTTGAAAATATCAATGTCTAATTTTACCTCAATGATGTCCCCTTTTACTACATCAAGCTCATCTTTCTTCATAATTATTTCCATATTGGACCAAATTTGGTGAACCACCTTTGAAACTAAAGGATATGATGTCTTATATTCCATGTCATCCTTGTGATGAATTTTTAGATTGTCTTTCCCTTTTCCATAGCCACAAGTGTTAGGACCAACCATGTATGAACCCTAAGATTGAGGGTTTCAATTCCAAAACAAAGTGTACTAGCATATTATAACATTTTGATCATCTCATCAAGATGAATCTAATGATTACTAATTTTCACAAGGGTATGAGAAAAAATTCTAGACTTAGTTTTTTAAAGACTTTAAATAATATTATGGTGATGAAAAAAATAGAATTCTTCTTAGGTCGCAAGTTATGTTTTTTTTATCAATCAAATTTTAGAATAATAGCTACACTAAGTCTAGAAAAACACACCATAGAGACTTACCTAAATTGATGCTCTAGTACCAATTGTAATGAAATTAATTAAATATTTCATAGCAATAGAATAATATATCACATAAATATGATCATAATAAATAGATCCTTAATAATAATTGAAGAAAGAGTAAAATAGAATTATATATATGACTAAGTCACTTGAAAGGGATAACCTCCACAATAACATAAAAAGAACAAAATTTATGATATAGTGGTCAAATATTAACCAATATCTCCTATATATACTCTACATAGTCCATGGTTATTCCATACACTAACCTTAATAAAAATATAAGAATCATAGAGAGATCTGAAAATATATTATGAAAGGTTACATAAGCCATAAGTCGACCACATATATCCCTAGACACACTATAGTTTATGGTCATAACAAAAGGGAGGAATAGTAAAGGAGGATTTTCATATCATTGGCTTGCACATAACAAAATAAGTATGGGTCCTCTAAGTTATAATTATCATCAAGATTAGGAGTGGTAAGATATAAATTAAGGCATTTAACCACTCTATCAATATAATATCAGTAGGGAAGAGTCTTCTTAAGAATAAATAAGAAGTAGAAAAATCATTACTAATGTGGGTTTTATACGCACCAAGGTTTATTCTAGGAAGGTCCCTAAAATTTTAGGATCGATGAAAGATTCAACTCATTTTTTTAAATAACCATGTGGTGGAATAGTTGTAATCTAAGTGGTTATTAACCATAGATGGTTCATATGTGATGGATGTCTAGATTCTATTTGGGATAAATGGGTGGATCTAATTTAAATTGAATTTATCCAAAAAAATAAAAATAAGGGAAGGTTTTAAGGTAAAAAATAAAGTGTTCTATGACTCAACTAAGGTCTAAAACCTTTCAAGTAAGCCTTTTCTATCCTAGGTAGGTAAAATTTCAAGAATTGATATCTGATGCTAATTATTTTCAACATATTATACACTCAGACATAGTTAATCATTAAAGGAAATAGTTACAATATAGTCATTGATTACAATCAAAGATATTATTAGAACTAGATTGCATAGCACATATTATGTCTCTAAATATTAATATTTATGATCTATAATTCATGAGCATCCAAAATTACCATTTATCCAATATGAATAATTACAAGCAAACATTCACACATCCTATTACATAGTATACTTAATGAAAATTCCTCATAATATACATAAAATATTGGAAGAGATATTACTTTAACACAAACTTATAGAATATTCAAAAAAATTCCTAGATTTTATCAATTAAAAAAATTCCCCTCCATTTACAATGTCCAAGAAACACATACTTATAGTTTGATATGGATAAACCTCATCCTTGAAGCTCAGTCTCATTTTATAATGTCTAAATTAGGATTGTGTGTCAAAAGGCATGTAATTTTTGCATGAATATAATATATTAAATATAATATTAATTTATAATTTAAATATTTTTCATACAAAATAAGATTTATCTAATAAAAGTAGATCAAGACTTACATAAAGTCTTATTCAAAACTTATAGTGTATTTTTAACTTAAAATAATTAATGTGTCATCATAAAATCTCCCATTAAAGTAAAATGCATAATTGTTGTCACTAGAGTTTGAACTAGGGTGGAAATAATTATTAAAGGTGGAACTTAAGGCATATCATTTGATGTGGTCATAAGCATTATTCTTATTGGAGTATATAATAGAGTGTATCAAGGGAATATAGGCTTAGTTTTAGAAGATTGAGCATGAAATGATGAAGGTTTAGCTTGAGGTGATGAAGGTTGAGTTTGAGATGACAAAGTTCATACTAAAGATTTCAACTCTCCTTGTGCCTATAAAATTTTGTATTCACCCATGTTTATTACAAAATCCTTCTCAATAGTCTCAAAAGCAATAACAAAAGGTTATTCAAAAAGTTTATCATTGATTTTGAGACAATGATTAGGATTTTACAACAAGAATGGATGAATACAAAAGGTTATAGGGACAAGGATAGTTTAATGCTTTAGTAGGACCTTAGTCATCTCAAGCTCAACCTTCATCATCTCAAAATCAATGATAGACTTTTTAAATAACTTTGGACTTTTAATAATAGTAGACCTTGTATTGGCTAAGTTTACTACTTATGACACTTCATCATATATATATGAAAATGTATGGATACAAGGATGATATTTATTTTTTTCTTTCACCAAATCCTCTCCAATATTATCCAACCCAGTCTCCTCTTCTTCAAGTTTCTCTTCAATCTCAATATATAAAGGACTTGATGGCACACCTACATAATTTGGTGGTCTTTCCTCCACTCCTATGATATTTGGATATTTTAAAGTGGTAAAAATAATTATATTTTCCTCTTATATGTAATTATCTAAGGAGTAACATTAGTAATTGGATTTGGTGGAGTAAGAGTGTTTATCTTAGGTACCTCTATTGGTTGGGCCTCTGAGGCATGTGTGGTAGGATTAGCAAGTCTCTTGGGTACTAATGGTATCCCCACATATATTTAATTGGTTAGAGGGGTGGAACTTTGTGGATTTTTTATAACTCTAAAGATGTTAACCCTTATTTGTTGATATTTCTTATTCAGTGTGTCATATACTCTAGTGGGCATCTCCTCATCCTTGTCTATTTTTTTGGCATATTCTAGAGTAATATAAGGATCATATTATATCCTTTGGGACACTTTCATGGAAATATAAATTTAATACATATACTTATATAATTGAATCATCAATTTAATTCATAAATATGTGATCATGTTTGTATAATTGATTCCCATACTTAATCTTCTCCTATTGCCATTATATTATATGTCTTTAGTTATTACCCCTCTTAGATCCCAACATCTAAATTTAATCCTTTTTTTAAAATGTGTTTTGTGTTTTATTTCCTATTAAAGGTGTTCTCATATTTTATATTGTTATCTACCTATACTAAGAGGGTTTTTATGGATCACCCCTACCTTGGTTGATTTCAAATCTTGGTCTACACTATTGGATAGTTGAGCAACTATCTCTTAATCAACCAGCTTGTCTGGGATGCATCAAGGAAATAAAAATGGAGACTAAAATGTTCCCTTTATTATAATTATGGTGTACTTAAGATAAGACCAATAATCCCCCAATTTATAATTGACATTTTGATCTATTCTGACAACCTTGGCATAGATTTTTGACATAACCTTGAAATTTCAAGTTTTTAAAAACCTTACTTTAAAGAATTTATGCCTAAAAAAAAAACATAAAAGTTAGTTAGTGACTAAATTTTTTTATTAACTATATTTTAGAATGAAAATATAAATAATAGTTCATTTTAATCCATGTTATAAATGGAAGAAACTAGGAACACTATATCACAAAGTATGAATACTTAATACAATGAATGAAACCTTGATATACATTTAAACATTAACAACATTCACTTAACCATGAAGAAAAAGAATTTTGAAATACATGTTAGTGTATTTTGAGTTTAAACACTTGTTAAACTTACATGATGTCATCAGTTTCATTTGTGGAAATAACCACAATTGAACAACCTTTATCACTAGTTCTAAGATAGCTAGGCAATTCATAAAACCAATAAATGAGAAATAAATCATTGATACATAAATCATAAAATACACTAATTCATTTTAACACATAACATAAAATAGCCTTATAATAGATAAGCTTATCTACATAACCACACTTGAAGCATATGTAAGCTTGATACTTAGTTGGATTATACTCTAGATGTGTAAACACTTATACATCTTGAATGCCATCCATGTGATCTTATTAGGTCATAGGACCACTTATGAATCCTTGATACTTAAATATTCATTCAAAAAGGTAAAATAACTTGTATAAGTAATTGCATCAAATAAATACCTAAGAAATTTGAGTGGAATCCAATAAATTCATTAAGTTATCATGACACCATCAAATTTCCTATAGACCTCTGGTGTGGTTATCAATGATCTTTATGGGTTTATAAAACCATACATCAGATCTTCTAAATTAAAACATAATAGAAACAACTTAATAAAGATAGTCTTTACCAATATTTGATCAAGCATACCCTTGCACCAATATTAATAACTACCATGACTTATGTTTTAGATGTTTAATACATAAACATCTAATTATTCATGAGATTAATTATCACAAGGGAGCATGACCTGATTTAATAAAAACAATAAAATACCAATAATTATCTAAAAATTAACCCAAGGTTTTCTATTTAGGATCTTTAATACACTAACCAAACTTACCACAATTATTCACTTGATCGATATGCAAATTCAAACATTTAATCATTTCTACTCAATTTTATTATTAATATAGAGGGAGAAGAGAGAAAGCTATAAAATAAGTTAATAAAAAATCTTACATAATCTATATGTTTATTACATAAATTTCCACTATATCATAAATACACCAAGGCAATAAATTAACTCTTAAGAACCAATCAATACATGAGAAATATCAATTTTTGAATCAATGTTTTAAGGAATAAAAATAACATTACCTATCATACCCAATGTATAGTTCAAACAAAAATCTCAACTCATATGAAATCAAATTTTCATTCCAATAATAATCTTAAACAACCTAAGTCACTAAAATTTTCTCATTATTGTTAATTGACTTAATGATTCCCCCATGATCTCATAGATTTATAAAGCAATAAAAAATGATAACATTGGGTCCTTATCATTAATTACATTCTCAAAATATTAATTACACAAATTTATAATAAACTAATATTGATAAGTCATTATTCATATTCACAAACAAGTAAATCACACACACACACACACAAAAAAAAAAAAAAAAATTGATGGCATCAAGTGTAAGTATTTCATCCATATTCATGTTCATTTAAAAATATAACCTATAAATGATAAATATAACTTACTTCAGCTATAATTCAATTCACATTCACATCTTAAAATTAGAAACTCATTAGCCATTCTATAAATGTCCCTTGAAACAAACATCAGGTACAACTGAATTATAATCTATAATAATTTAAGGATTATTATTTTTATATATTATTTAGTGATGGTAATCAATAACAAACCCTTTTTAACATTTACCTAATGTTAATGTAAAAAAATTAATGGATTTATATTTGAACCTTAATGATAATTTTCAAGTAATAACTAACTTAACCAATTCATAAATGAATTACAGTATTGGTTTCACTTGGATTTTCACCCTTTGAGGATATGTATCATCTCTTCTCATCTAAGTGGAACAATTGAAACACGTCTAGGCTTGTGGGTAGCCTATGAATGAGGCGAATCTCTAGATAGGGCTAGTTCCCTTGGTGTACCACTTTGAATCACTACTATACCTAAACTTTTTAAGGGAAAAGGGAGAGAGAAAACTAAAATAAAACTATCCTAAGGGATGTGATACACCAAATAATTTTATGACTTCTAACCAGATGTATGTTACACATGAGAACAAAGGACTAACCAAACATACACTTTTCCAATTTGAATCATCTCACATCAATGTTGCATTATGAGGTTATGGATGAATGTTTATGTGAGGAGGGATAGAAAAGAGGCCTTAAATGTCACTATTGAATAGGTTAACTCAATTAACCTTGAAACTTTCTAGAACACTTCACATGACTTGCAAGAAGAAGCTATAAATAGGTGAGAGGATGAGACAATATGTTAAAGAATCCATAGTCTTTACTTAGTAAGATCCATAATTCAAGTAGAGAAAATATAAATAGTTATGGAATAGGTAAAAATTAGTAATATTATTGATCAAATGGTATGAAAATGAGTAGGGATTCACCATACTTAGGTGGAACATAGTTTACAAAGGCTAAAATGGCTAGTTCTTATAGAACTTGAGAGAGAGAGGAGAAGAGATAAGTCATAATGTCACAAGAACACTTGTAAATATTAGGAAATTAGTTATATATGAATTATAAGAAGATTTTAAATGAAATATGCAAGGTCAAGAAGCAAAAGTGGCTATTCAAGGCATGAAACTCTTAAAAAGTCACATAAAAATCATTTTTCTGGATTAGAAAACTACCTTCATGATTTACCCCTATTTGAACATCCAAAAAATAACTAGGGGAAGTTATAATTATTATAATTATAGGTAAGTATTTTATAAATTACTCTCCATGAATTTTTTGTAGTCTTGATCATCTGTAATCATCTGGAAATGAGCTATCATTGCATGCACTCTAAAAAACTCCTTTTTTAGTCACCCCTCACACTTGGCCTCAAAATTGGATTTTTTTTTCCATGAAAATTAATTTTAAGGAGTGTATGAAACTTATAAATACTCTTAATTACCTTATACTACTTAATCACACCTTAAAAATCCATCCAATTGAAGTTTTCACACTTCTCACCATCATGCTCACTATGCCAGTTTTGACTAGCTGAGATGAAACTATTGATAGGAAAACTTAGGATATTTTTTGAGGAATTAAATTTACATGGGTAGTTATATTAATTCATAATATTCCTTCCAAAGTTTATTTCATCTCTTGAAACATCCTAGAACCTACACAATACATAAAATAGTCATAAATACTTTATTATATACTCCATCTATATAACTCCATACAACTCATCCTAATGGTATGGATATTAAGAGATTAATATGAAATTTAAAATAACTTTAATTGACAAAATATTACATTTGGGTAGCTTTTCATCTTCATTTCCTTCATCAGGTCACTAATAAGGGTTTAAGAGGGTTTTAAGCCAGTTTCCACTCTTAATATTTGTTCATGAAGGTTGGACATTGGAATTTCAAAAAAAAAAAAAAAAAATTGATCTTAAAGTCCCATATAAAATTCCCAAAACTTATAATATTCCCATTCATAGCCTTCAAGGAGATCTAAGCACTTCAACTTGGCCTATCGAGCTTATTTACTCATTTCTTGCATGCTTAAATTATCTCTGAAATAAAAGTGACTTTTTCAAGTGTTTCTCTACATTATAAAAGATTATAAACATATTTAACTACCCAAAAAACATTATACAATATGTTAAAATTCATATCTCATGTGAAAATTGAAAGTGACTCTCCATTTGGCTCTAGGCCAAAACCCTACCCTTTAGGCTTGACTACAACTCTTGTGGATTTGGACCTCTTATTGAGTTTCATAATTTATTTCTTGGTTTTACATGTTTTATTATGTGTAATTAAACTTCTCACACATTATTTAAAGGTTAACTTATCTTCTTGTCTCACCTTATCACCCATCTTCTCCAACCTACCATTTTATGCATAGAGGGAAGTGCCCTCTATTTAAGACAAAATAGAGGGAAATTACCCTATTTTTTCAAAAAAATTAGGTATTTTATGGGATTATAAAAGTGGTTAGGATATATATGAAATTTTTTACTCCTTTATCAGGTCTCTAGACCTCCTAACCTCTTTAAAATCCAAGACAAACTCTTTAAAAGGTATATTGTGGGTGTAGTGTTTGGGGTAAGACTAGATGCTTGTTTGGAATCTTTTATTTGATTGTTTTTAATATGAAAGAGAATAATTAATATTATATAATAATTATTGATATATCTCCAATACATTCATCACACTATACTTTCATGTACCCCTCCATATACCTTGAACTCTCAAGACTAAGTTCTATCTTTTAATTATGTTTTGTTCTAATGTACTATACTTGTAGGTTACATTACATAGATTGAAATTTAAAAATATTGAATGATACTCTTTCACACTTTCCAAGATCATATATCAGTGGTTTTAAATTATACTCGCACTAATTAGGCTATACTATCACTTAGGATTTCAAACCTACTCACTATATGGCATAATCAAACAAATTCAACTATGTTAGGAATAAATGAGATCTTATAGGTGTAGGTTGAGCATGTTATAATCTAATAATAATGTATAAATACTTTAATTTAATATTACATGGTAACTTATAATTTTTTATATCTGTATTTATCTTTTATATGCTCAAATAATTACCTAAGCACCTTGTTTAGCTCATTATCTGCCTTCCCAGTTGTAGGTGAGCATTTTTTTATGGAAAACTTGTAGGTGTAAATAGGGTTTAAACTCAATATGTCACCATATTTAAATGATTATTTAGACCAAAAATTTTCTCTTACACCATATACAATCTTTCAACCTTGGAGGCAAGGTCTAGTTTGCAACTTTACATGAAAGAAGGTCTCTTGGGACTCAAACCTGTAGATGTCAATGAAGTATTTTAGTGTCTTTGTAGGTAACTTTGAGCCTTAAAACTTCCAACCTCCATTAGTGATCTACCCTCAATATTTTTTATAGATATTTTCCTATGATATGGATACAATATTTAGTCACTTAGATGACTGAAAACCTTTATAAACCTTGTTATATGACCCTCACTAAAATGCTTTAGGCCTCTATTTTGACATTTTAGGGATTAGATCCTAAAACTCAATCCTTGAATCCTTTGATCATAGTTTACACTTCCCTTTACCAACCTAATCCTAAAAATAGGTCTATCAAGGTCTACATAACATAGTATGATATAAAAGGTTTACATCTCATACTTCAAGCTTTCTATATGGCTATTTGGTTTCCTGTTAACACCTATAGGTGGTTATGCTAATATACAAGTTGTGAAGATGAGGATGGGTAGTGGACATGTGGCAGACCTTCCATTGAATTTTATATCCTAAAAAACTTTAAAAACACAATTTTTTTATCATGAAGGACATAATAAAAGGTCTAAAACTCCATCTTAGTATTTTTTTTTCTTTGTTAACACCCCCTGTAGGTGGCCATTTTCAAGGTACATGTAGTAATATAAGATGGTAGCCAGTGAAAGTTGCATTTGATCTTAAAATGGATTTTGACCTATATACAAGATTGAAAATGAAATATATTCATTGTATAGAATAATACACATATCAGAGGATCCCTCCCAATGTGATTTATCTTCATGAGAACACTTGTATATGCAAATTAATGGCAGGAGATTTTATGGAAGTGTTATATTTGATTGCCATAATCCTTTTCTCACTATTTAGAAGATCTATTTGTTTTTTCACATTCCAAAATTAAGATAAACACTTTGAAAAAATAATTAATTCTCCATGAATGTGTTTCATATCTTTGCATAGTTTGCCTAGTTCACTTTATATGACAGTCTTTGAGCAAACTAATTTTATAACACTTTATGACTAGATCCTATGGGATACTGCTTTGGATAATAAAATGTAAATGAAAATAGATCACTATAACATTTTAAACATGATAATAGACTTATTTCAACCCCATGGAATCACTTTCAAATCATGAGAAACTCGAAAAAGGTGAAAAACTACCTGTAACATAAAATAATGCATTCAACTACAGTCTAAGCTACTTTTCCCATCAAAACATCATGAATCATGAAAAAAAGAATGGAGAGAATTTTAATAGGAATTATAAATAATCTATGGTCAACATCACTAACTGGTTTGTATGGAATTGTCCAAATTGGAGCAAAACCTATAAGGTGTAGGAAATAGTGAGCAAAAAAACATAGTCAACTTGTAAAGGATGGTTCATAAAGCATGTTTGACCAATATTGTAAATATTTTTATTTAAATATATCTCTATAATTTTAATTTCACCTCCCAAATTTTTTTGACCTAAAACTTCTCCAACTGTCTGTACCAAGCATAAACTTGTTAACCACTTCTTCATCTCTAAAAAGGCAAAGAAGGAGTAGAATGGTTTTAGATTTAAAATGTCACTTCTAAATAATTTAAATCATGTAAATGAACCTAAATAATATTAATATATTTCATGTCCTTTTCCCATGTGTCACCTTCCCTCATAGGTCGTACAAGTGTTGAACTCCCTCTTTTTAGTTGGTTTCTTGATCTTCAATTAGATAACCTAAAATATTTATATGATTTTAACATTATTGATATTTAATATTACTTATTGGACATTTTTTATTAAATAGTGACGCTTGAGAACCTTGAAAATTATGCCACTTGCATTTATGACCCCTAAAAGCCTTCTAAATGACTCAAAATGACAAATTGACTAATATAACTAAGACCAAGGATAAGATGACATTAAATGACATAAAATAACTTATAATACACCCCATTAAAATATATTTGACCTTTAAAACATCTAAAAATTCAATTTTTTACCTATAGGGGTCCCAATTTGACCTGTAGGGTCAAATTTGGTCAACAATTATCAAACTTAACAATTCATAATACACAACTTTACAATACATAGCCAACTTATTTTAATAAAAAAATAATGGATTCATTTGTCATTTTTAATAAACCCATTTTTCATTATTATTCCATGTTATGCATTGAATCAAAGAAACACTCATTTCCTTTTAAAAGTGCATATAAAGATATCAAAAAGTTAGCAGGTTAACACTAAAATAAATGTCCATACCATAAACATCAATCAAAACCTATAACAATATTTACAATCATTAATTTACAAACATAAAAGAGGAAAAATTATTTTAATTTTATAATTAAAAGAATGCATATCCATATTGCATAGTATGTAGTAAAATATAATGACTCCCAAAAGCTTAATTTTCACTATGAATTCAAAAACAACTCACAACCAAGTCACAATACAAATTTTTTAAGACTAAACACTTTCCTATATCTTCATTTGAAATTATGACCATCTCACTATTAAGAGACTCAATTATACTTAAATATTAGTAATGAATAGAAATAATCTATTTGAATGCAACTCAAAAAATAAAATAATATTTAAGCAATGAATATAAATAAACATTTTCAAATGAAATTTCAAACATGGAATTATGATCTTAATAATTTAACTTTGAGAAATATTTATAATCAACTATTCCCTTTCCCATTTAAGTATAATATATACTAATACACATAATAGTAAACTTGAGAAACATTTCCAAATTTCCATAGATTAAATCAAGATAAAGAAAGTAATATATATCAACCAACAAACATCCATTCAGGTATGAATCATAATTAATAATCATTTCCATGCCATATTTAAAACATGATAATCATAAATCCTTCATTTCCCTACAGCATTTCTTCATTGTTACATCAATGAATGTATATGATGAAAGGAGTGAATAAGTAATACATTAGGAACTTTGTTTACTTTAAATTAACATTATTATCATAATGGAGAAAATCTATAGCTAAATACCAAAAACATCATTAACATAGTCATATAAAACCTTACCAAATGAAATCCACATCGAGATATAATAATGTGTTATAAAAAATATGAACAACTAATCTATTATGCCATTGTCTGATCCAATGAAAGAGATCAATCATGAAACCTAATCTCTTATGAAAGATAATCCCAAACATTGGTAGGTATACTACCCAGCCCAATCATTGATTGGTGGTGGAGGTAGGTACCCAAAGACAAAGCCTACATCACTCAAAGAATCTAACAAGCATAATGTAATTGTTTAAATAAGTTTTTTATAATAATCAAGGGTTCAAGCCAAATAAAACACATGAACCAACAACTCCATTATATCCAAGATTAATTCAACACACACACAATTGAGGCATAAAGTAGTCAAATAAACATCTAAAAGGGATCGAGTTTAAAATTCCAAAACACCAGAAATCATCAAAAAGACCTAAAACACAAAACCAAATTAGTAGATCAACCAATGAATATTTTCAACACTTGAGTTTACCCATACACCATAGAGGGGCAAGGTATTCTCATGGTCTCACCCTTCAGGCTTTCCTCAACTAATTTTTACAAAATAATAAATAGATTTAGGTCTATTCAAGAACCCATATGCTTCCAAACCTTTAACTAATATATTATTTAAATTATCAAGAACCTAATAAATGCATTACCTCATAAAACAAAGATTTAAAATACATTTACTTATTATTAAGACATAATGTGTTACTATAAAATATTAGCCCCAAATCATATTACTTCTTCTTTTCCTCCTTTTATTTTTTTCTTTATTTTTCATTTTTATGTTGTCAAAGTTCAAACTAGATTTACTCCTCATTCCACTAGATGGAAATCATACCTTAAAAATCATATGCATGGATTCTATAGTCATGAATTCAAGTTCAAAACCCTCAGTTTATTGTATGAATCCCATGAAAACCACCATGTACACTATCCATCAAGACATTAAGTGAAATAATTGAATGATGAACCCTAATTGAGTATGCCCAAAGTCAGCCACGAAATCCATCATGGTTTTTTTAATTGACCATGGTAAAATAACATGCCATCAACCTAAGTCTATTTGACTTATGGTTGAATTTAACTAATGCCATCATCTTATACTTCCAAACCATAACCATTTCTTAGCTTACTATTCATTTCATCCTAGTCCTAAACCAAAAATAGTAAAGGAATTCAATTGACCCAAGACTAATAAATAAAGTAGACTAACACCAGAACCAATATACATTTATCCATAATGAACTTTCAACCAAACCCATAAAGTCATCAACAATATTTGATCATCATCAAAATTATGCAAGCACATAATATAATGTTGTATAAAGATCAGTTTAAAACCAAATTAAATGTTCTAAAATGTATCACAATATACAAAATATAATATCCATAATTCATAATAGTACTAATGATTAGTCAAAATCAATGTACTATGAAGTTGTGGTCATGATAACTATCCATTTATAGCCTTGTATAATATAAGGTTTGAATATATTTGTTATCCTTTCAATCTACTTTCTGAATCTAAATATATGAAATATGTTATGGTCATCAAAAAATTAATTCTTGGGGTATTGTAATGAAGGATCCCATGGATCTTCTCTAGGAGGAGTGATAGTGAATGTGAATGCATATAATAAATATGACATCATATAGAGATGTCCATTTGGCCTATTCTTAGACTTATTCATTCAGTATTTGAGGTTGAAAAAAATGATTTCTCCAAGAGCAGGTATTCTTTTAGTGTCTAGAATAATGTCTAGAAGAGGGACCCAAATTTCCCTAACATGATTGATATTAACAAAATCATATAACATGTTCAATAAGGCCATGGCATTCAAGTTCCAGTCTTGAACCTAATAATTGGAGTATTGTTGATTAGAGTTGCTAATACAAACTTATTTATGTCTACTGCCTATGTCTTCCATGTATCCTTGACATTGTTATTTGCCAACTAAACATCTAAAACTAAATAATTATATGTCATATCATTTGTTGGAATTTGATAATATTTTTAAAATTCCTTTCCAAACATGTATTCCATAGATGTAAGGCTATGAATACATTGAAGAATGTTCCCAAATAAGTCTCCAGCCACAAATAAATTGAAAAGGGCATCTATACAAAGGAATACATCTTATTTGGTGGTGGAATTATATAGTAACATTATATTTATTACCAATAATTCATCTATATATTATTGATCTTGTAGAGACAACTGGTCATCTTCTTTGTATGGCTCTATTATATCTACCTCTATACATATTATTCTATAATGTTAGATTTTATGATCAATTATGGCTAGATTAAATATAATGTCAGTATAATCTATGCTACAACAAAAAATGAACATGGACAAAGAAAGATTACCTTTCTAAGTTGCCATTTTAGTTCCTCTAAAGAATAATGTGAATTTGAAAAATCTTGGGTCTATAGTCACAAGAGAGATTTGATAGTATCTTTTAGAGATAATAAGAAGCAAATGTGATTTCCTCTTATATTTTGGGATGAAATATGTAGTTGATTTAGTTGCATTTGAACATTTAATGCCCAAATCCTCAATTCATGGGAATTAATTATAGACAATGGCTCACTAACTATCTATTCTATTTTGAATTTGATTTTCATGATGTTAGATTCCATGGGGTTGTTTTCCACATGGCAGTTTGTCACATCCTTTTATTACCTAGTCTCCTTGATGAGTCATTTATTAAGACACATGTCATTATATCATGTAACTAGGATGTATATTTATTTTTTTGCATTTGCTTATTTAGAATATGACATGTGGTCTCTTATCACTTAATCAATTAAAATTTATCTTTATGTCTTTGGCCATTGATCATGACTTAGGGAGATGCAGACATGTGGCCCAATCACATGTATTCACTTAATCACTTAGATTTTTTACTTGTGTCATTATGTATAGGTGACTGATGAGTGGGATCATGATATGTGGATGGTTCTCACTCATAAAGATGGTCACTGAAGGTAAATTTTTGGTTATTTGTGTATAGGATATGGATGAATGATATGATGACACATGGATTACTCTAGGTCATCTATATGCTCTGGGACATATATACTTCTTACATGTACCTATCAATCACATATGAGAGAGATGAAAACACATGGATAGTTTTCTCTCATCTATATGGTCATTGAGGGTCAATGATTTGATTTTATATAGTTAAGTGGGATGATAGTATATGAATGGTTTCCTCTTATCCACTTAGAATATTTTTAATGTACAGGGAGTGAGTGAGTAAGATTGAGATGTGTGACATGATCTCATTAACCTGGATACTTAGGAAGCCTTTTGCCTTAGTCTATTTTTGTATAATTTGTGAGTAAGTAGGATGATGACATGTGGATGATCCTCATTTGCTCAGTTCTTAAATGAAAAATTGGCTTAGAAGTTCTTATATATAGGCCTCAGATAAATAGGATTGAGACATATGGATGGTCCTTTCTTATGCACTTGCTTAAGAGTTATATAATTTATTTGTTTAATGTCTATGGAGTGAGTGAATAGGATTAAGATGTGTGGCATGATCTTATTAACTTGGATAGTCAATAATCCCTATGCCTCGGTCCTTTTGTGTATAAATTGTGATGACATGTAGATGCTCCTCATTTTCTCAAATTCCCAAATGAAAAATATCCTTAGAACTATGGGTATTTATTCATGAAGAAGTTGGATAAAAATGTGTGTCATGATGTTACTATCTCAACCTATCTAAATACTTATAATACTTTACCAATATTGTGTTTGATGGTTATTTAAGCATAAAAGAGACATTTGAAAAAAAGTGGTTTCAACTCTTAAAGTTAATATAGTTGTAAAAGGAAAAAAAAACTTTCACAAACACCTATTTAGCTCTATTAGTCAAAACAAAGTCAAACCCTAATTTTAATAAATACTTAGATAGGAAAGCTAAATATCAATAAGAAAAATTCAATATCAACCTTGATTTCAACTTAATCCTAAAGTAATGACTCATAATTTGAATTTAGACTTAATTTATAAAAATAAGACATGCACATGAAATTTATAGGCCAAAGTGGGTCCTCATTTTAAAAATTGAAAATGAGGAGTGTTGGTCATAATAAATGGTGACTCAATGAGGAAATACTGTAGATTATTTCAGAACCCTAAATATTTGGTCCATACATCATGAAAAAAATACATAATTTATAAGAAGAAAATAAATAAATTAGATAAAGTGAAAGAGGTTTTGACATGTCCATGAAACATACTAACCCTTTTCATTTATCAAATTGTGTGTGATTTTGTGAAAACAATTTATCCTTATTATGTGAGTTTTAACAAAGATTACACAAAAGTTGAGGTCTCTTTGTTCCCCCAATTTTTTTATTATATCATCTAAGCACAAGTCTTGGGAAGTTAGGTATTTCTCTGATACTGGCAAAGTGTCTATATCCTTGACACATATACCTTTTATCCCACTTTAATCATTACTCTACTGTTAGCTAGACATTCATAGCCTTGACAGAAATTACTCAAATCACCCCTCTTCCATGTTTTTTGTTATTTTATATATATTTTTGAACCTTTCATGGAAGAAGGGTTGGGAACCACCATTATCTTGGTTTAAAAAAATAAAATTCATTATAGATCAAATAATTTACTTATATTTTTCATTTCTCAATGTTTATTATCTCTCAAACAAGTTTTAAGCATGTAAATGTGCAAATGATCTTTCAAAGTGACAAGTCTTTCTAAAATTTGCATGAAAATATTGAAGTAACTTTCATAGTTCTTATGGAATTATTCCATTTAGATAAAATTTCAATTTAACCATGGCATATATCATAATTTGAATACTTCAAATGCAAAATAAGTAATCTTCATAAGTACCATTTAAATGATTTTAACCATCCCTTTTTAGGAGAGGTTTCATAAAATACATGTAACAAGTGAATTTGATTGTTTTGAATTTTAAGAAGGCCAATATAAAAAAGTAAGACATTTAATCTCAAAAAATAGGAAATATAACATAAGAAAGTGGGAAATATAATCTTGGAAAATAAGAAATGTAATCTAGGAAAGCATGAAAGCTAATCTAATACTACTACTCAATTATAACTCTCAGTCATTCTAAGATGTTTCTAATTGGGGCAGCCATAAAATAATGTTTTATAAATTGCCTATTGATTTTAAATATCAAGTCGTTACCTTGTATATCTTTCAAGTAAAAATCATTGTTACCCAAAATTTCAAAGATTTGATATGGGCCAATCCACAATGGAGTAAACTTGTCATTTTTTCCTTTATTTTCATGTACTTTATCCCATAAGAGGACTATATCTAAAATTTGGAAAACTTTGACCTTTGATATTTTGTCAAACCATATCTTGAATATATCTTAATGTTTGTTGAATTTATGTAAAGCTCTTATTCATATATTCCCACTATGATAATGTCAAGTAGTATTGATTGAATTATTTCATGTTCTTTAAAATATTATTGCATGAGTTGGTACATTCGTAGCTTAAGAGTAAAGGGAAATAAAAATTGTTATCCATATACTAACAAGAAAAATAATGCCTCAAGGGCATGTTTATGTCTTATTATGTCTACCCATAATGGGTATTTCAACAATATTCCCCCCCCCTTGATTTATCTTTTGTTAACTTATTTATTGTATCCATCAAGTTTTTATTAGTAGTTTCTATCACTCCATTTCCTTATGGATTATAGTTAAAATAGAACTTGATAGTAATCTAATTATTATAATCTCATTCGATGAACTCTATAGATTATAAATCTAGACTATTGTCACATACTCGATAAATTGGTGTCTCAAATCTAGTTAATATATTCTCTTCAAGAAATTTGATCACATCTTTGTCTCTATAATTATGTATCACTATTACCTCACTCTATATAGTACAATAGTTTATAGTTATCAATGTGAACTTATGCTCTATTAAATATTTGGGGTTGATGACTCCCATAATATCTAGTCCCCATTTTGTGAAATGGCATCGTTCAATTATAGGTTTCAAAGGTATTATTATGTGTACTTGTCTTTTACTAAATATTTGGCATTGAGGGCATATTAAAACATGGTTGTGAGAATCTTTGAAAATAGTAGTCCAATAATAACCCATCCTTAAAAAAATGGGATTGTGGCATTACCTAAAGGATGTCCACTACTAATCATCTGGTGGAAGTTATCAAGGATATATATAAATTCTTCTTTATATACACACCTGAAATAGATGCATTCATACTTTTTCCAATATATCACTTCATTATTTATCATGTAGTGTATTGATTTGAGCCTGAGCACTCACCTTTGTTATCTATATAATTAAAGAGGGCATGATCTTATGAATAAATAATGAATAATTTTATTTTACTAATCACCTCATAATACCTATAATTGGTTGATTTATTTGATAGATATGTATGGATCAATCTTTACCATTAGTTGGATGATATATTGTGCTATTACCATTTTAGTATAATTGATTTCTAGATTTAATTCATGTAACTTGGCCATTCACTTCCCCTCCTTTCACCTAGCTCATTTTAACCAAGCATGATTTTGATAGTTGGGTCTAGGACAATGATGTAATTCTTATTTCATAGAATATAATGTTTGAATTTATTCACTAACATGACTTTAGTTTTTCTATCATATAATACTTTAGTTTTTCATATTTTAAATTATTACTCATAAAGGAAATAGTATTTTCATCATCATATACTCTTTGTGTGAGTATTATTTCTATAGTGTGTTCTTTTTCAAATAAATACTAGAATAAATCCTTGTTGAAATTTGGGTTGATCAAAACTAGAGCTTGGGAAATGGCAATCTAGATATCCTAAAATGATTTCTTTGCCTCTATTTTCTATTCTAATTTTTCATCTTGCATCAGCATAGCATTCAATGGATTGGAAATATCTACAAATCTTGAAAAAAAACTATGAAAAAAATGTTTCTTAATGAGGAAGGACTTCATTTCATTTTTTCTTCTAATATATAATTTTTTTGAAATAGTTTTTACTATCTCTAGATCAATTGAGGTGCTTTCCTTGGTGATAACATGGCCTATAAATTTACCTTACGAGACCCCAAAAATACTCTTTTTGGGTATGAGTATATCCCATATATTACACATCTATCAAATACTCTTTTTAGATGGGCCACATAATCTATTATGTCTTTAGAGAAGACAATTAAGTCATCCATGTAGATGATGATGCACTAACCAATGAGTCCTTGAAAATAAAAATCCATGGCCCATTATAAATTATCACTTGCATTGATTAATCTAAATGGCATTATTTTGTATGCAAAATTTACCCAGTTGGTATTGAAATTGGTTTTCATTCTAAAATTAGTCTCCACCAAGATTATGTTGTAGCCTAAAAATCCATCTAAATTTGAAATTATTTCTTACCCACTAACTATCTAAATTACATCATCTAGTTAAGGTAAGGGATAATTATCCCTTTTTGAAGCTTGTTTTAGGTTATTAAAATCCTCACATAGCCTAATTTAACCATTTTTCTTTTATACAAGGACTAGATTTTTTACCCAAGTAGAATGCCTAATAGGAAATATAATTTTACCCTCTAATAATTTTTATAGTTCCTTCTAAATAAGGGGCTCTATAATAGGGTTAATTAGTCTTTATCTCTACTTGAAAGGTTTATGCTCTTATTTGAGTAGTATAGTATGTATGGTAACTCTGGGATTAAAAAAATTAAGTCTTCCTAAGTCCAAATGATCACTTATTTATATTATGTCAATAAATACATAAAATTTTGCTTCTCATTTTATATATCTCACTCCAATGTTAACAGTTTGGGGATGCTCATTTATTCCTAAATTTACCTTGGCAAGTTGAGATTCATCTGTCTAAGACTATTTTTTATTTTTATCTTGGAAATCCATGTAAAAGACTCATTATAAAGAGACTATCCCTTTGGGTATCCTAATTTATTTTAATTGGAGGATGCCATCATTTTCCTTTTCTTTATTCATTGGTTCAAAATCATTTTCATCAATAATATGTGAATTTAAGGCACTAAAATTTCCCATGAATTGAATGATTTATTGGTCATCATTAAATATCTTAAATTGGTCAACTTTATTAGGAACTAAATTCCATGGTACTAATTCTATAGATAGTTTCCATATTTTTATTCTTAAAGTGGAGCTTGATTGGTTACAACCAAAGAATTAGCTATATAATTTTGCTCTCTAGTGTTGATGCCTAAATATGTATCATTGGTGGTTCTTAGTGTTTATGAAATGCTACTCATTTTTGAATTTAGATAATCCAATGCATGAATTTAAAGTTGTGATAATCTTGTTTATCTTTGGTGGAGTAAAGGTAGAACAAGTGATTGTTTCACAAATTTATATTGGTTGGTGGTTAGGAGTCACTTTGGCTCAATAGTTGATCTTTAATTTTGAAGATAACCTATTCTATTAAAAGTGAATTATGTTTAAACCATATTCTAAATCTAAACCAATATGAGTATTCACAATGAAGCTAATCTAAGGTGAACTAATAAAAAAGGAACAAAAGGAAGGTTAGGGTAGAAAATAGGGGTGTTATTGATCATTATTTAAAACATTATGACAACATTCTAATTTCATCTAAACATGAATTTAACCAATATATAATGTAAAGTAACATAATATCAAATCTTATCACACTTCAGGCACACATATAAAGAAGGTATGAAAATATACAAATAAGAACCAATTTCACTTTAAGAATTTCACCCCTACAAGCAAATAGCATTAGCTCAGATGCAAGAAGAGAAAAGAGAGTGAAGTAAACCTAAGAACATTCAACTAAACTAGCATTAGAATAAATTAGCAACTCTGCATTTAAATATAAACATCTAGAATTCATAAGAACCATTAAAATCTAAAAATAAGACTAGGAAAATGAGAGAGAAACCATGCTAGCAATTCAAATAAGAAAATATGGAAAAAATTTGCAAAACTCCTTGTTTATATTAATTTTATCAAAATTTACAAAATAGTTCTTGACTCCAAAAAACTTTCTCCTTTATAATTGATAATAGATATTTATATAGACAATTCATGAGGTATGCTAGTTAGTCATGTCAAATATTAAGGACAATTGTCCTCTTATAAACAATCTAGAACCTTTTAAAAGTCTCCCAATGACTAGAATATAGGCAATGTGCTTTAAAAATTACACATGCCTTTATAAAAGGAATATTTTATTTTCAAAAATATACAATGTCTCTATGCAATATAATATCCCAAGTCAATTGGCTTGACTTTGGGACCCTTGTTCTGATGTAGTCTTATGCCTTCCCTAAAATATCTTCATTCTATAATGATGTTCATTGATTAGTTGGAGATCAATGATAGGTCTCATGAACAAATCCTTTTATTCATCTTCTAGGCCCTTGAGATCCCTCTCAACCCTTTCTAAAGCTTGTCTAATGCTCCTGGCATATCCTATTTATTCCTTTGATGATAAAAATAGGCCCATGATCTTCTTGTTATCATCCCCTATTTTCCCTTGTCCTTGATTTCTCACATCCTACATAAAATGAGTAGTTTTGTTCTTGAACTCCTCATCAATGATAAGGCCCAATAGACTGAGTATGGTGAGCTCTTTGATCAGGATGTCCAATATGTGTAACATATTATCTTATTGCTATTTGAGGTCCTCAGAAATGTCCTCCATCTACTTAGACCAGCTGATTAGGTCCTTGATCTTATCAATTAATATATCCATATCCATATTTAGGTGGGATAGGTTGATTGTCTTGACCTCAAGGATTTGATTTTTAATCAAGACTTTGATCAAATCCTTCACTTGATAGCTCAAAGCCTGCCATTAGATAACTTGGCCTATAACCATGGTTCTTTATTTATTCACTACCTTTTGATTAGTCTTGACTAACTTTAAAGAGTTGCACAAATCAGCCATGGTGTCTTCAAATTGCCTGAATATATCTTCCTAGATTAACAAGATAGCTTGTTCTTTCAAATTCTTGTTCTACTACGAGATGCCCTTGATCATTATTTATAATTGATCTGACTGATCTTGAGACATTTAAAGAACATTTTATTTAAATATTGAATCCTCACTAAGATTTTATCCTCCAACTAGATTTCATCTAATAAAATGTTCCACTTTTTGGAAAGTGAACTCCTCTCCACCAACCATGGCCTTCTTCTAAATTATCTTCTACAAACTAGCAATTATTAGGTCAAATTTAACACCCACTAAAGATTGTGTTACCTTTGGATCTAGAGTTTCCATTTGTACTCCACTTTATTCTCCTATAGAAAACATCCTCCTTTCATCTTCCTTTTGCAGAGCTAGGATCCATAGCTAGACCTCCTCATGAATAAGGATATTGATGGTCTTCATCATAACCCATGGATGTTGTGCACTTGGTACCTTTTGAGATTTTCCATAGATGAACCATTCTGGAATGTTTAAACCTTGAATTAAGTTTTCTTCACTAAATATGTTAACTTCACTCTAAGGAGGAGTGAAAGTCACTTTGGGCTTCTTTGCCTTCACTAGAATAATGGCCAATTTAGCTTTTATTTTGGGGGTGTCTATAAGAACTAGATCCAAAGCTTCCTTCCCCTTATCTTCCTTTTTCTCATCTATTTTTTAATCCTCAAACTTATAGGCTAATGATAGCATTTTGAGGGTATCCTCAATGGTCTCATCAGGGTCCAATGTTACTATGTGAACCTCCTACATTGGTGATCTTAGTTCCTCTACTTGGATTGAATATGATGTTATCTCTCCAAGCCTTATCTATTCTAGCCTATATTCAACTTGTTCATCAAGTCTGGACTCTATTTGTAGCTAGGTTGGTGGAGGTTTATAAGGTGTACAAATAAAAAATGATACTACATTTGCCCTAACTACCATATGCCATCATCTCCCTTTTTCTCTGTTTACATCCTAAATTTTGGATTGATGTTGTACCTTTTTAATCTAATGGTGACCTTAGAGAATGAAGAGGCTTTTATGTATATGGGGTCAAAAGGACCAGGTTAGTGATCATAAGGGACATTGATTCTTTTAGCTTTAAAATGTTTTTTAACTCTTCCATGTGGATCCCACTACCTTAGCTCATCAATTTAAAGATTAAAGGAGGTCTTATGTTTTAAATTAGCCTCAATATTATCCCATTATGAAAACATAGTTATACCAATGGTTATGTGGAGGGTGTGAATTAGTCACTTTTTTTTAGTCTTACAAAGACCATTTATTCCATTATAAATTTGGAAAACTACGTCTTACTCTATAAGCTTATTTAGCACATGGAATGGTAATATAGTGGGGTGCATTGAGTTCCCTCAATATTTATTATTGTGAAATTAGGATATAATTAGATGTCCCATATGGCTTCAATAGTTTTCTTTATTAGGGGTCTAAATCCCATCATTGGGCTCCCTATGATAGCATCATTAAGGTCAAGATATAAATAATCACATATGAATTGGATGTGATCCCTGTAATTAAAGATATGTAACTAGGATTAATACTATGAGATAGTTTATGTCCTATCACGTGACCATTCCCTAAGCTTGGAGATCTTTATTTTGGCAAGGAAGGTATCCAAAATTTATGGCATCATGTAGAAATGGGCCCTACTCTTCTTGATTGCATAAAATTGTCTACTCAAACAAGTGTTGATTATTTCATCGAGAGGAGGGGTGACTTGTTTCTTAACCATGAAATAGATTAAGGCAACCTAAAGTTTTTTATCTACATATGTAGTAGATGTAATTACACATAATATATTAATCATTATCATAATCATCCTTATTTGATGCCTAAATTGACCGGTGAGGATGTTATTATTAAAGTTAGAAAACACTTGGTTTATAGAATACAACCATAGGGAAAGGATGCTCTTTAAATCATTATCTTTGGAAAAATTATTGATTATGGCCATGTCTACTTAGGGCTTAGGAAATTTTTAATAATTTTCAAAATCTATGGGGGAGATGTTAGCAATTTTCCTAAAACTACCCTCATGAACAATCATTCCCTTATCTATTTTTCCATCTTTAAAAATAGGAGACAAAATGTCTATAAAATTCAGTACCTTAGGTTTATTTATTGCATAATGCAGTCCTATAATTTGAATGATGAATACTTCATAGTATTTTATTTTTCCATACATGTTCTTCTCTTCCTCTATTATTATGGGTTAGTGGTTCTCAATGGAACAAAACAAGCTCAACTAGTTATTGTCCCCTATATTTAGAGCTATGGAATCAAAATGTGTATCCTTAAAAATCCTCCCTTCTACATCTAAAGTCAAATAGAGCTCCACATCTTCCCTTGAAACACATTTCTAACCTACCATAGCTGTGAATTTATATGAATTACTCACTATTGGTTTATAGTTCAATTTTGGATCAAATTATCCTTGTACAAATGACAATACAGTCTTCTTTGGCTTTATTATAATTAGCACACAATAAAATTAGGGTTTTCATACTTGATATAGCTTTCTTGAAGGTTTTTTTATAGTGTTTTAATGGCAGTATTTGTTTGAACTTATGTAATATTCATGACTTGGAATATGTTTAGATCTTTGTATTTATACCTTTTCTTTTCTAATCCCACAAGATTTTTTAATTTGGCATATTATGCTTATGTGGATTCAATATGGCATTACCATAGCATCTTTCTCATTAATATTTGAAATATGACTATTTGTCATTTTTAGACACATATCATCATTACATTAGTTTTGAACCCTTTGAAAAGTATCCTTTATTTCATGACATTAGATCTATTTATGTGGATCAACATGGTTCATTTATATCAATCTAAGAAATTAAACATCTTTGGTTGATTTGTTATAGTCCCCATGGTTGTGACACTTGGCACTTCTGCATTCATCCTGATCTTTATTAAAATGTCAACTTTAATCTCACACTATTGGATCAACTCTATCTAGACAAATGCACTCCATTGATCTTGATCTATTTGATGATGTCTTCTACTCCATGGACTATTGATCATAATGTGTATTCTAATCCATGTATTATTGATCTTTGAAATATGTTTGATCTTTAATTTATGTTCTATGATTATGTCACTTATCATCTCTACATTTGCTCTTGACTTTTCAATCTTCATTACACACCATTAGATCTTGTTTAGATAGATCAATGTGATCTATCAGATCTCAATATGATGGGTGGAATGCCATTAGATACTCAATATTCCTTTTCTAAAATTATGACACTTTTCACCTTCTCATTCATCTTAGGCTCTATTGAAGCTTTGACTTGACACACACCATAATTATAATGTGTACACTTAGTCACATACTATCAATATTTGGGGACATGTTCAATTTTTAAATATCCATTATGGGCTTGACACTTGTCATATCTATGTTGTCTTTGAGTTCTTTTGAATTGTCAACATTGATCTCGTGCCATTATATCATCTTTGACTAATCAATTGTGCTCCATCAGATCATCTTTTACTACATACCATTGGATATTTGGTAGGGTTCCCATAATGGCAACACTTGTCACCTTCTCACTTATTTTGGGGATCCCTTTAATTCCTAAATTTTCACACACCATTAGGTCAATCTTGCCCAAGTAAATGTGTAACATCAATCTTTCAGTCAATAAAATAAAACTAAGTTAGGATCAAGGAATATAAGGAACTTAGGTTAAAATATTTTATATTAAGGCTCTATTCATGTTAATAAACATGATAAAACCTTAGGATATAGTTTTTAGGCTAAGATCTAAAACATTATAAAAGGGACCTCATGAATGATCAAAGTTATGTCATAGAGTATTAGCCTAGGTTTTTTGTTGTATTAATAAATATAGTTAGAACTTTATGGTAAGGTTTTAGGCTAAGCTTGGAACATAACAAAAGGGACCTTGCATTAGTTAGACCATATGGAGATAAAAATAACAAAGGGGGGCTGGAGACATAAAGGACCAAGTACGAATTTTTAGACTAAGGTTTGGTTCATGTTAATAAACACAAATAATCCTTAGGATGAAAACTAAACTAAGTATATGGTTCAATTAATTATTCTCACATAAATTTAAATTCAATTCAAAAGGGGTATAGGTTAAAATATTAGACTAGGTTTTTAACATGACTTAAAATAGATTGCATTAATCTTTGACAAACCAAAGGCTAGTAAAAGATCAATTTATCATTGAAGCACAAAACCTTAAGCATGTTCATTCCCAAATGAGATTCCATTCAACATAAATTATAGAAACATAGGCAACAATCATTAGCAACATTAGAAGGGGTAAAACAATAATCATTTGAAAATATGTCAATTAACCCAAATGAGAACCATGTCTGGAGGATCTTTAGATAAAATAAATGTGTAAACATGATAGTGGTACTTCTGTTAAGTGATTTTTCAACTTTAAGGTAAAAAATTTCATAATTTAAAACAAGGGTCCCCATTTTTCATAAATGGGGGTATGTTGAACTCAACAAATGGTGACTTTTTGTTATAATTGAAAGACTCTGGTTTAGACTAATAATTAGGTTACTTATTCCAATTGATTAGGGACCATTATTAAGATTAGTTCATGATTAAAATAAGTCATGCATATGTATAATTAGGGTTAAACATCAAAACATAGCCATGCAGTGTGTGTTCTTTGATTACACTTACTGATTGCAATAGGATTTAGAGAGCATCTTCAAGATTCATGATCATAACCATTAACAATGACTTACAACATATTTAGATGTTTATTAAGAATCATTATTTATCTTATGAAAGGCTTGGTCATTGCTCTACTACTAGCCAGGCATCCATAGCCCTAATAGAGATACCTTTAGCTCTACTCAAGGGCTTGCTCTACTACCATCCAGGCATCCATAGCCCCATTGGAGATTATCAAAATCACCTTTTCTTATAAAGATTTTTAATTTTGAAATAAATATTTTATTTTATAGTTTTAATATCATTTCAAATTTTTATCAGAGGTTGGGAACTAGATTGGCCAAATTTTAGGATTTCGTCAAATGTTTGATATTTAGACAATCTTCCTTGGTTGTAAACTTTGTCGCAGGTAATTAATGTTTTTAAAGTGAAAACATGACTTTGTCCTAATAATTCAATATTTCACCCTATATGTGTAATCCTTCTTATAACCAAACTTAAATTGGAACAAATATTGAAATCTCAAAGAATAGTTAACTTATTAATATTTACCAGATTCTCCAAACTATAACATTAGTCTCATTTTTTAACAATCTATGATCAACCAATGTTGAGGAGGCATACCTACATTCTTGAATTATGGAGTTCCTTTTGAACACCCAAATGTATTTTGAGCTGAGGAATATCTTGAAAAAGACTTATTTAAACTAAGGAGTAAATAAAAGAAAGGGAAACACACCAAAAACAAATCAAACAAATGGAAAGTAAAGGAAATAAATAAACAAATATGTACAAACACTATGTACAAATAAGGGAGAAGAAATAAAGAACAAGAAAGAAACTAAACTAAAGCCTATCTAAACTAACTCTAATTAGTCTTATAGTTCACTCCATGAAGACTTTATGTGGGACATCATAGAAATAATGCTTGAGGTATTTCCCATTGGTTGGAAATGTAAACTCTACTCCTTTCAAGTCTATTAGTTTGAAGGTGTTATCTCCTAGGGTCTCAACAATCTAATATGGGCCAATCTATAAAGGTGTGTACTTCTCATATTTTATTTTCAGTTCTGAGGCTTTATCCCAAAAAAGAACTAGGTCTCCTTATCTAAACACCTTTACATTTGAATGTTTATCAAACCACCTCTTGATTATGGTTGTATGCCTACTAAAATTGGCAAAATCTTCCTCTCTTGAATCTTCCATCTATATGATATCAAGAATCCTTGAACATACAAATTCTTGATCTTCCTCCATGTATTCTCTCATGAACTTGTACATTGTCAGCTTGAGGGTAATCAAGAATATAGGATCTTGAACATATACTAACAATAATGGTGATGCCTTGAGAGCTTACTTGACTCTAGTTATATCTACCCAAAGGGCATACTTAAGTATCTTATGACATATCCTTGGTTTTCCAGCTACAAAATTTTTTATGGATTTTATAAAGTTTTTATTTGTTGAATCTGACACTCCATTACCTTGAGGGTAATGGTTTTATGAGAACATGAGTATGATATTGTTTTCATATACCCACTCAGTCATCTTAATGGGTACAAAAATAGTTCCATTATCATAGACTAGAGATACTAATTTGGAAAACCTTGTGCATATATTCTCCTCTAAGAATTTGATCACATCTTAAGTCCTACACTACTTGGTTGCCACTGCTTTAATCCACCTTGTGTAGTAGTCAATAGTAGTCAGAACATACTTATGACCATTAAAAGAATTAGGGTTGATGACCCTCATAAAATAAAGTCCCCATTGGACAAAAGGCTTATCAATCATGATTGACTTTAATGGAATGGAAACTTTGGAGTCTTTGGTGTTAAATATTTGACATGAATGACATTCTATCACATGCTTGTGAGCATCCTTGAAGATAGTAGGCTAGTAGTAACTAGCTTTGACGATATTATGGGTTATAGTCCTTCTAGATGGATGTCCACTTCCTAGTTTTTCATGAAAGATCCTCAATATCTCAATTGCTTCATCCTTGAACACACACCTTAGGTAAATTCCTTCAAAGTTATTCATTTACAGTACTCCATCTTTGATCAATAAGTATGTTGCCTTAAGCCTTAAAGATCTCTTTTACTCTCTACTTAATCCTATAGGATAATATACATTGATTAGCAAATGAAAAATGGGATAATACCAATCATTGGATTGAAATATTTGTTGATTAACTTGTATAACACTTAGTTTGGGATTAGTATTAGTAATTAACTAAATTAAACCTTAACATCTTACCAACTTATACTTCTTCATCTCTAGACCATATTTTTTAAGGAAATACATCCACTTACCTCTACTATATCCAAGTTCACATTGACTCAACATTTTCTTAGTGATAGGGTATGGTAGAATTACATATACCTTATTTCTAAAGATGTAATGCCTAAATTTCTTCAATGCCTTGACTAAAACAAATGCTTTTTTGTCAATCAAAGAATATTTCAGCTCAACATTTTAAAGGTTATTACTCATGAAATAAATTGGGTGATCACACTTATCTATCTTATGAGTTAGATAAATAACTATTATATGATCATATGCAAAGGAATAAAGATAGAAATCTTTAGTGAAATTTGAACTTATCAGTACAAGAGCTTGTCCAATTACTTTTTTGATGTCTTTAAAATCATTCTTGGTCTTCTCATTCCATGTGATCTTGAAATATATCTTAACCATGTCATTAAATGGCTTTACAATCTCTAAAAAATCAAATGAGATTTATTACAAAGTTGATTATACCAAAGAAAGACTTCAATTCCTTCCTACTGCTAGGTGGTTCTATCTTTGATATTGTATTTACTCTATCAAGATATATAGAGATGCCCTCTTTGGTTATGTCATGCCCCAATATCTTTCCCTCAATTTCATAAAATATACTTTTCTTGGGATTAAGGGAGATTCTGTACCTTTTACACCTTTCAAATACCTGTTACAAGCACATAATGTGATCATCCCTATTTTTAAAAAACATAGTCAGATCATCCATGTATATAATAATACACTTATCTATGAGGCCTTGGAATGCATAGTCCATAGCTATTTGAAAGGTTGCACCTATATTTATTAATCGAAAGGGCATTATTTTGTAGGCAAAATTTCCCCACTTAGTAGTAAATGCAGTCTTCCTCTTGTCTTCCTTATTCACTAGCACTTGATTACACCCTAAAAATCTATCAAGAATAGACATCATAGCTGAACCAAAAACAATTTGGATTACTTGGTCAAGAGAAGGTAGGGTATAATTATCTTTATTTGATGCTCTATTCATATTTATAAAGTTAATGCACAATCTAATTTCACTATTTTTCTTCCTAATTGGTTCTAAGTTAGCTACCCAAGTGGAGTGTCTAATGGGAAACACTATCTTAACATGTAGTAACTTCTTGACCTCTTTGTATATTATTGGTTCTAGGATAGGTTTGATTTGTCTTTACTTATATCTAAAATATTTACATGATTCTTTTAATGGTATGGTGTGGGTTGACCTTAGGATAAAAAATACTTAAGTCATCATAGGACCATGCTATTATGTCTTTATACTTAGTCAGTAGATATTTATCTCTCTTGGTTTCAATGATTATATAGGCTATACCAATGTTCACCAGTTGAGTTTGATCCTGGGAACCTAGGTCAATTATATTTTAGTCCTTCCAATTTACCTTAGGAACCTTGACAACCTCATCTAGTCTATCTAAATCAAATAGTCTCTCTAAGGAAATCATTCCTTTTTGAATCTTATTTTCATTCAAATAAATGACCTTATCATCAATATTTCCTTCAAATTTGTCATTATCAAGGGTATTATTATTGAATTCATCAATAATGTAAGCCTCAAATAATCCTGAGCTAGTCATGAAAACTATGATCTATTGATCATCACCAAATACTTGTAGATGGTTGACATTATCTAGTATTGAGGGACAAGGGAATAATTCAATGGTAAGGCTTTGTAACTTGGAACCTCAATTTGGAATAAGGTTGGCTACATCTAAAGCAAGTTCATGGACAACCTTGTTTTCTTCCCTAGGGATTGACATAATGTTGAAATCATCAAAACATTTAATTAAGTCCCACTCTCTAAATGTATACTTCTTAAGATATCACAATTTGTACTGATATTTACACTTGAATTGATTAACCACTAGTTTTGAATCACCAAAAAACTAATAGTTCCTAGACTTTGTGTTTGATTACAAAGTGCAATCTAAGAATAAATGCCTTATACTCTGCAAGATTATTGGTGCATGGGAACTGAATTTTGTAAGAGGCATTTTAATATTTCCTAATAGGATTGATTAATACCACTCCTACTCTAGAACTTGATTTACATCTATCACCATCAAAGTATAACTTCTATAATCTAAGCATATCATGAAAAGTTTTAGAGTTACATACCTTTGGGGTGTCAAAAGTGTAAACATCTAGATCTGAGTTAACCATGTTGACCCTCTCATTGGTTTCATTGTAATTTGTGATCATATGCTTCATCTTAGGCTCCCTCTCTATTTTTATCTAATTGGGGACTCCTTTTTAGGTTAACCACATGTATGAATAATCAGTAGACATATAGCCATTCAATGATCTAATCCAATCTCTACTTAGTATATTTCCATATGCATCAATAATACCCACCACTTGGATGTCAATGAACTATTGGATCCTTAGTTCAAAATCAATCTACATGTAAACATTTAAAAATTCACCAATTACTTTGACTCTTGATTTATCTAATTGTGTCATAACCCTATTAGATTTAATTAGATTCAAATCTATTTTTTCACAAATACCTTTGTGCATAATATTTGTAGATGAACCAGAGTCTAATAAATAATTATGTAAATTCTTACCAAATATCCTAATTATAAGCAATAAATATGGAATATCTACCTTATTTTTGTGTATTACAAGTTGGCATGTGCAGTCTTTTAAGACTTGCCAGGCTTCTTAGACAAAGACTCCAACAAAAAATACCTTTTCTTAGTAATCTAAGTCAACTCATGAAAATTAATGTTATATTTGATAGTTTTCATGTCTTCCACTATATTATATCCAATCCTCTTGGAATAATTAGATGCATTAGTACTATGTTTAGAGGTACTTCCCCTAGGAGGTTCTGGATTGTTATTTGATGTAGTATCATGAAGAGTATCAAATTTATTTGGTGGAGTTGAGGTAGTCAAAGGTTTTTTTTTCTCCATATTTATTAGAGGATAGGTCTTATTTAGATATTTCTAAAAATCATGAATCTCTTCAAGAATATCTTTAGGCTTATTCTCTTATTGAAATGGGAACTCAAATGTGTCCACCATGAGAGTTGGATCAAAAGATTTAGATGATCTTGAATAATTTGAAGTACTTGCACCATTGTCTTTATTAGGTATAACTAAAAAAGTATCTAACTCTTCTTGAAAATCTTGAAAATCATTGCAAAATTCTAGACAATCTAATTCACCATGTTTTGAAGTAAAATAAACTCTACAATAATCAGTCAAAGCTACATCACTAAGATTTATATAAGGCACATTATTATTCATATTTGAATCATTATTGTGGCTATTATTGTTATTTTGAAACCACTTTAAAGTCCTATTAAACATTTGGAAAGATAATTTCTTGTTAGAGCTTTCTCTAGTATTACTAACTTATTTATCCAACTAATTGAAATTAGTGCTTAGATTTTGAACCATCTTTAAGATAGAATCATTCTCATTATTTGGTGATTCAAAATTATGAACTTAATTATTGATATTTTTTATAGGCATCAAATTTCTCAATCACATTCACCCAACATAAGATTTATCCCAGTCAAAATTATAAAATCTATTCAATGTAATCGATCTACCTTTTTAGTTTATAAGCCAAGGAGAGTTTTTGGAGATTGATGAGTTTTCAATAAAAAATACACATTATAGACATATTACCAATGGAAATAAAAAAGGAGACTTACTTGTTAGTTTTTCAAGAATCCTAAGTTTTGGCCAGGATGTGCATGACTTAAAGGCAATTAGTTTAGGACTAGAAGTTGATTTAAGGCAAGCATATTTTGATTTGAATTGGGAATAACGTTCAAAATAGGAAAATTTAGATTAATGTTGAGAATATTGTATATCATTTGGCCCTAAGGTTAGATATAAACATTAATTATCACATCTTTAGCATAAGCTAGGGCTAGTGTATTAATGACATGAACAGATCTTTTGAGAAACATATAAGTCATAGAATCTAAGAAATCTTTGTAAATATCTAAGGATAAATCCTCATTAGGTTTGTAAGGAGATATATTTATGCTAAAAAATTTTTGGAACCGAGAATTAAAGGCTCTTATGGGCTCATTTGAATCTCTTTTAACTGTGGTTAACTATTGGTAAAGGACACATAGACTAATGATTCTACCAAACTGATCAATGAAGTAATTATTAAAATCATTCTAGCTAGCTATGTAGTTTTTAGGAAGGTTTAAGAAACATTCATATGAGTCATATTTAAAATTAAATGGAAATAATTTACATGCTACATCTTCAAAAATCACATTCAATACTCTTAAAGTAGCATTGAAACTTTTAATGTGTTCTTCAAAAGTTACAATACCATTAGGAAAAGTAGGCAAATAATTTTTAGGATTTTAAGTAAGGTCATGTACAACACCTAGCAAATTGATTGAATAACATCCTAGCTAGGTCATACCATGATAGGGATTAAACATAAGAGCACCCTAAATTGGTGAAGTTAGTTGAGACTTTGAAAGTCTACATTTACCTTTATCTTTCCTAGCTCTCCTATGAACTTATAATGAAATAAGAGGAACCCTTATCTCTAAAAATGAATTGTTCCTTATGCTTAGCAATTATAGCTTGAAATATGTGACCCTATTTTAAATATAATGTGTAAATCTTATCTTTACAGAGAATAATGATTAGACTTGCACATTAAGCAAATTTTGCATAAATATGTATAAAGAATGACAAAGGACATCAATATTTAACTAATTTATCTCAAATATATATCCAAACACATAATTATGAATGATATTTACATGTTTCAATCTTATATAAACTCAAATTTATAAATATCCCATCAATATTTAAACAAAATCACTATTACTAACCTCAAACACCTTGTATTCATATATCTTAAGCTAACTTTACCACAATTACTCGTATATCTTCAAAGAATATCTATATTTGTCTAAATAAGCATGAAGACTATTCTAAAACCATTATATCTATGATATTTACATAAATATGTTAAAAGAAACAAAAATATGCAAATAATACATCAATCTTTGAACAAAATTCACAAAATTAGAAAAGATGTTGAAAATTTTCAAAGATTTAAGTAAGGCCCTCCTTCTAGTGCCAACTTAATGCATTCCCTATTGATGCATAAACATGTATCACAGGTAGTTATTAGTTTTTAATAAACACTACTAATTTATGGATTTATAGAATCCAATTCATGAGTTTTAGGTTGTACTAATAATGTTATCTTTGGTAGAGTAGAGGCAAAACAAATGACTATTTCACAAATTTATATTATTTGGTGGTTGGGAGTCACTGTGGCTCAATATTTGATATTTTATTTTGAATATAACCTTATTATATTCAAAGTAAATTATTTTTAAACCTAATTATAAATACAAACCAAGATGAGTATTCATAATGAAGCTAATTTGAGGTGAACTGATAAAAAAGGAGCAAAAAGAATAGTAGGGAAGAAAAGAGAGATGTTATTGATCTTTATTTCAAACATTATGACAAAGTTACGATTTCATTTGAACATGAATTTAACCAATGTGTAACATGAATTAGCATAAGATTAAATCCTATCACACATCAGACAAACATCTAAGGAAGGTATGAAAAGATACAAATAAGAACCATGTTCATTTTAAGAATTTGACCCCTACAGGAAAATAACATTAACTCATATGCAAGAAGAGAAAAGAGAGTGAAATAAACCTAAGTACCTTAAATTAATCTATAATTATCAAAAATTAGCATCTCTGCATTTAAACATGCACATCTAGAATTCATAAGAACCATTCAAATCTGAAACTAAGACTAGGTAAATGAGAGAAATCATGATAGAAATTCACATAAGAAAATATGGACAAACTATGCATAACTCCTTGATTATATTAAGTTACATAATAGAATTTGGTTCCAAAAAAATCTCTCCTTTTACAATTGACAATACCTCTTAATATAGACAATTCATGAGGTATGTTAGTTAGGCATGTCAAATATTAAGGATAGTTGTCCTCTTACAAAAAATTTAGAACCTTTCTAAATAATCCCAATGACTAGCTTATAGGAAATGTGCTTTACAAATTGCACATGCTTTTATAAAAAGAATATTTTATTTTCAAAAATACATTGTATCTATATAATATAATATCCTAAGTCAACTGGTCAGACTTTGGGATCCTTGTGCTGATGCAATCTTATACCTTCCCTGTAAGATCTTCATTCTATAATGTTGTTCATTGATTAGTTGGATATTATGATAGGTCCCATGAATAATTCCTTTAATTGATATTCTAGGCCCTTGATATCCCTCTCAGCCCTTTCCAAAGCTTTTCTAATTCTCCTAGCATCTCCTATCTTTTCCTCTGATGATAAAAGTAGGCCCATGATATTTTTATTATCAACCCTTATTTTCCCTTATTCTTGATTTCTCACTTCTATCATGAATTTATTAGTTTTGTGCTTGAAATCCTCATTAGTGGTAAGGCCCAATGGAATGAGTGTGGTGGGTTCTTTGATTAGGCTATTTAATATGTGTAACATCTTATCTTCTTATTGTTTGAGGTCTTTAGAAATGTTCTCCACCTACTTGGACCAGTTTCTCAAGGCATTGATCTTATCAATTAATATATCCATAGCCATATTTAGGTGGGCTAGACTAACTATCCTAAATTTAGGGATTTGATTTTTACTCAAGACTTTGATCATATCCTTCACTTGGTAGCTCGAAGCCTATCATTGGCCAACTTAGCCTATATCCATGGTGCTTTATTTATTTAATGCCTCTTGCCTGGTCTTAACTAACTTTAAAGAGTTGAATAAATCAGCCATGGTGTCCTTAAATTGATTGAATTTTTCTTCTTAGATTGACAAGATGGTTTATTCTTTCAAATTATTATTTTACTGCAAGATGCCCTTAATCATTGTTTGCAATTGATCTGACTGAGATTGAGCCATTTAAAGAACATTTTCTTTAAATATTGGATCTTCTCTAGGATTTTATCCTTTAACTAGAATTAATCTACCAAAAGGTTCCACTTTTTGGAAAGTTAACTCCTCTCCACCAACCATGGCTATCTTCTCAATTATCCTCTGTAAACTAGTAGTTGTTGGTTCAAATTTGGCACCCACTAAAGATTATGTTATCTTTGGAGCTAGATTTTCCATTTGATCTCCACTTGATTCTCCTAGAGCAACCACCCTCCTTACATCTTCCTTTTATAGAGCTAGGATCCATGTCTTGACCTCTTCATGAATTGGGATATTTATGCTCTTCATCATAGCCCATGGATGTTGCTCACTTGGTACCTTTTACAGTTTTCAATGGATGAACCATTTTAGAATGTGTGGACCATGAATTAAGGTTTATTCACTAAAGAGGTTAAATTCACTCTAAAGAGGAGTGAAAATCACCTTGGACTTCTTTGCCTTCACTAAAATAATGGCCAATTTAAATTTTCTTTTGGGGGTGTCTATAGGAACTAGATCTAACACTTCCTTCCCTTTCTCTTCCTTTGTCTCATCCATTTCTTCATCCTCAGCCTCATAGGCTAATGATATCATTATAAGGGCATCATCAATGGTCTTACCAATGTCTAATGCTATTTCGTGAACCTCCTCTATTAGTGATCTAGGTTCCTCTACTTGGACTAAAGAGTATGCTATCTCATTAGGCCTTCTCTCTTCTATCCTATATTCAACTTATGCCTCAGGTCTAGACTCTTTTTAGTTGGGTTGGTGGAGGTATAGAAGGTATACCAATTATAAAATAGTATTGCCTTTGCCTTAACTACCATCTGTCATCATCTCCCTTTTGCTCCCTTTACATCTTAGATTTTGGATTGATGTTGTGCCTTTTCAATATAATGGTGACCCCACAGAATGAAGAGGATTTTGTGTATATGGGGTCAAAAGGACTAGAATAGTGATCATAAGGGACATTGATTCTTTTAGATTTAAAATGTTCTTTAACTCTTCCATGTGGATCCCATTGCCTTAGCTCATCAATTTGAATATTAAAGGAGGTCATGTGTTTTGAAGTATCCTCAATATCATCCCACGATGAAAACATAGTTTGACCAATGCTTATGGGGAGGATGTGAAGTAGTCCCTTCCTTTTGGTCTTATAAATACCATCTATTCCATTGCATATTTGTTAAACTACTTCATTCTATGCAAGCTTATTTGACACATGGACCAATAATCTAAGTGGGAAGCATTGAGTTACCTTAATCCTGATGATTGTATAATTAGGATATAACCATATGTCCCCTATGACTTCAATGGTTTTATTTATTAGGAGGATGAATCTCATCATTGGGCTCCCTGTGATGGCCTTATTAAGGTTAGGATAAACATAATCACATATGAATTGGATGTGATCATTGTACTTAAATATATTTAACTTAGAGTAATATTGTGAGATAGTTTGTGTCCTATGAGGATACCATTCCCTAAGGTTGGTGATATTATTTGTGGAAAGGAGTGAATCCAAAATATATGACATCATATATAATTGGTCCCTACTCCTCTTCTTGATTTTAAAAAATTATCTACTCAAACAAGTGTTGATTACTTCACCAAGAGGAGGGGTGACTTGTTTTTCAGCCATGAAATAGATGAAGGGGGTCCAAAATTTATCTACATATGTAGAGGCTACATTTCCACATAATCTATTCATTATTTTCATGATCATCCTTATTTTAGGCCTAAATTGACCAATGGGATGTTATTATTGAAGTCAAAAAACACTTGGTTTCTAGAATACAACCATTGGGAAAGGATGTTCTTCAAATCATTATCTTTGGCCCAATTATTGATTATGGACATGTCTAATTGGGGCTTAGACAATTTGTAATAATTTTCAAAATATATGGGAGAGATGTAATCAATTTTCCTAAAACTACCCTCATAAACAATCATGCCCTTATCTATTTTTCCATCTATAAAAATAGGAGAGAGAATGTTTATATAATGAAGTACCTCAGGTTTAGCTACTATATAATGTAATCATGTCATCTGAATGGTGACTACATCATAGTATCTTCTTTTGTAGACATGTTCTTCTCCTCCTCTATTGTGATGGGTTGCTAGCTCTTAATGGTCTAAAACAAGCTCAACCAATTGTTGTCCCCTATATTTAGAGTTGTGGCATTGAATTGTGTGTCCTTAAAAATCCTTGTTTCTACATCTAAAGTCAAATAGAGCTCCACATATTCCCTTGAAACAACATTTTGGGCTTACATGGCTATGAATTTGTCTAAATTTCTCACTAGTGGTCTACAGTTCAATTTTGAATTGAATTATCCTTACATAAAATATAATCCAATCTTCCTTGGGTTGATTATAATGAGCATAAGGTTGAATTAGGGTTTTCATAATTTCTAGGGATTTCTTAAAGGTTTTATTATAGTGTTTTAATGGAATAAACTATATAAAATTATTCAATATTCATGACTTAAATTATGTTTAGATCTTTGTATTTATACATTTACTTTTATGATCCCACAAGATCTTTTAATTTGGCATATTATTCTTATGTGGCTCCAATGTGGTATCACTATGGAATCATGCTCCTTAATATTTTAAATATGACTATTTTTAATTTTTATACATGTGACATCATTACATTGGTTATGAACCCTTTTAAAATTATCCTTTATTTCATACCATTAGATCTATTTGCATGGATCAATGTGGTTCATTGATCTCAATCTGAGAAACCAAATACCATTGGTTTCTTTATTATATTTTTTGGAGAGTTATTAATTTTGGAGAGTTGTTAATGATGTCATGATTATGTCATGTAGGTGTCCATGTGAGTTTATGAAGTTCCTTGATATTATAAGTGATAATGACAAAGTGTGCAATGTGTTTATCCTAATATGCTTGATGAAGGCTTGGATGATCTTTAGAGTTTACATGATTAGAGATGTTCAAAGATGAGCATGGTAATTTGAGGATGTGAAATAGGTACCTAAGATTCTTTATATGAATTTATTCCATGTGTGAATTATTGGAATCCATCTAGTAGTCCATAGTTTTCATCTAGACATTTTGGGTCTAATGGCAACAAATCTAAGTAAGTAGTTTACTGACATCACCATTACCATGTATGAATGAACTAGGGGACTTGGTCATATGGTTTTGATAAATTTAGTCCCTATTTTTTTTTTAAATTTTAGATCATGAACCAAAGTTCATAAAAATATATGCAAGTGCAAAGTTGGGGCCCCCAAGTAGTTTGATAGTGTTTTCCCATACTTAGCCAAATTTGCATGAGGCAAGAAAGAACTGAGGAAGTAGTTTGGTGATGGAATATATCACATGTGTGGATTTTTTATGAGAATTTGATCATATCAGTTTGTTTAATTTTGTACTTAGTTGATTTTACATACATTGAAGCATGACAAAATCTATGTAGTTCAAAGTTGGCCTTCTAAACAAGTTTTTGACATAGTTGGCTCTATGATAGAAAACCTTGAGTGAGCATTTTAATGTCATTATATCTCACATGTGTAAGGGTAATAGGAGTATTTTTTTACATGGTTTGATTATCTTAGGTGAATATATCATATGGTCCAAATTTTAAATCATGATTCTAAGCACAATAAAAGATATGAAGGAGAAAAGTTAACCTTACAGACAAATTACAAAGGTTCCCATAGTCAAATTCTCACAAGGTAAAGTTCTGGAAACATAGAGAAAGAGTGTTTAATCCAAGATGTTAGGATGATATTTTATGGTTATAAATATTTTATTCTTACCATTGAGTATAGATAAAGATCAAGCTACTTCTAAGGATCAATAGTTTGCATGAGTTCATACATCTAAATCTATAGTGCACAATAAGGCAAATACATCAAAGTGTTTGATGATTAAAATGAGTAAATATCAATTTCCTTAAAAAATGATCAAATAAGTGTGTTTAATCCAAGATTTCCAAAAGTATCAATATGAGGATAAGTTTTTAATGTTGAATGTCAAGTAGAGATAAAGACCAAGCTCTGTATAGGAGATCGTTGGAGTGCATTAAGTCAAATAGTCAAGATGAAGATCCAACAATGAGAACTGGAAGGTAAAGTTAAAGCTCATTAAAATAAGATATATGGTGCATGTTTAATATAAGTAGTGAGGACATGATAAATGAGCATAGTGTTCAAGGTTTAAATGTGACCATTTGCCTTTGAATATTTGAATTTGCAAAGGAAAAACTAATGCTCTATATTTTGGCTATATCTTTTGATCTATGAAGAATTTTCTCATGGTGTAAAAATAAAAATTGTATAGGAATCCAAGTAAAATATATAAATATAAATTTAAAGGTCTGAAAATTTTTATATTTAAAGTTATTAATATTCAAATTTGACTATGTTTTTCTATATGTTCTACGAGTGACCTGAGAAGGATGTTCGAGCTTGTTTTGATATTATTTCGATGTTTCATTATGAATTAGATATTGGGGAGTATTTTAGAATCCATGAGGATGATATGTGTTAATAATTAAGTTTTTAACAATAATATTTATTATGAATAAAGGTTTAAAATTTGACTGTGTATTCATTCATGTTGACTGTGTGTATAGAATGTTGTTTGAATAGATTGTGGTTAAGCAAAAGGGTACTATGTTGGTTTTTAGAACTCAAGGGGGACCTATGGATAATATTGAATGGGTAAATGATTTTTAAAGTGGTCTTATGATATTTATTATTCCATGAAGTGATAAACGGGTAAATAGGTCTCCATGAGACCTATGAAAGCTACAAGGGCCTAACTAAAAGGTGTAGTTTATTAAGGGTGATATATAGATGATATGGCCGACCTATAAATATTTAATTAAGTTTAATATTAATATATATATATATATATATATATATAAATTAAGGGTTAATTAATACCTAATGCTTAACCAATATGTTGATAATCATGATAGCTATATAAATGGTGAAACCAAATGTGTTGGTTTCTAAATTGGTGAGAGACTTATGTGTGGAATGTGCATTTGAGAGCATAATTTTATGAAGTGAAGTAAAGGGTGGATTCCATATGGATTATTTTATGAGTATAATATATTTATAACTAATTTTATGACTTGTAAGTCATAATTATTTTGGTATAAGAATGTTCCTATTGTTTGAGTATGAACGAAGGTGAAGAGTGATAATTAGAGGTATATCATCAAGTGTTGAAGAAATCAGTTCAAAGGTGGATGTGTTCATAGGTTTTGTTATGGAATATCATAATATAAGGGGGTTTCATCCTCCTTATAAGGTGAAACTTGCTAAAGGTCTAGTTATTATGGTAGCTCAACTAGACAGGTGTGGTATCGCCTTATGGGATTGTAGTCTCACTAAATAAGGGATGGTAGTTCATTGATAAATTTTAGATGGTAAAAATTGGTTATTTTTATTATAGGATAGTATTCCAGTTGTAGCTTTTAGTGGGTTTTCTCCCCCAAGAGAGTTTTCCATATATGGCATGTGTTATGTGATTGATTTTGCATTATCTCTTTTTTTATTGCTAAGAATGGTGTGTATGCTTCATGAATTCTTATGGTAATTGATTAAGAACTTGAAAGAAAAGAAATTGAATTTAGATTATCTAAGCTCACTGATTCACCCCTCCTCTCAGTGAGTGTACCTCTAATAATTGGTATACATCCATGTCCTTTGGTAAAGGCTTAATATTTTTAAGGTGATCCAAATTACAATATGGGTAATCATCAAGGAGGTTTCTTTACTAAGCAAGTAATGATGTTAAATGGATACAATTATTTTTTTTTGGATTTCAAGGATGAGGACCTACATCATGTCATGAAAGTTTGATGTGTGGCAATCAATTGTGGATGGTTATGTTGTTCCTACTACACCTCCATCTAGTGATGTAGACAAGAAGTTGTTTAAGAATAATTCTAAGGCAATGAATGCCATTACTTGTGGTCTTGTAGAGACTAAGTTCACCAAATTAATCCATTGTAAATATGATAAAGAGATATAAGAAAAAATGTAGATCATTTATGAAAGAGATTCAAAGGTCAATCTCGGTAAGTTGTAAACTCATAAAAGGCAATTTGAAAGTCTCAAGATGAAGGAAGAAGATTTTGTGGCATCCTTTTTATAGAGAATTGATGGGATTGTGAACATCATCAAAGGTCTTAGAGAGAATCTTGAAGAGAATGCTATAGTCTAAAAGGTATTAAGGTCTCTATCCCTTAAGTTTGATCCAAAAGTATATAATATAGAATAAAGTAATTATCTTACTCAATTAAATATGGATTAATTACATGGCACCCTTACTGCCTATAAGATGAGAGTAAATGATGATATACCACCAAAAAAGGAAGCAACATTCAAGATATAAATAAATCCAAAGAAGAAGTTCCAAGGTAATAAACCCAAAGAGGATAACATATCTAACATTGATGAGGATGAACTAATTAATTTGATTAGTAGGTAATTGAACATAGGATTAGGGAAGTATAAGGGTAAACTACCCTCTAAATGTTTTAACAATGGAGAGATAGGAAATTTTTCTCATAAATTCCCTCATAAGCATGAAAATAATGGTGGTGAAGATCATGATGATGTCCAAGATGAATACAAGAAGACATATAGGAAGAAAGGATTCAAAAAGTATATCAATAAGAAGAAGTCCTTCAAGAACAAGAAGAGTCTCTACACCAAAGAAGATTGTAGATCATCATATGAGAGTGAAGATAGTGACTCAGAATAAGATCATGAAGATGATGGTCCTCTTAAAGATGAATCCATGTTCATGGATGAGGAATAAATTTTCTCACATCATAAGGTGTCTACTTTGATTGATTTAGATGATGATGAAGATGAGGTGGATTGTGAGACTATATTGATGAATGCTCTTGAAGAACTAAATATTGAGAAGAAGATCAATAAGAAGATGAAATATAAACTCAAGGACTATGATGATTAATTCAATGTGTTTGAGGAAATATTTGTTGAAGACTCTAGTGAGCATGAAGGTGCTGCCATATCTCTTAATTATAAGTTGGAATCTATGTCTAAAAGTTTAAGAGCTAAAGAAGAAGAATGATCAAGGTATACTTGTAAGATTATATCTTTACAAGATGAGTTATAGAAATTTTCAATCAAGGTGAAATCATTTTTCAAGTTTGACTAAATTTCTAATGATCTATATGATCTCTTAAAAATTCAAAAATAAGCTAGGGATAGATCTAGATAGAGTTTTAAAGAAGAACCCAAAATTGCTACTCAAGTTGACATGAATATCAATAAGATAAAAGTGGATTAGCCTTTCAAGATAAATCATTAGATAAGGAATGAAGGTGCTAGTAGAATGAAGACAAATCAGATCAAACAACCTAATTCCATGAAGTATGTAAGATTTAATGGTTATTGTTACACTTGTAATCAATTTCAGCATAGAGATAGAGAATTCAAGAGACCTGTTATAAATGAGTTTGCATAGAACTATGATGGGGGTCATCATTAAAAAGGTGTGAAAAAAGTTAAGTGATTAAACTATCTTAATGAGGGACATTTTACTAAAAATTATCCAAATGAGGCAAGGCAAGATATTTTTCTTGTAAAAGTTATAGTGTGCTTCAAATGTCAATAAAGAGGTCACATTTCTAGATTCTACAAGCAAAGGTCTACAAGATAGAATAAGTTTAACTAGGCTCCTAGAGTGAAAGGAAGGAGGAAAGTTAACACATAGAAGCCAAAGGTGACAAGTTTAAGTCATGTTGAGTCTGCATGTCCAAGTAATCTATTTGTTATGGTGGAGAAAACTACAAAAGTTGAAGAGTGCCAAGAGGTATCATTGTTTGCTCATGTTGAGAATGAAGAGATCAAGCTCAAGGAAAAGGTTGATATACTGGTTGATTTTATTTCTAAGGTGTGTATGGATCCAAGTGAACATCTTATTGTTTTTAAGAATGTATCATGAAAATAAAATCAATTATATGTTCCTAGTGATAAGGTTCCAAGCTAAAAAGAAGATTTTATAAATGAAAAGGTATGCCATGAATCTATGTTGTCTCCATGTATTTTCAATATAATCATAGAAGAGAAGGATAATTTTGTAGTGGATGAGAATGTTTCTTATCTTAAGCCTAATAAGAAGAAGAACTATAAGCATCAAATGACCAAGGAGGAGAAGGAATATGAGGAGTTATGGGTAACTCTTAGTTTCATATTATTTTAGGACATTATGAAGTAGGGTGTCTCTGCCTATGCTTCTTAAGAGACATATTTATTATGAAGAATAAAGTTTGTATGATCGAGATCATCCTACAAATATATACAAAGACTTATGCTGATCTTATAAGGTCATTAGTTAAGGGGGAGAAACAAGTTCATATGCTTATTCTAGATATTTGTGAAGGAGATGGAGTACAGGGTCAAAATGGGTGTTTTTAGGTGGCCTAATGAGATTGGTGGAATGTCAAGAAGGGTTTGGTGCTTAGAAATGTCTGTGCATTTATTTATGATGAGATCTAGGTTTTTATGTGGTATAAAGGTATGTTGAATGCCAATTGAATATTTTTGAGTGCTCTCAATTTTATCAGCATTGCCTTAAAGGTAAATAAGCCTAAAAATGGGTTATAGTAAGTCAAGACTCCCAAAGGTGTGAAGGCTCAAATATTGGTCCAAAAGTGTGTGATGGTTATCTCCTAGTGTTTAATAAGTTTTAGAGGTAGACGTTAACTATAAGGAGGTTTGTTGACTCAGTTTGTTTTAAGATTCTAGGGTTTTGGGCTATTCTAAAAAAGTGGTTTGCCTTATGAGTTAAGGTCTAATTACTATTAATAGGTTGAATGGCAAAAATGGGTTATCAAATAAAGATTCATAAAGATATGAATATTTGTTGATTTTAAATTATTCATTTTTTTGTCAATATGGAAGATTAATTGGCAAGTTAGTTTGTGAAATAAGTATGTTTCAAAAGATGAGTTAGGTGATGAAATTTGTTGTGCTTGAGGGGGAATATGAGAGTGATCTATATATTATTTTTTAGGTCGTTAATGTGTGTCTACTAAATTTTTTGGGCTCTACAAGTTTTGGGTAGGGCTATAAGAAGACTAGACATGCCTAGTGAGAAGATGAGTGAATTTTGTTTAGTTTCTCCAAAAAATCAAGGTATGTATGTTTCAAAGAGATTTATTAGGTTTTATATCAGAATTTTTTCTATTTTTTGAGTGTCATGAAATTCTATTGGTGTTCTTTGAGATGGTTTGAGAGAAGATGTTGTAAGCATGTGTGGTAGTTCTTCATGGTGTGTGGAGATCTGAAGATGCTCAAGTTGTGAAATGGCTTAGAGTTCTTAGAGGGAGTTCCTCTTAGATGTTTCTTGGTGATTTAAATTATATATTAGTATATTTTTGTGTTATTTATTCATTTATTGTAGAACTTGGTTGAAGATAATGTTAGCATAGAACAAGAGGAATTTATCAAGGTAAGACAAGATAGGCTCAAGGTAAGGGGGAGTTTGTATCATATTTCTAAGGTGGTCCTCTCCTATTTTTGGTATTTTTAATTCCTCAAGATTAGTTGGTTCCTACTTTTTAATTGTGTCAAAGGGGGAATAAATTCCTATTTTGAGAGTTCTTGAAGAGAGAGAAGGAAGGTGAGTTGTATATTGTTATGTATGATGGTTATTGACATAAATGATAAAGGGGGAGATTTTTGGAGTGTTTTAAATTTTTGGAGATTTTTAAATGATGTCATGATTATTTAATGTAGGTGTTAATATGAGTGTATGAAGTTCCTTGATAGTCTAAGTGATAATGATAAAGTGTGCAATGTGCATATCCTAATATGCTTTAAAAAAGCTTGGTTAATCTTTAGAGTTTTCATGATTAGAGATGTTCAAGGATGAGTATGTTGATTTTAGGATGTGAAATAGATACCTAATATGTTTTCAATGCATTTATTTCTTATGTGAATAAGTGGAATTCATCTGTTAGTCCATATTTTTCATCTAGACATTTTGGGTCTAGTGGTAGAAAATTTGAGTAGGCAATTTGTTGACATCACCATTTCCATGTATGAATGAGTAAAGGGGATTCGGTCATATAGTTATGATAAAATTAGTCCTTACTTGATTTGGGATAAATTTTAGGTCATGAAAAAAAGTGCATCAAAATATATGCAAGTGCAAATTTGGGCTCCTAGGTAGTTTGATAGTGTTTCCCCATACTTAACCAAATTTGCATGAGCCAAGAAAGATTCGAGTAAGTAGTTTGGTGATAGAATATTTAACACATGTGGATGTTTTAGGAGAATTAGATAATATGGGTTTCTTATAGTTTGTTTCTAGTTTATTTGTGCTAAATTTCATATCATGTATTGAGGCACATCAAAACATATGCATGTTTAAAGTTATCCTTCCAAATAAGTTTTTGACATAGTTGGCTCTATGGCAAAAAAATATGAGTAAAAATTTTAATGTCATTATATCTCACACATGTGATGGTTATAATATTAGTTTCTCAAATTTTTAAATTATAATATGTGAGGAGATCATATGGTATAAATTTTAGATCATGCATCTAAGCGCAACAAAAGATATGAAGGTGTAAAGTTGACCTTATAGACATATTACAAATGTTCCAATACTTAGTCAAATTTGCACAAGGTTAAGTTTGAATAAAATAGATGGAGAAAATTTAATCCAAGATGTCAAGATGTTGTGATATGATGCCAATTTTCCAATGTTTAATGTTGAGCAAAGATAAAGATCGAGCTACTTTCAGGGATCAAAGGTTCATAGGATTTTGTACGTCTAGATATACGGTGCGCAATAAGTTAAATGGGTAAAAGTGTTTGATGTTTAAACTAAGTAAAGATGAGTTAATTATAAAGGGATAAATGGAGTTTGTTCATTCCAATATTTATAGAAGTATCAATATGAGTATAATTGTTTGATGTTTAACTTCAAGGAGAGATAAAGACCAAGCTACGTACAGGAGATCGATGGAGTGCATTAAGTCAAATAGTCAAGACGAAGATACAATAATGAGTGATGAAAGGTAAAGCTAAAGATCATTAAAATAATATATATGGTTTTATTTTAATCTAAGCAATGAGGACACGAGATATGATTATAGTTTTTGAGGTTTAACTATGACCATTTTCTTTTGAATATTTGAATTTGTGAAGGAAAAATAAGTGCTCTATATTTTGGCTATATCTTTCGATCTATGAATAATTTTCTCATGGTGTAAAAATAAAACTTGTATAAGACTCCAAGGTACATCTGTAAATTTAAATTTAAAGGTTTTAAAATGTGTATAATTAAATTCATGAATATTTAAATTTGACTATGTTTTCATACATGTTTTGCAAGTGACCCGAGAAGGATGCTCGATCTTGTTTTGATTTCTCATGATGAATTAGATATTGTGTAGTATTTTAGACTCCATTAGGAATATCTATGTATATTATTAAGGTTTGAAAAATCATATTTAATATTAACAAAGGATTATGAGTTGACTATGTATTTATTCATGGTGATTGTGTGCACAAAAAATTATTTGAGCAAATTGTGCTTAAGCAGAAGGGTACTATGTTGGTTGTTGGAACTTAAGGGGGACTTATATATAATATGTAATGGTTACATGATTTTTTAAGTGTTTATATGTTCTTTTTTTATTTTTATAATTGATAAATGGGTGAATAGGTCTCCATGAGACATATAAGAGCTACAAGGGCCTACTTGAAAGGTGTAGTTGATTAAGGGTGGCCCATAGATGTTATGGCTGACCTATGAAAATTTTATTGAGATATGTATTCATATGATATATTAATTAAGGGTTAAGGAATTCCTAATGGCTAACTAAGATGTTGATAATCATGATAGTTCTATAAATGGTGAAACCAAATGTGTTGGTTTCAAGACTAGTGAGAGACTTATGTATAGGATATGTATTTGAAAGCATAGTATTGTGAAGTGAAGGAAAAGGTTGGTGCCCTATCGATGAGTTGAAGAGTAAAATAGATTGAGAACTATTTTTATGACTTTTAGGTCATAATTATATTGTCAAAATAGTGCTCTTGGTGTTTGAGTATGAGCAAAGGTGAAGAGTGATAATCAAAGGTCCATCATCAAGTGTTGAAGACATCAATTCAAAGGTAGATGTGTTCATAGGTGTTATTATGGTAGCTTAACATCGAAGGGGTTTGAATCCTCCTTTCAAGTTGAAACTTGTTAAAGGTCTAGTTGTTGTGGAAGCTCATCTAAATAGATGTGGTAGTACCTTATGGGATTGTAGTCTCACTAAATAAGGGATGGTAGTTCCTTGATAAATTGCAACTAGTCTAAATTGGTTCTTATTATTATAAGTTAATATTCCAATTGTAGGTTCTTGTGGGTTTTCTCCTTAAATATGGTTTCCCACATATGTTATGTGTTATGTGATTTATCTTTCATTATCTCTCTTGATTATTGCTATGAATGATGTGTATGCTTCATAAATACTTATGGTAATTGATTAAGAACTTGAAAGAATTGAAATTGAAGTTGGATTATCTAGGCTCACTAATTGAGCCCCCATTATTAGTGATTGTACTTATAACAATATTCCCCATATTTATGACACTTATCACTTCTACATTTATCATGATCTTTATTGAAATGTCAACATAGATCTTTCACCATCTAATCATCTCTATCTAGACAAATGCACTATGTTGATCTTGATTGATTGGATCATGTTTCCTACTCTATGTATAATTGATTAGAATGTATATGCTCATTTATTACTATCAATATTTGAAATATTCTTGAGCTCTAATTTGTGTCTTATAATTATGCCACTTTTCATATCCATATTTGAATATTCATTATGCACCACTAGATGTTATTCAATTAGATCAATGTGCTCCATCAAATATCAATTTGAAGGGTGGAATACCATTAGCTTCTCAATGTTATTTCATTGAAATTATGACACTTATCACCTTCTCACTTATTTGGGGCTTTTTTGAAGCATTAACTTGACATGTACCATCAATTGAAATGTGTATGATTAATCATGTACTATCAATCTTTGGGAACATGGTCAAGTTTTAATTTTCCATTACAAGATTGACACTTGGTGTCTTTGTACTTGGAATAAATTCCTTTGAATTATCAATGCTGATCTTGCATCATTGGTTCATCTTTAGATGATCAATCACACTCAATTGGATCATTTTTTATTGTGTGCCATTGGATCTTTGGCAGGGTTACCATGATGGTGACACTTATCACCTTCTCACTTTTTTGGGGGCTTCATTTAATTATTAAATTTGCATGCACCACTAGATCAATCTTTCCCTAGTAAACATGTAATGTGAATCCTGTGGTCAATAAAATAAAACTAAGTCAGGCTCAGGGAATATAAGGAAATTGGCTAAAATATTTTAGACTATGGCTTTATTCATGTTGATAAACATGATAAAACCTTAGGATAAAAATTTTAGTCTAAGCTCTAAAACATTAGAAAAAGGACCTCATGAATGATAAAATCTATGTCATAAAGTATTATCCTAGGGTTTTTGTTGTATTAATAATTATAATTAGAACTTTATGGTAAGGCTTTAGTATAATCTTGGAACATAACAAAAGGGACCCTATATTAGTTAGACTATGTGGAGATAAAAAGAACAAAGGAGGGATCGAGACATAAAAGACCAAGTATGAATTTTTGACTAAGGTTTTGTTCATGTTGATAAACATAACTAAGCCTTAGGATAAAAACTAAACCAAGTCTATGGTTTATTTAATTTTTCCTGCTCAAATTGATCCTATGTAAATTTGAATTCAATTCAAAAGTGACCTAGGTTAAAATATTATAATATGGTTATAACATGACTTAAAATAGATTGAATTAATCTTTGGCAAACCAAAGGCTAGTAAAATATCAATTTATCATTGAATCACAAAACCCTCAGCATGTTCATTCCCAAAAGAGATTCCATTGAACCTAGAATATAGAAACATAGGTAACAATCATTAGCAACATTAGAAGGGGTAAAAAAATAATCATTAGAAAATATGTCAATTAATCCAAATGAAAACCATATGTGGATGATATTTAGATAAAGACAATGTGTAAACATGATAGTGGTACTATGAACAAGTGATTTTTCAAATTTAAGGTTAAAATTTGCACAATTTAAAATAAGGGTCCCCATTTTTAAAAAATGAGGGTATGTTGACCTCAACATATGGGGACTGATTTTGTATTTAAAGGTTCAAATGATTCAATCATATCCTAAGCTATATGTTTTTTTTTTTGATATATAATAGTTTGTTCTAATACTGACTCTTGGTCTAGTTAACAACTAGCTCTGTGTCTCTAGACATCAACAACTACTTGACATTCCTTTTTAGTACAAATTAGATCCCCATAATTAAATGTTTGTATTCTACACGGTTATATATTTTTTTATATGATAGTTTATACTAATACTGACTCTTTATCTAATAAATAACTAGATTTGAGTCTATAAATGTCAACAATTACTTGACATTTCATTTTAATATGAATTAGATCCCCATAATTATATCTTTGTATTATATTCAAAAAATAGAAATGTACTTAATCCCATTATTATCATTCGATGTTATGCCCACATTAGATCCCTACTTAGACTAGGCACCATCAAAATATAAGTTCCACAACTATTAAGGACCTTTAAATTCCATTCAATTTTATGCCCACACCAGAGCCCTACTTAGACTAGGCACCATCAAAATATAAGGTCCACAACTATGAAGGACCTTCAAATTCTTGTTCATGGTATTCAAGCTTAGTTATAAGGTGTAAACCCCTACATGTGATGAATAAAAAATTGTTCTTTCATTCTTATAATTGTATTTTATGATTGTGTACTTCATTTTTGGTTCTCTAGTGACTCTTATCTAATTAGATACTCCTTTAAAAGGTAACCACATATGTGAAAAGTCAAAATTAATATATTCATTTAGTGTTTTTTTACCAATCATAACTCAAGAGTAAACCACAAGCCTTAGGTATGTCAACTATGAGGATGCCAATATACTGTTGGACACATGGCATAAAGGCAAGTTGCATGTGGACATTTAGTGATTCTCCCACACTTAAGACTGAATATTTATCCAACTATAAGACTACTCTTTTAAATTTATCTAGAGTCAACCCTAGTATTTTGTTTATTCTCATGGGCATTACATTGGTTGAAGCACTTGAGTCAACTAATAAATTGTGCACATTTTTACTAAAAATATATACAATAAATATAAATGGTGGACCTCAAGTTTATCCTTGTACATAACCATATTTGTATGTGTAGATTTTGATTTTTTAGTAAAATATCTTACTAGTCAAATCTTTAAGCAAAATATCTCTTTATTCTATAATTTGGGCCAACTCGTGTAGAGTAATATTAGCCTTAATTTTATTCATATTCTCAACTATATTATATCCACTTCTAGTGTGTGAATTAGTTTGATGTTGTTGATCATTCCCTTTAGGAGGAGGTGGATTATTATTAGCATCTAGATTAGGAGGACTGGTTGTGGTGTTGTTTAAAGGTGTCAAAGTTATGATAGGCTATTGATTATTATTTCCCATACCATAATTATTTCTATGAACTTTTTTAAAATAATGAATCTCATTAGTATTATCTTTTAGCTCATTCTCATTCTCAATTAGGAAAAGTACTGAGGGTACCAACTATAGATGAATCCTATTGGTTTAGGATAACCTCATATCATTCTATATAATTTTTAAATATTTAAAAAGTAATACATAGCTCTACATAATCTAGTTTACCATGTTGTGTAGTGTTATAGACCCTACACTAGTTAGGCAAGGTTACCTCAAAAACATTCATCTTAGGAAATCTATTGGGTTAAGGATCTTATTAATTAATTATCTATTAAATGGTTTGTTATATCTTTGGAATAAAAAATTCCTATTATTTTTTCCCCTACAGTGTTTACCAGGAGTTTATGCATGATTAAAAACTCATTTCTATGTTTTTACATAATGTGTTGGATGGCATCTAATTTAGTGTTTAAGCATGCATAAACTCCTGGTAAACATTGTAGGGGAAAAAATAGTAGGAATTTTTCATTCCTTTTTAAGTTTTCACATCATGTGTTGGATGGCATATAATTTATTTTTTAAGCATGCATAAACTCCTGGTAAACACTGTAGGGGAAAAATAGTACGAATTTTTCATTCCTTTTTAATTTTTTACATCATGTGTTGGATGGCATCTAATTTAGTTTTGGTGGAATTAGATATTATCCCTTATGTGGTATAGGTATCAATTAGGACCAAATATTGATTCTAGTTTTGTTCATTAGACACATGTATAGTATTATTTAGAAAACTTAGGTTCTAATTTGGTATAATGAGTTAGATGAAACTGAGTGAAAACTTGCTTTTGATTATCAGCAAGACATGAAAGGGAATATCTTGCATGCAACATCCTAACGAATTATGTCTATAAAACCTAGATAAAATTTTAAATATTTCATGTGTTATCTATAGTTCATCCCCCAAAATGATAGAATGAGGAATGTTAATTCTCTATATTCTTAGGTAAATCATGGATGGCACCAGTTATAGTGATGGTTGAACCAGCTAACTAGGACATAATAGAGCATTGAGGTTGGTTCCATTGGGTTGGTGAATTTGGTTGGGTAACACATCTCGTATGGATACATATATATAATCTAATATTTGATGAACTTGTATAGTTTATAACAATAGTATACCAAAATTATATTTGGCCCTTGTTAATCTTAATGGTGGATCCATTATACACAACTCAAATGAATCTTAGGAATCAAAGATTGTGGGCCCTCCTCCTAGTGTGAGATAAAACTTATTGATGTTGGTTTTATGCACACCAAGGGTTCTTATAAGAATCTTACTAATGTTTTAATATTGGTGAAATATTCACTCTAAGGCATGATTTGTATTTCTCAATTTATAAATAACCATGTGGTGGAATAATGGTGAGTAGAGTGGTTATTAACTACTAATGTTTAAAATGTGATGGATGTTTGGATTTTATTTGGGATGGATGGGTGGATATAACCTAAATTTATTTTTTCCAAAAATTTAAAAAGGAGGGAAGGGTAAGGATGAAAATAAATTGATATGTGACTCAAATAAGTTCTAAACCCTTCCAAGTAAGCCTTTTATAGCCTAAGTAGGCAAATGTCAAGAAGTAATAACTTATGCAAATTATTGTCAACATGGTATACATACAATCACAATTAATCATCAAAAGAAATAGTTGAAATATAATCATTGTCTATAATCAAAGATGTGATCATAACTAGAGTACATGTCACATCTTATGTCTCTAACTAGTAGTATATATGATCTATAATTAATGTGCACTCAAACTAACCATTTGTATTGTCTGAATAATTATAGGTGAACATTCACATAGCCTATTCCATGTTATAATTAATGGAAATTCCTCATAATACATACAAAAAATATTAAAAGAGATACCAATTTAACATAAGCTTACAAAATAGTTGATATTTTTTGTAGCTTGTATTAATTAAAAAAATTACTCCCTTTATAATGTTCAAGAAACATATACTAATAGCTTTGGATGGGGATACCTCATCTTCAAAGTTGAGTCTAATTTTACATTATCTAAATTAGGAATATGTGTTAAAAATCATGCAAGTTTTGCATGAATACAATATATTAATTATAATCCTAATTTATACACAAAATCTTTTTCATACAAAATAAGTCATATCTAATAAAAATAGATCAAGACTTTCATGAACTCTTAGAAATTCCAATGTAATTTTAACTTAAAATAATTAATGTGTCATAATGGAATCTCCCACTCTAGTAACATACATATTTTTTATCACTATAATTTGAACTAGGGTGGCATTCATTGTTGAATGTGTCACTGGAGGCCAAGCAGTTGATGTGGTCATAATCATTACTCCTCTTGGAGTATATACTATAGTGTATCTAAGGAACATAGACTAAGTTATGGAAGGTTGAGATTGAGATGATGAAAGTTAATCTTGAGATTATGAATGTCTTAATAAATAATTCAACTCTCCTTGTCCTTGTAAACTTTTGTATTCACCCATGCTTGTTAAAACAGCTTGCTAAATAGTCTCAAAATTATTGACAAACCTTTTGAACAACATTGGAATTTTATCCATCAAATTATTATGTATGGTAATGAAGGATTTGAAAGAGGCATCTAGTGTCTCTATACAACCACCTTATCTCTAAAAAATGTGATAAATTGTACTACCTATTCATTGGTTTTGTATGTGGTTCTCTCCACTTTTAGTTTAAAGATAGGGTTTGGTGACTATCTACCCTTGTGGTGTATACACACCTATGATCCTTCTATATTTGAAAACTTGAATAGTTTTGTGATCTTATTTCTAAAAGTATTAAACCAAAACCTAAATTTTTAAATCCATTCCAATAAATAATCCCTCTTGGTACTCATGTGATTCTAAGCCAAAGTTACACCAAGTGATAGTATCAAATTTAGGTACTAGTATATCTTTAGTCAATTTTCTTTTCCTATGAAGCTCATTTTGGCATCCCATATTTCATTGATTGATGAAATTTGACCACATATACACATAGTGGTTGATATTTTTATTTTGCAGATATGATGGAACACAATAAATGATATAGAGTCCTAACATATATTTTCTCATTGTCAATTATATCTTTGGGTGCCTCAATTACATTATGCTCTTTTATAATCTTTTGGAATTTTTCAATTCCCTAAAATTATAAATGATCATCCCCATAGCTATATCAACCATTGTGATAGGGTCTTAGTTATACTCATATTCATCTCCAAGCCGTTTTTTCCTTTTCTTTATCAATAAAAATGATTCTTCCTACTTTTCTAATTTGATAGGCTTACCCTCAACCATCACTATCTTTTTCCTCACTCTTTTCAATGTATTAGTTAGTCTATCAAACTACATGGAATTTTTATCTTAGTGATAACTAAGTCTTACCTTTTTAATTCTTATTCCTCTAAGTGTTATATCCATATATGAAACACCATTAGATTATGCTCGATAGTTTGGGGTGGATATCAGGCAGTAGGGAATGAAGGGTTACCTAGGATTTGAATTAACATTGCATGTGGAATATTATCCATGGAAGATGGAGTGGAGTTTTAAGGGGTTCAATAAAAGTAGGCAAATACTTTCTCTAAGTTAAACTCTTTTTAGTGGAGTCCTTATGATATGCTTGTTTAGGTCTGGGGACTTATGAAAAAAAATTATTGGGGATTTTATTTAGGTGACCTATGTAATAGTCATCCATAACTGAGTGGAAGGCCTTTTTGTATTGAATGGGTAGTAAAATAATATTTGGATACTAAGTCCTCAAAATGTATCCTAGGTCTAGTAGTATCTTGACCAGAAGTGGAAGTAAATGAATAAATTAATGGGGATTGGATTAATGTTTGCAAAAATGATGTAATATAATAATAAGAATCTATTGTATTTTTAATGGCACTAAAAACTAAAAGGAATAAAATAATGTAAAACTCTAAAACTTTCATGTGTTAGAACACTATTAGAAATATCTCTTGTCCTTAGATATATTTTAGTGGAGGTGATTGTATTCTAGGTTGTAATTTCTTCTACATTTTTTGAAGCATTTATTGAAGGACCACTAGTGTTAATCAATGTATAAATAATTGTAGTGGCAAGGGATTATTTAGGGATATCTAGACCCTATATTAGCTAAGTTTATTTCTTATGACTCTTCATCATCTAGAGAAGAAAGTGGATGGATACGAGGATGATATTTAGTTTTATCTTTCACTAAATCCTCTCCAAGATTATCTATCCCAATCTCCTCTTTTTGATGTTCCTCTTCAATATCAATATATAAAGGACCTGATGGCACACCTACATAATTTAGTGTTCTTTCCTCTACTCTTATGATATTTGGAGCTTGTAAAGTAGATATAAGAGTCCTTTCCTCTTATTATAACTATTAGAGGAGGAGTAGTAATAATTGGATTTTGTGGAGGAGAAGGAAGAGTGCTTACCAGAGATACCTTTGTTAGTTGGGCCTTTGAGGCTTGTGAGCAGGATTAGTGGGTCTCCTAGGTGCCAAGGGTGTCCCCACATATACTAAATATGTTGGAGGGATGGAAATTGATGGCTTTGGTAGACTTATAAAGATGGTAGCCCTTATTTTTTTTATTTATTTAAATCGGTGTGTCCTTTGCTCTAGTGGGCATCTCCTCATCCTTTTTTATTTATTTCTTATCCTTTGGAGTAATAAAAGGATCATATTGTATCCTTTGGGCCACTTTTATAGACATATTGACATACTTCATCCACCTATATACTTTTTAAACATTAAATGAATTTAGAAATATGGGATCATGTTTGTATAATTGATGCCCAAACTTAATTTTTGTCTTATTTCAATACTCTTTGAGGGCTTTAGTTATTACCCCTCTTAGATACTGATATCTAAATTTAGTATTTTTTAAGAAAAAAGGTTTTTATGTATGATTTCTTAATGAAGGTGTTCCCATAGTGTATATTATTTCTTACCTATATTAAGAGGGGTTTTATGGACCACCCCTAGCTTGGTTATTTTCAAATCTTAGCATACATTATTAGATAGTTGAGGATCTATCTCTTGTTTGGCTATCTTGTCTAGGATGCATCGAGGTAATATAAATGGATCTTTGACCATGCCATCAATTTTGATCATAGTGTGCTCAAGATAAAACCAATAATCCCCCATATTTACAATTGACCATTTGAATTATATTGACAACCTTTACATAAATTGTCCATTTATAGCTCGATATACTCTATGATAGATGATATATGTTATCCTCTAAATCTACTTTCTAAATTTATATATATGAAATATTTAATGATCATCATAAATTAAACTTGTGTGGTATTGTAATGAAGGTTCCCATGGCTCTTCTCTAGGAAGAGTGATAGTATTCATGATTGCATCTAATAAATATGTCATCACATAGAAATATCAATTTGTCATATTATCATAATTTCTAATTTGGTGTTTGAGGTTGAATATAATTTCTCATAGAGTGGGCATTATTTTAGTGTCAATAATAATGTCCATAAGAGGGACCCAAATTTACCTATAATAATTGTTAGTATGAAAACCAAATACCTATTCAATAAGGCCATGGCCATTCAAATTTTGGGAATGAACCTAAAAATTGGAGTAATAATAATTTGAGATACTAATACAAACTTATTTGGGTCTATTACCCATGTCCTCAATGTATCCTTGAAATTATTATCAACCAACTAAGTATCCATAAATAACTAATTATAAGTCATATTAGGTGTTGGGAGTTGATAATAGTTTTATAAATTCTTTCCAAACACATATACCATAGGTGTAGGACTATGGATATGGTGAATAATGCTCTCAAATAAGTCTTTAGCCACAAATTAATTGAAAAGGGTATCTATAGAGGGGAATACCTCTAGTTTGGTGGTCACATTATGTAGTTCCACTAGCTTAATCACCAATAAGTTGTCCATATATTCTCAATATTGTATAAATACCTATTCATCTACCCCATATGGATCTATTACATCTACCTCTAGCCATGTTATTATATAATGTTGGTGTTTGTGGTTGAATATGTCTAGATAAAATATATTATTTGTATACTTTCCACTACCACCAAAATTTAACATTGACAAAGCAGGATTATCTTTTGAAGTTGCCATTTTGTTTCCTATAAAAAATTATGTGAAGTCAAAAAATCTTGGGCCTTTAATCAAATAGATCTCTAATAGTAGTTTGTAAAGATAACAAGCAACAAATGTGTTTTCCTCTTCTATTTTATGACCAAGTATGTATTCAATTTAGTTGGGATTGAACATTCATTTCCCAAATCATCCATTCATGAGAAATAATTACATATAATGGCTTCATTACCTTTATTTTATAATTTTTAAATTGATTTTCATGATGTCAATTTTGTGGGGTCACTTTCCATGTGGTGATTTTTCATAGCATTTTATTTACTAATCAATTTGTTGAGTCATCATGACATGTCATTATATTATGCAATGAAGATGTCTATTTCTTTTCTTGAATTCACTTGTTTGAAATGTTACACCTGACCTCTTATCACTTAATTGCTTGGATTTTTTCTCTGTCTTTGTAAATTGATCATAACTTGGTGATATGTAGACACATGGCTTGATCTCATGAATTCATTTAATCACTTGTCTTTATTATGTGTGTCACTATGTATAGGCTATGGATGAGCAATATTATGATAAATTGATGGTATTTTCTCACCTATATGGCCATCAAGGGTCAATGCTTAGTTATTTATGTATAGGTCATATATGAGTGGGATGATGACTCATGGATGGATCTCACTCATATGTATGCTTAGGGAGTTATGTACTTTTCACATGTACCTATTAGTCAATAATGAGTGAGATGATGACATGTGTATGGTTCTCTCTTATCTGGATGGTTATCAAGGATTAATGCTTTAATTTTATCTAGGTAAGTGGGATGATAACATGTGGATGGATCTTACTTATCTTCTTACTTTGGAGATATATAATTTAGTCATTTAATGTGTAGGGAGCTAGTGAAAAATATTGAGACACATGGAATGATCTCATTAATTCAAATAGTTAGTAATACTTATGCCTTATCCCTTATATATATAAGATATGAGTAAGTAGGATGATGACACATGGATGGCCTTCACTTTCTTAAGTACCTAAATATAAAATAGTCTTATAATTTTTTTTATGGGATGTGAATAGATAGGATTGACATAAATGTATGATCCTGAATTATCTACTTGCTTAGGAGATATGTGATTTATTAATTTAATGTGTAAGGGGAGTTTTAGTAGGATTGATACATGTGGCATGATCTCATTAACCCATATAGTTAGGAAGTCATGTGCCTTAGTCATTTTTTGTATAATTTATGAGTAAGTAGGATGATGACACATAGATGGTCCTTACTTGATCAAGTGTCTGAAATAAAAATAGGCTTATAAATTTGGATATTTATTCATGATGAATTTGGGTAGAAATGTGTGACTTGATTTTAACCACTTGGCCTATCTGAATACCTATAATATTTTTCCAATCTTGGGTTTGATGATTATTTTAGCATGAAATATAAATGTGTTAGTGTAGGTTTTTATTCCATTTAGTGGTTATTTCATAAACATGTTGTTTATATTAATTAGGAGTTTTTTAGGTCATTGTGAAAGATAATCTTGCATTCATGAGTGTTATCATGGGAAATCAAGTATCAAAATACTTGATAAAATTTATATGACACATGGAAAAGAACTAAATTTTCCTTTATGTTGATAAACAAGTCCAAATTTATTACATGGTTATTCTATTTTGGTTTTGTCTTAAGTGTATGGAGTTCTAAAGAAACATAATACAGGTTGACATAATTATGTGCTAAAGATGGATTCTGAGGTTAGAGTGATAACAACCTTTAGGGTATATATTTATTTAGTATGTATTAGAATGGTTTCAGATGCTACGTAATTATTGTATATTATATATCATAGTTTCCTCAATCATGTTAAAAGGCCTGTATTATAGCTCTGTGCTCAAAATATATAAATATATATGATCAGTGTTCAAGTCATTATAAATACTTGCAATGGATATTCATTAGGGTGTCTTAATATGATTTCCATATGTTTAATCCTATGATTTATATATTTTTATGAAAAATAATGTATTTAAATTATTTTCCTTTTGTTAAGAGTTATGTTTAGAATATAATTAGATGTGATTATTACAAAAATACCTTTTTCTATGTTAAATACCTATGATATTCATTTAAATATTGTCAATATATATCTCTTTATAAATTCCTATAGTTTATTCCATATATCATAGGTGTGTTCCTATAATTAGCATATTCTAGTAAAACTCTAAGAAGATCTACTAATAATGGTACAGTGAACATGGAACTCACTAGCCAAAGAGATGCTTTGATGATTACCGAGTCAAAGAGAGGTATAAAGCTAGTTATAATAAAAGATTCATATTTTCATAGAGGGAAAAACACAAAATAAGGGAGTACCATCAAATATATTATATAGTAACATATCTATGGTGATATCTATGAGATATTTTTATGTGAATTTACTGGACTATTAGCTGCCTAGTTGGCTTGATTGGAACACCATCATTTCTGATTCAAAGTTTTTAATGTTATTGCATGGAATAAAGAGAAGATAGAGTTTTTTAAAAATATAGATACTAGTTAGACTCATGTGATTGATAATTTGATAAGTATTACCATAATAGGTAATTATAGATACATAATAGATCAAGTTATATTTTTTTGAGGTAGGAAAGGATCTATTTATTAGGGGATAAGAGGTATATTTTTACAGTGACTCCCATTTTTTAATTAAAAAATTGGCTATAGAAAAGGCCATGGTGCATATTCCATGCAACATGGATTAGTCACTCTGGGTTTCATGGGGATGTGTGCGATTTAAGGGTGAATGGTAAGATAATAAGTAGAACGAACCTAAATCTGAGTCCATAATGGAAAACCAAGAGGAGACTAATCAAAGGAATACTCTAGAGTTATAAAAATAATTATGACAATGTAAATGGTGGAATAAATATAAGGAGGCCCAATAAGTTGCGAATCAAAGGATGATTTATAGTAGTATATAATACCAGAGCTAGAGAGAAAGAGAAGAGGAAGATAAATAAAATAGTGTAGAAGTAGATTAGGTAATCAAGAGTTCATAGACATATAAGAGGGTTTTCTATGGAAGATAAATGGGATTATCATATAGTCAAAGACATAACACAAGTTCAAGTTTTAAAAATTATGTTGTTGGAGGTATATACCATTCACCATGGAAGCACACATCCCTAAAGCCTTATTTTTTTCTAAATTATAAAAAAACCAATATAGCTTTGGAAAATGAAGACCGGTAAGGACCATTCACAAAATAAATTCACCAGAAATGAATTGAGGCATAGAAGGTATCACACCATGAAGCCACAAGTATTTTTACTGAATAACATAATAAGAATATACAAACATTAATATTGATAGAGACAAAATGTGTGAGTCTTTCATAATAAAATGAGTTCATAACACAAATATAAATATTAGAACAAGATGATGAGGATGAAGATACATCTCAGTTATAACCATCACTAGAATGAGCATAAATACAACATACATAAAAATCTTAGGTATTTCCCTCTGTCTAAATAATAGTATCAGTTTATCCCTTTAACACAAAAAATCCATATATATTTATTATTCAAGAACCAACTATGATACTTGTGATAAACAATTATATATTAGTTCATGTGGGATCTTTTATCCATCTATCACATTATGATGGGTTTGTAAGCTCAAAATAATACTTACTCACCTACAACGTTAAGTAGAAGGATAAAGGAATTACCAATGATGTAATAATGAAGTGTGAATTGATTATAGATTTTGTGGTCATGCATTTGAATTAATATACCTTAAAAATGTTAATAAAAAATACCTACAATAGATACAATATATGCTTATCACATAATTTAAAATCATAAAGTGTTCTAGTTAGACCATACAAAATTCAAAAGAAATATGATATGGATCAAAAGAAATCATCGATGAATATGAATATAGACTTTTTGATGTGATGAACAAGGTTGAATTTATTCTAGAAGACAAGTATAAAGTATCATGTTTTTTTAAAAGGTTAAGAATAATAATACGGTTCACCATCACACATACCTAGATTAACAATAAAGTAGATGTAAGGGTAATTATGATTAGGGTCAAATAGATTAAAGACTATGGTGATGGGTTGAACTCAACCTCAAATATAGAAAACACTTTATAAACATTAATAATAAGTATGTATCAATATCAAGAGGGGGGATACAAGCATAAGTCAGACCTATGGTGCATAAAGTGTGTAAAGGAAGGACATCAAATAAATGAGTGCTCAAGAATCAAAATAGAGTTTTATGAAATATATAGAGCTGAAGTACATGTGACATCATACTGTCATTTTATACAACAAAATGTAAATAATCCATGGATCTTATATTTTAATTTTTTCAAGTCATTTAATCATGATGAGAAGAGTTTTGTATCTCTCTAGGAATTAAATGAAGATAACAAAGAATGTGTTTGTGATCACTTCATAGAAAATAGCTAGTACAACAAAAATAATTCCCAAACTATAAGTTAGCATGGTAGGTAAAACATAATCAAGTGAGACATGGGTTTCTTAGGAACCTTGACATCAAACTTTAGGTATGGTAGGTTGGACACCACCAATGTAAACATGGACATCTCTACCCTATAACTAGACACCTTAGATTACTTAGACATAACAAAAAACATAGGTACCATTAGTTTCATTGTATCAATATGGTGGGTATGATGGCCTATAGTAATAGCAAGGGTAGAATGATCAATAATCCTTTAGGATATTTGGTCCACAAAACTCAAATGCCTAGGGATTTCAAGTAAATAAGGGATGATATAGAGGGGGTAGAGGAGGATATCAAGGTGGCTCATAAGGAGGTAGAAGAAATAACTCCCAAAAAATTCTAATTTAGTGTTAATTATGTAGATAATTTAATCATATAAACATAAATTATCCCATGAACCCTCAATTACAATCCTACTATGCTTATTTTAGGGTCTCCAACCAATATAAGATAGAGGATTATCTAGTTTTAGAGAAATAGTGCATAGAGAAGATAATAAGGAATGTAAATATGGTTAACACATAACCCTAAGAGGATGTCATTTTTTTAAGCTATTACATGCCAAAAACATGTGGAAGTGATACTACCACCTTTGGAGATGTTGAGAGATCATGGGATAAGGAAAGCTTGCCCAGATAGGTGTCTTAAACCAGGCACTAAGAAAGGATTAATGAGTGAATTTTTACAAATTTTGAAGATAATCCAATAGTTAGAGAGTACTAAATATGGTATTTTAGCTACTAATGCATAAATACATGGATGTGTAGTATACATTTTAAGACTAAATGTTGTGTCACTACCGTGGTGGACCTTGTGAAGTTACTTACCACACTATGTAATGAAGACATTTCACATAGCATCACCAACCTAATCCATAACCTACTAGAATGTGTGCAGAAAGACCAACAATGGATCAATAGAATAATCTAGTATGTTAATACTAAAAAACCTTTGGATGTTGATTCTAGTATGGATATTGAGTTATTAGGGTACAAAATACCTAATGCAATATTTGATTTTGGAAGCACCATCAACATGATCCCAAGATCAATGTGGTTTATTATTGGGAGACATGCATTGAGTTATAGTTATATCACTCTTATCCTTATGTATTATGTTTAATTTGAACCTATTGATCACCTAGAAGACATGTAAATTAAGGTCAAAGAGTTGAGTCAACATGGTAACTTTTAAGTCATATATATAAAGATGGATGAGACTCACTACCCTACAGTAATTGGTAAAAAGTGGGTGTATGATGGTCAAATGACCGTCAACATAGTCATGATCAAATTTAATATCATCAAGACATAAAATCATTTTAATTCCCTTGAATAAATGTAAAACACTACCATATTTCATCCCTAAAGTGCTTGAGTCACCAAATGCTTATGGAAAAACTAGCTAGATGAATGTGAATGTAAAATACAAATAACAAACTTTATGAGATAATGAATGTAGGTTTCTTTATGATAGTTCCATCCCACCCATACACTCTATGTACAAGGAAAAGTTAATTTAAAAACATCTATTAAATCACATAAGGATATCATAGCAAGAAATGGATAAGGTGTGATCAATGTCTATAAGGTCACCAACTTGATCTAAAATAGGTTTTATCTACTACAGTGGTCATATGGATAAAGATTACATATATCTTAATCTAGAAGGCATCTTACCATGGGATGTAACTTATTTAGTGAGTGGGGATTCTAATATACACATTCTCAACTAGGTCAAGGGAGATCACAAGATATGTCCTTTGTGTATGGTGTTTACAATGAAGTTCCAAATACCTTAATATTTTTCCACCAAGGATGTTGACCAATTTATCCTTTTATTCCAATATCATGTACTAGATATTAAATAGAGGGTGATTTATCTCAATTATGAATTAAATGGGATGCCTAAGAACTGGTGGTTAGTCCTCCATGATGAGTAGCTAATTTGGGATGAAGTCTGCAAAATGCTTTTGTCCATATTCTAGTTGCCAAAGGTCATCATAAAATATTGGATAATGTTCAAAAATGGAGACTATCCATAAATTCATATATATCAATTCATTGAAGCTTGGATTTTTTAATATGTGGATCTAAATTATTGGGTACATGTTTCTAAATATACACTAGATGTTCTTCCAACTAGCATGTATATACATCAAGAGTGAAGGAAAAAGGTAAAGCATGGGGTGCAGGGCCAAAGTGACTTCATCTAGGCATTCATCTTTGAGGATGATAACCCTTTGATGTATAAGGAATTGAAAAAATTAAAAACCTTTCTATGACATGGGTGGGTTAAAGACTTAGATAGTGGAGCTAAGTCATCTTCACAAAAAAGTGAGGCCTATGATTTGAATGATGCCTTATAGATATACAAAGTGGAAAAGGGGAAAGATCAAGTCCTAGTTAAGTCATGCCATAGGATACAAGATCAAGATGAGTGGAAATTGATGTAGATGAAGATGAGGATATGGCTTTAGCTGAGTTATTTCAACTAGAATGAGAAGTTGAACCACTTTAAAACTAGTTGTAGAGTGGTTGGAAGAAGAAAAATTATGACATCTTAATTTTCAAGAAAGAGAAGATCAGTGGATATTACATGACTCGTTTCCTAAGGAAGAATTCAATATCTACCATGAACCCATAAAGGAATATGTGGGGAATATTATAACAAATTTCATCCCTAATTGAGCACATATTAGAGCCTATTTGTCCGAAGAAGACATATTAGAAGTGATGCAGATCTTAAGGGATTACCAGGATGTATTCCTTACAAAATTTACATAGGTTAAGGGTGCGGATCCATCCTTAGGTGAAATGCAAATTAAATTGTGCATGCTAAATTAATAAAATACCCAATCACTTACCCAAATATGAAACTTAAAGTGAAATCAAATTTAGATCACATGTAGGAGGCTGGTATCATGTTCCCTATAGAGAAAGTTGATTAGGTTAGCCTCATGTCTATACAACCAAAGAATATTTCCAAGATCTGAGTCTATAGTGACTATCACGTTTTGAATGAGGCATATGTGAATGATTCATTTCATATCCCATTACTAATGAATTTTTAGTAGTCATAGGTCTTTAGTGGATATCATCATATCCCAATCATAGAGAAAGATGGATTTGATACTACTTTTACAACCGAATGGGGTTCCTTCACATATAAATTAATGCCATTTGATTTGAATAATGCACCTATGGTTTTCTCTAGAGATTTAGTCTCTACATTTAAATATTTTATCCATGAATTTTTGGAGGTATATTTAGATGACTGAGCAATATTTTATTTATTTATAAATTATTTTTCTAAACTTAGATTGATACTAGAGAGATGTAGAGTGTTGAAAATAGCACTAAATTTAAATAAATGTTTGTTTTTTACACCCTTTAGGGTTTTTTAAGGTCTTTTAGTTTGTATTAAGGATATCTTGGTAGATAAATACAAATTTACATTAATTATGGGAATCCCACCACCTACAAGTTAGACAGAGGTATGATATTTTATGAGACATACATGACACTACAAGAAGTTCATTAAGGGGTATGCATCTATATCTACCCCTTTATAAAAGTTGTTGTAGAAAGGAACATAGTTCATATAGATGAAGGAATGTTAAGTGTAATTTATTGATTTAAAATAGAGACTAGTGAATCCACTGATTTTGATCTTTTGAGATTGGAGTAAGTCTTTCCATGTGCATGTGGATGCATACTCACAGCTAGATTTGTGTTAGTGTAGCCAAAAGAATGTGAATTGGATCATTCAATCCATTTCACACGTAGAAAATTATCTAATACATAAACTAATTATACTAAAATTAAGTGATAATCCTTGGCAATAGTGTTCACACTTTAAAAGTTACACCATTATCTATTGGCCACATCTTTTGAGTTGTTTATTGATCACCATGCATTATGATACCTAGTTAATAAACTTTATTAGGAGGATGCATCTCATAGTGGATAATGTTATTATAAGAATTCTAGTATAGAACCAATGTCAAATTGGGTAGGGAAAATGTAGGTCCAGACCATTTGAGTCAACTCCAATATGGGGAAGAACTAGATTAAGTCTAAGATGAGTCTCCAAATGGATATTTATTTCACGTGTCTATGATTTTTTAATAATTATAAGAAATCATATAGTTTATATAATATGGGACATTCCTAGATCACTTTATAAAAAAGGATAAGAAAAATCTCATTACCAAGGTCCTTCCATATAGTATTATTGATGGATTCTTTTATTATTTAGGCAAGGATGAGGTGTTATGTAGAGTTAAACTAGAGCATAAGTAGCATAAAATACTAGAAGAGGCACATCAAGGGATAGTTGGGGGTCACTTAGAAGGATAATATTGTGATAAAAGTTTTATATAGTGGTTTATGGTGGCCATAATTTTTTAAGGATGATCACTAAGTTACGTAATAGTGTTGTGTGTCAGCAGATGAGTAAGTTGAATTAGAGAGATGAAATGTCTCTACAACCTATGATTGCACAAAAACCTTTCAAATAATGGGGAAATTTTTTTGGGGGCCTATAAATCCACCCAATAAATTCAACCATGAAAGGTACGTAATCACTATGATGGACTATTTTACCAAATGGGTAAAAACTATTGCAATAACCATTTGTGGTGTAAAGGACATAATGAAGTTTTTGTATGGGAACATCATTACCAAATTTGGTTTCCCCATAAAATTGGTAAGTGATATATGTATGCACTTTATAAATAAAATGATAAATAATCTCATAGATGAATTATTAATATTTCACCACAAAATTATAGGTTATCATCCTTCGGTAAATGGCTAAGCTGAGGCTGTGAATAAGTTAATTGGAAAGATGATCACTAAGGTCTATGATGTTTAATAAGATTATTGAGAGGATTAAATTTTTATAGTTCCATGTTAATATCACACATTATAAAAGTGTTATAGGGTTCACCCCTTCTAGTTGTTCTATAGTTTAAAAGTGATCATGACCATCGAGTATGTAGTACCTAGTCTATGAATCATAATCAGTATGTACATGGGTGATAAAAAATTCTTGACAAGTAGGTTACTAAAGTTAAATCACATGGATGAAGATATATTAAATTAATATATGATTTAGGAGGTGCATAAACACAATAATAAATCCTAGCATGATAATAACCTATGTATGAAGGAGTTTTAGGTGGATTAGTCAGTCTTGCTTTATGGCAGTTAGTTTAGATCCTTCCTTGGAAAGATCCACATCCTATGGAAAGGACTGTACATCATCCATGAGTTAAAGGAATTGTGGTATTAATGGATTTATAAGGTACCATTTTACCTATAAATGTGATTGATATTAGGCTCAAACCATACCACTAATAACCTATGTGCATAGACATCGATAGGTGATAACTTGCACCATTTTAGATTAGGATTATTTTTCACTTATGTTGTGTGGGTTTGGGTTATTTATTTGAATATATGTTCATAGATTAGAAGTTTTCCTATTAGTTTTTAAAATTATAATAATAGATCATATAATAGAGAGTGTCATTTATAAAGGAGTGTATTGACCAAGAGAAACATCATGCCAAAGTGGACCACACGTGTCAAAATTTAAGTCCAAGAAAGACATAAATGGTGAGATCCTAATCAAATAATGGCTAATATTTATTTAGGTTAAATTAATGATAAATTAAATGGGAGGGGTCAACATCATATAAATAATAATCATGTATGATAGGTGAATTGTAAATTATCTAGTTACATCACTTATTCAATTTATCAAAAAAGGATTCTAGCTCAGAAAAAAGCATGCAACTTGGTAAAATGTGATATTTTTAATTAAATTATATTAAGAGTAATATCATGGGATAGAAAGGCACATTAAAATAATTATAATATGAAAGAGTGCATAAATATCTATAAATATATCATCTGGCTAGCCATGTTGTTATTTTACACTTTGTCAATCATTGAGCATTGAGCCTTTGAAGCATTGAGGCTTCAAAGCACTAAGCCTTTGATCTTAATACTTCAAAAATTGAGATTTATAGTAATAAGAACCTATAAATTTTTCAAAAACATTTAGAATATGGGAATAAGTATAGAATATGGCTTTATATGAACATTCTCAATTGAGAAAAGGACTCACCATAACACAACTATAAGACATAGGGATTAGATCAAACCTATGTCAAATAAGGTTTACAAACCTAGATGTGTATTATTGTATTAAGCTCATAGAACAATGCATATTTTTCCAAGAAGGATTTCAAGGCACACAAACTTTAGCACTATCACAAGTACATAAAATCTATAACATAGATGTCAAATGTTTGATCTAATTACCCACATTTAGTCAATTGGGTGTCACAATGGAACTACTAATAGGTAAATTTAATTAAGTAAATATTTATCTTTCCTATGACATCACCATATATGTAAATGAATCTACCATGGCATGATAAATAAGAATGGTATAAATATGAATACCTTTGGGCCCATACAAATCTAAAGCCCCACCTATTCTACCAAAAATATAAGATACCTATACTAGAGGCCATCAAGGTATCCCACTAGATGATATCCAAGATGAGCCAATTCATATTATTGCCAAATTCATTACCACAAGGTTTTGGTAGATGACTAAGGACATTAAGGAAGCAATAAAAGGCATCATCAATATCACCCATCGCATGGTCAATAGAAATGAATAATTCAGTTAGCCAGAGTTCCTAGTGTCAGAACTCATCAATAACATTGAAAAAGTAATGGAATATACAAAGAATAGATTTTAATACCAATTCTTAGTTTTATTTCTATTATTTATGTAGTGGAAGTCTTTAGAGGGCATAGTGCATCTTGATATTGATTATTGGTTTGATGTAGATTTTAATAACCTCATACTAAAGTGGTAAGAGAGTGCATACTTCACACATTGATGATTGTTAAATGTTTAGTGGGATGAATTGGTGTAACTTATTATTATTAACCCTTACATCCCTCCTAATGTGATTCAATACTTAGGCCAACATGTGATGGTTATCAAACCACCTCAAGGTATGAACATTAGAATTCATGAACTCCAAAAGGCACCTAGTGCACCTTTACCTTTATTTATTGGCATGTCCATCATGTATAAATAGGTTTATAATCAAAATAAATTAGCTGTATGAAGAGTAACTCCATTGTAGATAATAGCATTGGGTGTTCCAATCCCAACTTCCATAGTGATAACAAATTTAGTAACACATGATTGTGGGAAGCACAAGGTCCTAATAGATTGTAGATCTCCTTTTATACCTAGCTGTAAGATAAGGAGCTAGATGACCTAGTTGGATGATCCTCATGTTCCTAGTATCACATCTAAATGCCATTGGCCTGACATACAAATGGATGAGAAATATGTGTATTGAATGATGATGTTTGATATGTTTGGTGATTTATATGACAAGGAAAAAGAGAAGGAATACTTATTTTGGAAAGTGGTACACACTTTACAGATATATAAAAAGGTGCCACAACATCTATGGGTGGACTTACCTAATTACCCCTCTTTGATTATTATGGACACATTTAGAAAAGAGGCCAAAATTTATAAAATTCAAGAGGAGATTGTATAATAATGAGTATTTGGTAGGTATTCATAACTATAACCCTTTAATCCCATACCATAAAGTCCTCTAGAATCACTTACATGCAAGAAACAGACACTATAATATTATAGGTGAACAATAGAGGAAGATGAGAAAGCAGTGCAAGAAGAATTAATTATGATTGCTTCACTTGTTACTCTAATCACACATGCAAAACAATAGCCTAAAGAAATGTCACAATGGTCAAGATAAGTATTACTTCCTTCTAGTCAGAATAAAGACCATGTCAAGAATACTATCATTCAGATGACTGTGGTTCCTTCTTCACCATCATAGTATGATAAACACATCACCTACACTAAGGAGGTGGATTTGGATGTATAGACATAGGAGGAACAAGAAGATGAATGTGAAGAGATGGTGAGGGTGGCTCAAATATGAGTTTATTAGGAAGAAAAATGTTGGGCCAAGGTAGAGGATAAGTTAAAAGTGGAAGAGTCATAAAAGAGAGAAGACATAGAAGGTGAAAGCAGAAGAGACCCAATAATCCTAGTGCTTAAAACAATCACAAGTGTAAAAATAAAAATAAGAGAAACAAAAAGCATTTGTTGAGTAAGAGGAAACTAATAACTAGAAGAAACGAGTAGAATAATAAGCTTCAACCAAAGCTAAATAAGATGAGAAGGTTAACTAAAAGGAGGAGAGCAAAGAAAAAAGAGGACAAAGAGAAAATAAATAAGGAGAATCTATAGAAATAATAAGAAGATCGTAAGGTAGCCTTGAACAAGAAAAATGTTGGGGAAGTAGAAGTAGAAGTTGCACAAAATTCTAAGGATACATAGGACAAAGTATAAATTGAGGTCAATCAAAAATAATAGGCATAAAAAGAAGAGGACACCAAGAAAAAGGTACATGATATATAGACTATCACATATAAGGAAAATCTGGAACAAGACAAAACTACCACATCAAAACTGTAAGACATAAAGTTTGTGAAGGACAAACATGATCAAGGGGAGCTTGTGGGCACCCAAGTAGAAGCTACACCAACTTTACTTCATAGTCTCACAACTTTGGATGTCCTCACAATTACCACTTAGTGAACCATATTATATTTCCCCCTTACTCCAATATAATTCATCCTAATGAGCACCTTGATGACCACATTAGCTATGGATCCACTTACAATCTAATCATCTTTTCATGTGTCATAACTCACTTAATCTAAATAGGTTGAATGAACATCTATATTCCAAGAATCTATTACATAGATAGTTTCCTATTTGGAGAAGAGGGTCACTTAATTACGATGGGAAAATTATGAAATTTGATTCCATATTATCCATTTTAAAAATCTTATTGAGGATGCATGCTTGTCACTCTATAATCATGTTGTCAATACCAATCTCTTCTCTACTCAAAAACTCACATTTCATGTTTCATAGCTCATCAAGGACTGATAAACCATACAAAACTTATTTAATCTCACATTTCAAGGTCAATCCATCAAAGTAAAAATAGGATTCTTCTTCAAAATCTTTGAATCATACCAATTTGATATTATAGTTACACTAGCATAAGCCACATAGTGGGCTCAAAAAATACTAGACTAGAAGGAATAGCTAGACATAGTTTGGAGTGGTGCACAACCTAAGTTTAGTATTTATACCACTTCTAAGGTAACATTTCCTAACCAATATTCAAATTCTATAGGTTTAGATGCAACATTATATGCTTCTATTCAATATTGATATTCTATCATGTAATGAATCCAAACTTGATAAAACCAAATGTTGTGGAATATTTTTTTTGGGGTTTAAACACAATGCCACACTGAAAAACTTGCACATATCCATGTGGATATCACTACCAAGATGGATTTTTTTTTAGCTACCTTACACACTATATATGATAGAAACATTTGAAAACTCTTGTATTCTCAAGCTCCTCTACATGCATTATAATGAAGTACACAAGAATTTGTTCTTTCCTAGTAGTTTTATAAGATTTATTTAGCTAACCTATATAGTTCCATCAAACCCATGGTAAATTTACCCCATTTTATTCCACCTAGCCAACTATAATAAAAATTTAAACAACATAAGAATACCACAGTGAATTCATTATAAGGATCCCTATTGACATTGTCAAAGCCTTCGATCTCTACTTCATAATAGATGCCTCCACATTTCAATGAGTTTCAACATAGGTTGGAGATTCTAAAATTTTTCTACTCAATTTTGTTATAGGAAGGATCACATTAAATTATAGAGCCAAGTTGTTTGAATACCCATCAAGGGTAGCCACCTGGTTTTGCTATCCTATTGAAAACATGTAGAGGTGGTAGGAAGGATTTCTACTTAGTTAAAAACCTAAGAGGGTAGCTAAGTAATACACAAAAGGTGAAAAGTAATGAATGGCACATTGAGTAGTTTTCAATTCATGTGACTCCAAACTATCTTTTATGTATCATACCAACTACCTCTAAAATGTTGTCTCAGGACAATACAACAATTTAAGTCTAGGAAAGTGTTAGTGAGGGAATGCAAGTAACAAACTACTCAAACAAATGTATGTGACACATGGAAAATAACCTTGTTTTCCTTATTATTGATAAACTAGTCCAAATTTATTACATTGTTATTCTATTTTGATTTTGTCTTAAGCATATGAATTTGTAAAGAAACAAAATATAGGTTGACATAATTGTGCACTAAATATGGATTCATATGTTAGAGTGATAACAACCTTGAGGGTATATATTTCTTTGGGATTTAATAGAATGGGTTTAGATGCTACATAGTTATTGTATATTGTATTAAATAGTTTCCTCAATCATGTTAAAATTGATGTCCTAGATATATATTCTTAGAATATATAAATATATATGACTAATTTTTTAGTTATTATAGATACGTTCAATGGAGATTTATTAAGGTGTTTTAATATGATTTCCATATGTTTTATCTTGCACTTTATATAATTGTGTGAAAAATATAGTGTTTCAATTATATTCATTTTGTGAAGAGTTATGTTTAGTATGTAATTAGATGTTATTATTAAACAAATACCTTTTCCTATGTTAAATACCTATGATATTCATTTAAATGTGTTCAATCTGTATCTATCTATAAATTCCTATAATTTATTCCCTATATTGTAGGGTTACCCCTATAATTAGCATGTTTAAGTGAAACCCCAGGAACCTCTGCTAACAATGAGGATGTGAGGACATGTTTATCTTTCACCTATATAATGTACCTTCATAAAGTTTGTATGTCTAATGAGCATTTTAGTATTGTGGTCCAATTTCTTATTTTGTCTTATGTTTGACTTTAGATATACAAATATGTAATTTCTTCATGTATTTGATCATATCCAAACCAATCCTTGATTGTGGCCCACTCCAACATGGTATCAAATATTTTTTAATAGATGAATGCCATTGTTCTTATTTTTAAATCTTAATTTTTAGCTTGCATGTCACATATCTACCATTCATTGACCTAGTTATTGAAAATACACTCTTAGATTTTGATCATCTTATAGGTCATTTGTTGATCTAAATTTAGAAAAAGAACATGAACAAGGTGTCTCTTACTAGTCATATTTCATTTGGTAGTTTTTCATGAAAAATTCCCTATGTTATTGGATCTAGAAGGTGTTGAAACCCTAATATCAGTTGTAAACACAACCTAATTTCATGATAGTCATTTTCACTATTTTTGGAGGGTTTAAAGGCATATTCCTTGATTTCACACAAATCCATACTATTTGGGGTCTTCAAGTAAAAATCCTTTCTAGATTTTTATGGGTGTTAGATATAATTAGTGGGTATTTGGTATATTTTAGAGAGACATACTAGATCTATTTTTTCATATTTGGTTTAAATTTTTATCATGTTTATAGCTACCAAAACTTTAGACTACTTGTGCAGTCCCCATCTTTGATAGTTGAACGATGTCCTCATGTGATTAATGCCTCAAATAATAACATGCTAGAGTTTTGGGTCTTCCCACCATCCATCAAAAATTTTAGGTGCAAGTGCAGTTCACATTCCCTATGCTAGAAGTATTAACTAAATTCACAACCTAAAATCCTGACATCAGAGTTCTAAATTATATCAGTAGACAAAACTCATAACATCAAAACTTCAAACTATGTGTGTAGTAAAAACAATTTAATAGTGTAACATTAGATTACATTAGTATTCGATAACTTAGATTGTAGCAGGGGGTCATAATCTTGATGACTATGATCATCGATTGAAATTCTAATAAAAAATCATGATGACTATAAGGATGCTTCAAAACTTTAACAATGGTTAAGAAGAGGTCAAATTTAATCCTATGAATTATGACATTATTCATTAGAAAAGTGGAACCATTTTTTGGGTGACATCACTCCCACATCAATCAAAAGTGGGAGGGGGATCACTCATCCTCGCCCTTGGTCCCCTAGTCACATGATAATTTAAGCCTTTGGTCATAACTAACCTAAGGGGGATTAACTTTTCGTCACAAAAGTTGGCCAAAATTTTGTACAATAAAATTTTTTTGCAAAGTGGAGATCATTTTTTTAAGATCAAGAAACATTCAAACTTTCATAACTTTTAGCCAAAATCTCCTTTCTAGGCACCATTTTTTTGAAAGTAGGATTTTTTCAATATCTACACATTGGTGATATTCTCATGCCTTTTAAAGTTGAACCTCTACAGGTTCAAGGGGGTTTACATATTCCTAGTCTTTTAATACATGTAGTTCAACACATACTTCCTTTTTGCATCATGGATCAAAGTCAAGTTATGCTTCTTACACTATTCAACTATCACGAGTGGAAATTCAAAGTGTAAATCCTCTTGAGGAGTAAAGGCTTACACTAAATCATGATGGGTACAAAAAAATAAATGACACTTGATGTGGAGAAGGTGAAGTGGTTTAATATAAGTGATAAACCCTATGGTCCACTATTATTATCTATCTCCTGACCTAATATTTCATATTGAATCCATAGCCACTCTTAATGAAGTCTAGACCAAATTAAAAAAAAATCTTTAAGGATCAAGACATAATTAAAGGTCATGAGTTGGAGAATGAACTCATCAATTTAAGCCCAAGTGAATTTAACACTATATATGACTTATTCACAAAGTTCAAATCACTCAAATTGTATTTAAAATTGTATGACATTAATAAAAAGGATGATTAATTGATTCTTTCCATCCTTGCCAAATTGGATTCTAACTAATATGTCTTCATTTCTACCATCCATTCCACCAAGCATCCCCTTGGAGATATAGGGACCATGTCATCCTTGGACAAATTTGTTATTTAATTGACTTAGGAAAAATACAATATTATTTAAATAGGTACACTAAAGTCATTTAAATCACATGCCCTAATTGTGAGTCATGATAAATAGAAGGCTTATAGTAGCAAGAAGAAGAAATAAAATAAGAAGGAACTATAGCAAAGAAATGGTTATAAATTTGATGTGAAGTCCAAAGCATAAAAAAATTCCTCCTCTTTAGATAGAATACGCAAGAAAGAGTGACTCACATGTGTCTATTGTAATAAATTTGGGCATGATGAAACCAGATGCATGAATAATAAGATTGACCAATGAAAAAAATGCTGAATAATCACAATATTAGTGTTGTTGATTCAGCTAATCAAAGTTCATTAACACATGAGTATTCTAAGGCTAAAGATAATAAAAATGAAAAAAATAAGGGAAAATCACTTGTTATAGTTATGTCATAGCCTTTCACATGTGTAATTAACTATGCTTCCTTATACCACATGGTTTCATCATAGGACATGTTTTCATCCTTGGATCCTTGTTCTATGCCTTCCATCTTATTGGGTGATGATACTTCTATGAAAGTTTGTGGGAGAGGATTTATTGAAGTGAATGATGGGAAATTTCATTATCCTTTATTTTTTCCCTCTTTATCCACTAATCTCCTATCTATTTATCATATCACTCACATCTATTCAAGTAAGAGAGTTAAGTTCACACCCAATTCAGTCTTTTTTAGGGAAGCAAATAGTGACTTCATAGTTACATTTGGGAAAGTAGAACACTAGTCATTATTATATACCTTCTCATATTTTTCTCTTAATCAAACCTCTACTACACTGCTCACTCATTTAGGTGGGGTGAGTAAATTATGGCATGAGTGATTTGGATATCTCAACTATCACTACCTAGAGTAATTCATTCATAGTGACATGGTTTTAGGGCTATCACATGTTTACTTTTTGATGACATTTTCCAAGGTTGCATACTTGGTAAGCATCATAAGGAAATGTATAACAAATTTAAATCATGGATATCTATATAGATATTGTAACTAGTTTATAGTGACATTATTGGACCATTTCTAGCACCTTCATTTAATAAGACTAAATATATGCTTATTTTCATTGATGAATTTTTGAGGTACACTTTTGTGTAATTTTTTAAGCATAAATTTGGGTCTTTGATAATTTTAAATACTTCAAAGCACTTTTCATCAAAATTTCACACCAACAGTAGTGCTGACTCTGTTAATAACCATTTTAAACAATTCTACACTTCATAGGGGATTGAAATATAGTGTACAATTCTATATAGTCCTCAATAGAATGGTTTTGTAGAGTGAAAGAATAGGTCATTGAAGAAAATGGCCAATTATATGATACACTCCAATTCTCTTTCACCTCAATATTAGTCTAAGGCCATCAACTATGCTTGTTATATCTAAAACTAAGTTCTTCATAAATAATTAAAGGGAGTCACTCCTTTTGAAGCCTGGAGTAGTCAAAAACTCATAGTGAATAATTTTTGTGTGTTAGGTTCTCTTTTTATGGTATACATTCCAAAGAAGAAATATAAGGTAATACAACCTTAGAGTCAACATTGTATCTTTTTTAGATCTCCTAAAAGTGTTAAGGGATATAGGATTCTCCATCTCACCACTCATTAGTTGTTAATTGAGAGAAGTGTTCATTTTTAAGAGGTTCCTTTGGAATCCACACTCCACACCTGTTCCTTAGATGTACTAGGATTTGATGACAATTTTGATGATTTAGATCCATTTAAGAAGCTTCTTGATGATATAAATTCTTCTTCTAGTCTTAACGATGAGGACCCACCTCCTCCTTCTCCTATAATGTCTTTAGATGATGAGGAATAACATCTTGACTCTCTAATAATTGGTATTTGGGATAGATAGACATTGTAAGGTGTTAGGAAAACATGTTCACAATTCTAAAATGCCCCACATACATTCATTTCATCTGCTTCTAATCCAAAATCATTTTCAAAGGCATCAAGCACTACTAAGTTGGATACTACTATGGAAAAGGAATATGGTTTCCCTGATAAGTAAAAACACTTAGGAATTTAGTTCTTATTCCTAAAGGAAGAAAACTTCTTTGATATAGGTGGATCTAAAAAAACTTGCATTAGATGGGTTTGTAGATAATTTCAAAGCATGTTTGGTGGCAAATGTTTTTCTCTAGTACCTATCATTGACTATATTGATATGTTTTCCCTAATTGCTAAAATGAACTCAATCCAACTCACTCTCACCATTCTTGTATCACATCACTGGGACATTAATTATATAGATGTGAAGAGTGACTTTATTCACATTAACCTCAAAGAGGTAATATCCATGAAACAACCACAAGGATTTGTGAAATATTGCTCCCTATTTTTTAAATGTTATAAATATATATATGGACTCAAATAAGATCCTTAAGCTTAGTATGCCAAGATGGACTTATTTATTCTTTTAGTTAGGTTCACCAAATGCCATTCAAATCTGAATGTGTACATTTTGTGGTAAAATGATTCAATATTGATTTTAGTTCTCTATATGGATGACTTATTGATCATATTGAGTTATTCATCCACCATCACAATAATTAAAATTATTTTGTCTATTAGGTTCTGAATGATTGACTCAGGCTTGTTGCATTACTTCCTTAGGATTGAATTTTTTTAGTCTGACTCTGGGATTACTATTTCATAATCCAAGTATTATCTTGATTTTATTACATAATTTAACATGGTTGAATATAAGCTAGATCTAACTCCTTTTCTATCTAGGGTGAAACTTGAGGCTAATTATCCATCTCTTTTAGTTGATGTTACCTCATATTGATAACACTTATGCAGTCTCATCTACTATATACACACTAGACCTAACATTTCATATGAAATGAGCATGGTCTCTATATTTATTCAGTAATCACATGTGTTGTATTAGAAAGTAGCCAAGTGGATTTTCCACTATATTCAAGGTAGAAAAACAAATTATGAAAGTCCATTTTTGACAACATCAATTTTAGACCTAGATTGATGTTGTGATTTTTTAGGATTCATTACCATCAAAATTTTGAAATTCCATTTTTTATAACATCAAATTTAGACCTATATTGATGGTGTGATTTTTTTAACGAAGAAACCCAAATTAGACTAGTGGAGGGTTATTTTAAAAATATTGAGTTATAAAGATAGACACTTTACTAGTTAATTATTGAAATTGATCCCACAAGCCATTTAGGTCCCCTCTCATCCCCATGATGTCCCATTTAAATCCATAGAGATCATATTTATGCATAATTCCATGTAACTCTTACTAAATTTTTTGAACCATGTCTAACATATATAGATCATAAGTTTCAGACTCTATCTCATCCTTGTGAGGAATTTTATTTGTATATTTCCCTTTACCATCTTTGTGAGTGTTTAGGACATCAATGCACAAACCCTATAATGGTTTCAACCCAAAAAACATGTGTATCAGTAGATGAGACCATTATGATTGCCTCACCAAGATAAATACAATGACTGATAATGTGCACAAGGGTGAATTTTATTGGTCTAAAAAATATACCAATAGAATATACGATTGTAATCATCATATATAAATAAATCTAATGATTCCTATTATTTTATAGGATATTTTTTTACTTTAAAAAAAACACTTTGAACAATACTGCAATGATGAAAAAATTAAACTTCCTAGGTCAGAAGTTATATTTTTTGATCCTTTAACACATAAGAGACATGCAACATTAGATCTAAAGAAAAACATAAACCACACAAACTTGTTTAAATCAAATCTTTGATACCATTTATAATGAAATTACTTAGATGTTCATACCATATAATATTATATTGTAGGAATAAGATCAGAATATATAAATCCATAATAATATTTCACAAAAGAGCAGAATGCTTGATAAATATAACTAAGCCACTTCGAGGGGGAAAGCTCAAAAATAATGCAATGAGCTCAAAATTCACAATATTATGATCAGATACTAACCACTACCTCCTATATATACTCTACATAGCCATATTTATTCTATAGGTTGACCTTACATAAAACATAGATAAATGTGACAAGAAAATACAAGAGGTGTGTAAGCCACAAGTTATCCACACATATCCCTAAACACACCATAGGTTAATGAAATATCAATAAAATATTGAGTGATATTATCAAATTTTTATTGACATTATTTATTATAGTTAAAGGTAGTATCCTTTTTAAGAAGATGTGTAAATGGGTGACATTTATTAGTAAGTTAGGATATAAATATTTGAATTTCCTAAATATTACCTCATACAATGTTAATCTATTTGATTTTTTTTTATGCGGAGTGGTGTTTAAGGTGATCCTAAAGATCTTGATCTTCCAATAAGATGACTTCACTTATAGGTTTACAACTTTTTCTCTAGATCTGATTCTTCTTGTTTTTGTACTGATAATAAAAAAACAAAACTTTTAAGATCATTAAGAGACTTCACACATTAATTCTCATGTTTTTCATAATAATAAATACATTATAGACTCCTTTACAAATTGGTTTTTCAATAAAAATATAAAAACTACATTTATTAGCCTTGCTTAGGTCTGTTTAGATTTGTAAATACATATTCCTTTATATCTTCTCCTATGGAGTTATTCAATAATATAAACCAATGGAATAATTTAAAAATCATGTTCAATAATATATCTACAAATTTTTAGAGTTTTTTATGGGATCATTTGAGGGATATTCCATTTTTTGTGAACTAAAACCTTGACCAAGGGTTTTAAGATTGTGCAGAATTAGAGAGCCTAAATTTAATGAAATCTCTTGTTTTATGAATGGTAAAATACTCTTATCACCTATATTATATCTCTTATGTGTTTTAAAAACTCTATAAAGTGAAATTTAGATTTTTATCATGAAGAGATATAAAAAACACTTTATTTATGGGACTGTAACACAAAAAACTCTATTTTGAGAGCTCTAACAATTGAGAAAAAACATTAATGTAATAAAAAATTACTAGATAAAACTAATACAATTAATTTAAATATTCAAAACCCTAATTTTACATATAAATCATAAAAAAAATTATTCTATTCATAATTCTCTTGAAGATATTCACAGACCTGTAGACAGTCCTCTTGGATTACACCAACATACATCCACCAACCTTCAAATATAAATTTTTCCTCTTATTTTAATGCATTTATTTGTTCCTTTTATCTTATTTTTAGGTATATATCTTATTAAATATTGTCTAAATTTTTCTTATTCATTTCAATACACAATATTATTTCAACCATCTATGACTTATATTAGAACATGCTTGATTTAGCAAACCTCCTACGTTGCATATATTTTGTTTGGAGTTTTATGGTAGATTTAGAATAATTAAAGGAATAAAAGATAATTATGACACATTTTAGATCCTTAAGACCCATTACACAATTATATATCCTTTCCCATATGCCAAAATATGAAAAACTCATCAAAAACCTTGTAAACAAGTTTAAAATTTTGAATTTCTTATTTTTGGTGGGAAAACAAAGAAACACCTCTAAATGATATAGAATTGACCATTGAATCCTAGATAAGGATCGTTGTTGACTTCACACAACCTACTCAACCTCCTAAGACCAAGATATAATCAAATTTTGACTATTTATAAACATGAACCTACATCATGGAGGCATTTCTATTATAGCTTGAACTTTGCCTAGATCCACTTCTATGCCTCTTCTTGAGGAAATAAATCCTAAGATATTTCTTAATGTGACCCAAAAAACACATTTCTTAGGACTTAGATGAAATTTGTATTCCCTTTACCTTTTTAATATCCTTCATAGTATCGTGGGTTGATCTACCCTTATTTTAGATTTAGCCAAATGTCATCTACATGGTCCTCAAAAATATCATGAATCATGTCATGGAAGATTACTCTTACAGCATGTTGATATGTTTCCCATATATTATTGAAATCAAATGGCATTATTTTGTAACAAAAAGTGACTCAAGGTGTAATTAATGTTATTTCATGTTGGTATTAAGGTGTAATTTTGATTTGGTTATAACCCAATAAACTATTCATAAGAGACAACATTTCATGGCATGTTGTTGAATCTATGGTCATATTAATGTTGGGGAGTAAAAAGTCATCTTTAGGGAAATTTTTTTGATATTTAGAAAGTTTGTGTACACCTTGATTCTTGATGGATTTTTGTTGACTATAACTATATAGGAAATCCATTATGAATAGTCAATAGGTCTAATGAAGCCTACCTCAAATTATTTTTGCAAATATTATTTCATAAGTAGTATTACCTTAGGATGCATTTTTATTAACTTTTGTTTGATGGGTTTAACATTCTCATGGAAAAAAAAAGCTATGTATTATGAATGATGAATCCATTCTCGGCATATTCACATCTAACTAGTCAAAAATATAAGAGAATTTTATTAAAAGGATGGTTAGGAGTAACTATTTTACAAGACTGGGAGATGCTGTAAGATTCATAATTTTTGGAACTTCATCAGTGTCAACGTTGAAATCAATGGTTTATTCAATAAACAATGTGGAGTCATATTGAAACTATGTATGGGTATGAGTAATATTGAGTTACTTGTTTATGTCTTCTTGATTTTGATTATGTTTGTCCTATAGTGCCTCAGAGAGATTTTCACTAGGGGACTTAAGATTTTTATCTTTTTTGGTATTTTAATGATTAGATTATTTAGGGTTTAGGGGTTATTCGTATTCCTTAAAGTATTTTGAATTATACAAATTGATTAAAAAACCTTTTTATGATCACTTGATGGAATTTTATACATGAATCTCATGAATTCAATAAGTACATCATCATTATAAAAGGGGTCAAGTGAGACTAGATCTTGATGGTCCTAGTTTATGAGTTTAGGATATTTGATCTTAAGGGTTAGGATAACTATAAATATTTAATTTAAATTTTTTTTGGATGAGTGGTATTCATAGTGGCTATGAACATAACTCATTTTGATGTTAGAATAGGATTCTTTAGACATCATGGTAGGATTGATGATGTAATCATGTGGATCACCACTAGATAATTTGTATCCAATTCTTCAATGTTTTACATTTGATTTTATAATTACTAGTTTAATAATACCTTATTCATTAATACCAATAACTTTTCCTTTGTAATTCATAATATTGCACATGATTTATTTGGGTATAAGATATTCTTGGTTTTGAAAAAATGTTTCTAACTCATCATTATAAAACTAGTAACTATTAAAATCTTCAGTTTATTCATCTAAAAGGAATCATGTCTTAACAAAAGATATTTTGTTGAAATAATGGAACTTTTATACTTTCTTCTTATGGTGGGTTCTGCCATGGTTTAGAGGAGACATGTATTTTTCATAAATAGAAGGTATCTTAAGTTTAATATTCTCCCATGCCTTTGTCAACAATTTTAAACTTGTATTGGGTTTATGGAGTCATGGATTTAGATATGGAAGGTTTACTTATAGATGTGGATGTTGATATTTTATATGGGCATGGTTGGATTTTAGATATGGATGGTAACTCATCTAGATGGATATAGTTTTTGAGATTTGTTAATTATGGCTCATTTTTATCATAAGTATGTTCTATAATAGGTAAATAATTGCCTTTTATATATAGTCCCTCCAAATGTTTTACAAAAAATATAATTATAAATAATGAATGTTTTGAGGAGGTCCAAAATAAAAATTTGGGTCTATGTCTTGTCAAACTACTTTATGATATTATACTTGCCTTCAAATGTGGGTAGAGGAGAGTTTGAGATTGTAATTTTTTTGCACCTTGTGATGACTACCCAATCTTGAGATTTGATTTTGATCACTGTACCATGGTTACCTATATATTGGACATGACTAACAACAACATCAAATGGATGGGTGTTTTTATTGGAGTCAATTTGTTTGTTTGGTTTGGAAGTTGATTTGATTAATAATGATGTTGGTCATATTTTGAAAAGGGATACTGCTATATCATTAGATTTTAATTTTTGGATGTAGATGCATTATTATCTAGTTCTATGTTTTAATGATCAATCTAATATTAGACATGATTTTTGAGTTTCATACATCTATTGGTAGAGTGACCTTTAAATTAATGGTATTTTTAATATTGATGTTACTTATACCAAGTAGGATTGGAAATATTTTCATCAAAGGATTTGGTAATTGGGAATACAATAATGTTAGTAGTTACTAGCTTATGGAAAATTGATTGAAGTGATTGTCTCAAGGGAGTATAAATACTTCATTTGTCTCTTGTCTAGGTTTCCCCTAGGTATATGATGTTGGTGACAGGTTGAAAGTTTTGAAATTGTTTGGCATCTATAAAACCATCACCCACCACGTTATTGTTCTTATTGAAAAATTTGGGCTTGTTATTTTGGGTTTGTGTTTGGTTATCTTTATCAAAAATCTTAACAAGACCTTTGGTGATAAGTTCCCTTTCTATTTGAACTCCCTTTTTGATGGTTTCATAAAATGAATTGGCATAAATAACTTGGAGGTAACATGGCATATTTAGGTTGAAATTGTTTTTGAAAATGGTGATGAGTTACTTTTCAGGGATTGACCAAATAAAATGACTTGTTAAGGCATGTCATATTTGTAAGAAAGAGGGAAAAAATCTCCATTGTATTGTTTGGCATTGCATAAGTCTAGAATGATTAGCTCATGTTCTAAGTTATATGTATAATATTTAACAAATATCTTAGATAGATATATCAAGGTAGTGATTAACCTTTTAGGTAGACATAAGAACCATTTTAGACCTTGAATATGTAAATTATGTGGAAAAAACTAAGTCAATAGATATCTATATAAGTGACTTCCTGAGAAGCCATGTAGAATTCCTTGATATGTTCCCTAGGGTCATATTTACCTTTGTATTTATCAAACTTTATAGGTTTAAAATCAAGGGGAAAAGGCACTTTCATCATGTTCATGTCAAAGATGTAAGGGCATAGTTCTTCAAACCTACTTTTTTTAATTTTTGATCAGGTCTCATCTTAAAATCCTTGGATAATGTCCTTCATGGTTTGACATTATTGAAAAAATAATGTGTCCTTGATTGGTGATGATGATTTAATTTGATTGGTTTGGGATGAACCTAATGTCTAATTGGTAGTGTTTTTATTATTGTTTGATTGATGGATTTAGGATTTGAAGGATTGATATTGGATTTAATATTGACCAAATCTAGGTTTAATCTTTAGATTCACTCAAATGTAGAAAGTTTTTGGTCTGATTGGGATTGTTGTTATAGAACTACTTTGCCTTTATCAACATGGATGTGGGAAACATGTTATGTATTCTCATTAGAGGGATCTAATATTACCTTAATTTTTCCTAGGGAAGTATTAGCTATATTTTAATCATTTTTGGGAGGGTATTGTCCATCTTACTAATGAGGTGATGTAAGTCCTTAGGATTGAAATATAGGGGTAATTTAGCTCTCATATCAAGTAGATGTTTCTAGGCTTGATATTTGTTTTCAAGGGGATAATTAATGACTTGGGAAATAATTTCCTTAGGTAAATCATCTACAACATATTCACTCTAGTCAACAAGGATAGAATTATCATTTAATTATACATGGTCCTCTTAGTTATCAAAATGGAAAGGATCCCTACCAAAAACGTCTTACCTATCTTGAGAATTATTCAAGTAGGCTTGGAGTCTATTAATTAGAGACATGAAACAACCTATATATATATTTGAATCAAAATAACATTGATTCAATATGTGAGTTGACTCAAATTTGGCTTGGAATCACAAATGTTTTTCAGGATGCTTGGATTATTTGACAAGTTTGATATAATTAAAAAACTGGTTGTTTTGGTTTAAAATCAAGTAATTGGTTTTGGTTATGTTTTTGTAATATAAATTTTTGATTTTGGTTGAAAAATAAGTTTTAGATTGGGAATAACTAACTCCATTACTGGTTTGAGCATAAAGGAAAAAATAAGACACACAAACAAGACAATCCTAGAATTATTCAAGTAGGTGTATAAATAAGAAAAATCCAATTGATAATGCCCCATAATTTGATAGGAACATGGTGATTCATATTAATTTTTTTTTTTTTTAAACTATTTAATGATTAAAATTGAAGTATCTTAAACTAGGCCTTAAAATATTATCTAATGGGAGTCCTCTATACCTTTTGGTATGATGAGGTTTGATTCTATGGAATAATAAGATTAATATAAATGTTCAAAAGGGTAAAATATCAATCTTGCTACACTCAATATGTCACCATAACTAGAGTGTTACCATAAAATTAAGCTTTGATGGAATTATTTAAAACTTAGGTATTGGTGGTCAAATCCACCTTCACTTGGGGGTCAACCAATTATAGGCATTAAAAATTATTGATCCTCAATTTGTATACCTTGAAAAAACATAAAGTTTGACCTACCACATGGCGATGAAATCCATGGTCGATAGAGCCCATAGAAATAAAAAATAGAATACACTACTCATTTTTTATTTCTAAGATTATTTTAAAATACAAGGAATGAGCATACTTGAAATATCTTTGGATACACAAATTATTACTAGGGATTGATTTTGATTTCCATAGTTACTTTTTAGTGTAAGAAAAGAGCATACACCACTGTTAGAAACACAAACAAGATTTTAGAAAAGAAATTAAAAGAAAGTAAAATTTTAAACAAAGTAAAAGTAAGTAAAATTATAGAAAATGGTTAGTAGTTCATAAAACATATTTGATAGGTAAAAAATTTGTAAGTTGGCCAAAATAAGAGAAAAAAAGATAGGAAAATATAAAAATAAAAATGTGTAGAAATAATTTTACTAAAACTCAAAACAATTTCACTATTATAAAACACATTTTCACTACTGATAAACATGAGTTCACTATTATGTAAAATAGATAGAAAAATATAGAACCAAAAAATAGGAATAGTTCCCAAAACATTTTCACCAATGTAAAGGATAATTTTTCTAAAGTTTAGAAGAATTTCACTAAAGTTAAGTACATTTTATCTAAAGTTAGGGACCAATTCATTGATCTATAGAAAATATAAAATATAAAGTATAAATAGGAAAAAAAATAAGAATAAAAAAAATAATAGGAAGAAATAAATAGAAAGGAAAAATAGATAGGTATAACAACAATTTTTCTAATGCAAATGATTATTTTACAACTAAGGATGATTATTTCACTTAAACTAAAGATGATTTTCTTACTGAGGATGATAATTTCACTACAAAAATGAGAAATAACAAATAAAAGTCACATAAAATGATTTTATTGATGTGTTTGATGATTTCACTCTTGAGTTCAATGAATTTGGTATTGAGTGTGATGAATTTTTGACTTATACGATGACTTTTTTGGAACTCAAAAAAAAACTACAATTGAGTATAATTATCTAGAGCTTATAAAATTTTACATGTAAAAACAAGTAATTTATACCATAAAAATATTATATTAATTAGGTAATCAAAATGACTTGAAACGAACTCAAAATTCTAATGAGAAAGAATTAAAATAAGCTTGGAAATTTCTCACACTAGGCATGCTAAAATATAATACATAGATTTTATAACTTTAAACTAGGAAACCAAATAATGATAATTGACTTCTTATTCTAAACTCAACCTATAACCTCATATATATCTATAAAAAAATAAAAATACAATATACCCTCACCTACCAATCGATGAATATCTCTTATTTACTAACTTGGATGTGATTTTGAAAATTGGTGTGTGGATGCTCAAATTGAAATCTCCAATGCAAGGGGAACTTTGGCAATGTAATGATAAATGTATTTGATCTCAAGAAGATGCACGAATTTTATAGTGATTTTATATCTCAATGATGGATGTAATTCAATAGAGATTAAGCGTGATAATTTATAATGATCCTCATAATAGAGGAAGGCATGTCAATATATAGACATTAAGATGTATAAATGATAGTTAAGATAAATCTAAATTTATTTGATATCTTGATTTTTTTATGGTTGGATTTGAATCCTCATTCAAGTGGTTAAAAAATGTGAAGAAGTTAGTTAGGTGGTTGAACGAGTCAATAAAATGAATTAGTGGAATTAGTTGGATATTTTTAGGATATTTAAAAGATTACGTGAGTCAAGATAGTTGAATGAATCATTAAGTTAGTTGAATTTCTCAAAGAATTAGTTTGATGACTCAACACCATAGGTGAGAGAATTGGGGAATGATTTGGGGACTGAACCTTGGTTGAGAGAATTGAAGAGGTGATTTGTGATTTGTAATTTATAATTTTAATTAATTTTATTTATTTAAGTAATTATATGTGCATGACTAATTAGAAATGGATTAGTTGATTAATATTGATGAATTAATTATTTTAATAAGGGGGGATAATGATGTTAGTAGAAATAAGGACAAAATCTAGATTTTGGATGATGGTAATTTAGAAAAGAGTAATGGTGATTGTGTCTATATTTAACAAAGTTAATTATGAAACTAATGTGGAAAACTATAGGTTTCTACAATTTATATCATAGTTATTTAGTGTAGGTCTATTTCTATCAAACTCTAATGGAGGCAGAAGAGTGATAATATTACACCCAAGTATTTTTTGTAACAATACATGAGGAGGTGATGGTAATATATAAAATTTCCTCTTTAGTGGAGTTGATAATTGAAGTTGATTTGTAAGTTATAATACTTCATTAAATATAATATATATGCCATTATTTTTTGTAGTTGGTTAAACATTATATCTTGGTTTGCTTTGAAACTTCATTATTGACGTAGTTGTAAGAGTAGGTGTATCCCTGAACTTGTTAAAAGTTATGAGCTTAAATTCATTATCTCTTAATGTGTAGCATAGCTCATGAATATCATTAATATGATTGAATCATGGAGTGATGCAATAATTTTTTGCTTAAATGTGTCTTGTATCTCATTTTCAGCCATAAAACATTGGTCACATTAGATAGTATAGTCTTGTACCAAAGTATAAAATCATTGATTGGCTCATTGGACCCTTAAATTTCACAATATATGCATATGATAGTTTCTCATCGATGTTGATATTTAAATGTGCTATAGATTTATCTTCTAAATGTTTGAATGATCTTAATGACTGGAGGGTAATATCATAGAACCATTATAAAATGTGTTCTTTAATACTTCTCAAGAATTTTTTGGTTAATAATTTTTCATTGTATCCATAATCCAAGCATGTATGTGTAAAGATTCAAGGTGTTGTTTTGGGTCACATTTACCTTTGTTAGTGTAAGCTTAGGAGCTAAAAAACCTAAAGGTAAATAATAATATTATCTCTCAAGGGATAGTGGATTATGAATTAAGGCATGTCAATCCATTATATGACTAGCTCTAGATGCACCTTGCTCTAACTTCAACACTTTAGTGTGCATAAATATAATAGTCTATTCATGGGAATGTGTAGTAGGTGAAGTTGATGATATAACATGCATAATCATCATAGGAGGGGTAAATGTTTTTTTTTAAACACTAATTTATATCAATGTAATTATACTAACCCTAATAATATAAAACAATGTAATGTGATTAATATATTAAGATATGACATTAAAGCATCCATTTGAAAGTAAAATATTTGAACTGATTGCAAGGATTTGGAAAATGGCATATGGTAAATATATTAAGTAAAATAAATGGATGAGTACTTATCTTTTTTGGGTGACTATATTTTGAAATTAAAAATTAAGATAAATCATGCTTATGGTTATTTCAGTTTTATAATTGATTATCTGTCTACATGGGGTCAATTATACCATATTGGATCAATAGCATTAATTGATATTAACCTATGTTGGTTGGTATTAACTAGTACATAAATTAGGGAATATGGTTGTATGGTCACCTTTATGTATATTTGTATGCTTAGTATTTGTGATCTTAAACCCTAGTGATGCATGTGGCCTTGTAAATTAGTCAACTCTTTACTTTAAAACCCTAGGTGTTCTTAGATGGGAAATTATAATAGGTTAAACTAACCTTAATCACCTCATTTTAATATTGAAGACTACATACCTATTTGATACACTGAGGAGGGAAATCAAGCCATGCATAGTTTTCCCACCTAATTTGATTGTGTAATTATTTAATTTCACTATGTGTATGTAACTAATGATTTGTATTTAACACTTGACAATGCTTGTTTTGACTTATGTTTAGTGTGATTTAGACTTGGATTATTATTGATCTTAGTGATAGATTTTAAATTTGGGAATAATAGGGCACATTTTCTCAATGTGCAATAGTGTATAAATGTGTTCTAGATACGTGTCAATTCCCTTTTGAATGAGACCTTGACTTATTTATATATGAGTCCAATTGGATTACTTATTATACCATTGGCATGCTATAAAAATTGGTCACCATATGGTGACATTTGATTTTTGCAAATTGTCATTATTGGGAAAGGGCCAACTTCAACAAGAGAAGGTTAGTAACAACTGGTGATATTGACAAAATATAGTGGAATCAACATATGTACATATGGACTAAACTAGGAATCTAGAGATTTTTGTACATAATATCTAATAGGTTTTAAATAGATAATGAAGTTCTTGTAGGTGTGTAACAATAGAAATAAAATGGTTGACTCATAAGATAACATGAAAGTGTAAGAGAATGGAAAATTAGAACATTATTTATGTGCTCAAGTCATGTGTGTTAAATGTGTGTCAAATTTGTCATTGTTAAGTACCAAACACCAAGTTTTAGTATCTACAAATTCACCCATTTTATTATAGAAATGAAAATTCCTAGAGTAAAAGGATAAAATATCCATGAGTGTGTCTAACACACTTTAAATTTGGTATGGAGATCCAATTATACAAGTCACTCAATAGAAAAACCTATAATCATGTGTAGTCAATGTCCATAGATTGACAATTTTAATTTAAAATTATTTTTTGGAAAAATTGAAAGAACAATATTTAGATCACACTTGTATATTGGTAAAAACCATGTTACCTTTATAACTTTGTTGGGAGTAGAACAAGGATACAAAAATCATAGAGTATAATTGATGGACATGTGTATGACCTACATTAATTTGTATTTGTATATATTTTTGTATGTATTTGACCTTTGTAAGCATAGTAGTGGATTACAAAATGTGAAGAGTCTTTCCTTTTGGGCATAGAGAAAGGTTTGAATATAAAGAGACAACACTATGGAAAACTCTATATATAGTGCTTAATTGTATTTTAATATGGTTCTGATGTGATAGAGATTAACATAATCATTCTTAAATGGTTTTCCTAAATATTTTTTATAGTTGTTTTGTGCACCATGAGTATTCTATTTGCTTTAATATGTTTATCCTAAGAGTTTACATTTATTATGCAGATTATTTTAAGTTTGAATTCTTTGAGTAACTCTTAGTTTTTTTATTAATGAATATATTCAATTGGAATTGTCATCTATTTTTTACTTGTATTACTTCATGCATAAGCTAACCTTGTATTATCATGTTTTATATAGTTTTCTAGGAACATCTAGTAACAATGGTGTGATGAGCATGGAAATTTTTGTTGAAACATGTTGAGATGGTTACCATGGCAAAGGCATATACAAATATGGTTAGATGAAATAATTCATAATTTTACAAAATAACAAGCGAGAAGAATTGGGAAGATTATGAATGAAGTGAGTCAAGAACATATCTATGAAGATATTTATGAAATCTTATGGTGTGAATTGCATAAGCTATTACCTGCATATTTATCTAGATAAGAGTACTACTATTTTTAGCTAAGGATGAAATTCATAACTTGGTTGGAAGAAATGTTAGATATCTTACATAATATAGATATTAATTAGACCCACGTAGTTGATGATTAGGTTAAGAATACCATTGACGACTACATTAAAAAAAAATTGTGCAAGGTTATTTGTTTTTTTAAGTTATGTAAGACCTATTTTTTAGAAGAATCTATAGAAAATCCATACAATGACTACCTAATTTTCTTAAGATGTTAGTTGTGGAAAGGTCATGGTGGCTACCCCTATCAATATGGAGTAGTCATTTTAGTAACCATGGGTATGCATGTGATATAGGAGTGAGTGATGCAAATTTGAGTAGAATAAAATGAACCTGAACCCAAAATATGGAAGACACAAGAAGCCAAAGTGAGAAGAAAATTGTGGGATTAGAAAGCGAACTATGAAAACAAATAATATGGAATAAAATAAATAATCTATATTTAAATGAATATGAATAGGAATAAAGTAGAGGATGTTGAAGAGAGGGGATCCCATAGAGAGGATACACAAGCTGTTGGAATTACAAAAGGTATAAATTATGAAGAATTGGGAAAAGAAGCACCCAATAAGGAAGATGAAAGGAATGAGGATAGTGATGATATGGATCAAAGTAAAGAGGAAGAATAAAGTAGGATAGTATTATATCATAGTTAAGAGGAAGGATATTGTTTGAACTAGGGAAGGAATATTCTTGTGAATAAGTTTTGAAAATATACATAGGTATCATAGGTTCAAGATCATAGATGGAAGAAGCTGAATATAAATGTCAATCATTTCAAGAGTATACATCCCCCAAGCCCAATTTGTCATTAGATTAAAAAAAGTGTAGAATAAAGGACATGTAAAGGCTAGTTTGAATCATTTATGGATAAATTTGGTAAAATTAGTGCAAATAATAAGAAGTCAATAGATAAGACTATGTTAAAAATGGGATTCATTCTTGAACCTAGTCTCAACACACTTATAAAAACTAGTGTCCAAAATCCTAAAGTAGTAATTAATAGTGCCAATCAACATGCAGTCATAGTTAATAGTGCCCATAAACCTATAGTCATAATTATTAGTGTATATAATATGATAATATCAATTATAAATACACCAAATATGGAATTAAATGCAAGAATGTTCATTTATTTGATGCAATATGATGGGTCTATGGACCCTGAACAATATTTGCTAACCTATGACATGAAATCATAGGTTAAGTGAGTAACTTTTGAAGATGTAAATAAGTAAAAACTCATAAGAGCCTTAGTAGGTCAAGCCTTGGAGTTCATTTTTAAAATGTATGTTAATACCCTAACTCTTAAAAAAAGTTAAAGACCAACTAATTATAGAATTTAAAATTAAAAAGCACACCAATCAAACAATTCAATCTCTAGAGGAAATTTAATATTAAAGTAGAGAATTAGTATGGGAATATGATCATAGATTCTTAGACATGATGAACAAGATTAATTTTATCATGGAGGACAAGGACAAGGCTACCTAGTTTGTATAAGGGTTATGACCTAGAATCAGATTTTCCATTGTGTAGTCCCAATTTAAAACTAAGTTTAATGCTTACACAACTATTCTATGAGTCAAACAAATTTAGGACTATAGATATGCTTCAGTAGTTGTCTCCAAAGTTGGGGTGAAAGTGACAGACCTAAAATTGAGCGTATGGTGTTTAGAGAGTGTTCAATAAGGGAATCATAGGAATGATCATCCTAAAATCAAAATAAAGTTATAAAAACTATGTAGAGTAGTAGGACATGCAACATCAAAGTGTTATCTGTTACAAAAATATATTCAAAAATCCTAGAGTTTGTACTATAATTTTTGTAAATCAATCAATCATGATGAGAATAATTTTCAAGCTATGTATGAGCTGAAGGAGGATAACACCAAAAATGTCTTCATAGTCATATCACAATAGTTACCTACTACAAAGAAATGAATCCTAGGCTTGGAGATGAGAATGACTAGTGAGACACAAGGTAATCCTAGGTAGATGCATTTTTTTACCTCAATATTAACCCTAGGATATGGATAGATGGACATTGTCATAACTGTAATATCAATATTAGTCCTCATGGAAAAAAATTAGTCCTTAACATCAACAATTGAATTGGGCTCCAACATCACCTTAGATGTAGTGTGATAGATATGGTGTGAAACAAACATAGCAAGGAGAATTTGTTTGGAAATAGTCACATAGTTGAGGCTTCTAATAAAATAGAGGAGGTAACAAGGTAATTTATCAAGGGGGATATCAAAGAGGTCACAATAATGTAAATTGACAAGCTCTTTATCTAATTTAATGTTATTTGTGCAATGAGTATAATCATTTTGCATGAAATTACCATACTAATGTGAAGAGATAGATGTATTACACGTATTGTATAATTGAAGGACAAAATCAAAATAGGGATTTCCCAATATTAGAAAAGTAAAGAAAATAAAATCATGTGTTTAGTTTAAATATGATAAGTGTGTAACCTAGGGAAAATGCACTCATGTAAGTATTTACTAGATGACAATGCATAAATCAAGGGTTACCTCTATTATAAATGTCACAAGAACATGGAATTAATAATGTAAAAGGGGATAAATATATTTATCCGAATATGGAAAAGAGCTTAATTTATCAAGATATGCAAGTCCTTTAGGATATACAAAAAAAGAGTACATCGAAAGGAGACACCACAACCATTGAAGCATAAATGTATGGGCAATTTGTATGGATTATTAGATAGGAAAGTGTTGTGACTATTCTGATGGATTTATTTAAACTGATTAGTACCCTATGAAATGAAGGAATCTCATAGAACATTACCAAACTTTTGCATTATCTTTTGGAGTGTTCATAATGAGGACAACACACTAACAAGTTAGTTTGGTATGTAAAAACTAAGAAACCTTGGGATGTTGACTCACATATGGACATTTAGCTTGTAGGATACGAGATCCTTAATGTAGTATTTTATTTTGGGAATAATGTCAACATTATTCCCATATCTACTTAAAAGGATATTGGTATGCCAACCTTGAGCTATAATATTTTTACTCTCAGTCTTGCATATTATGGGAGAGTAGATCCAATTGGTCACCTAGAAGATGTGGAGATTAAAGTTATGGAGCTGAGTCTATGAGGAGACTTTGAGGTCATCAATATGAAAACAATTGAGACCATTTATCCTACCTTGATTGATAATAAATGAGATTATGATATCCAAATGACTATTAACATAGTGCATAATCAATTAGATGTACACTAAAGGGATAAGATAATTCTTATCTTATTAAACAAATTAGAGTAAAATCCCTATATTACTCTAAAATAACTAGAGTCACCTTATGCATACGGTGATAATAATTGGTTAAAATTTAGTGTATATATAAATCAAAATATTCTATGAGATATAAAATATCAATTATTTAAACCAAAACTTGAGAAACACATATAGTCACACTCAATAAAGTAATCAGTCTACAAGCTAGTTCTAAGAAAATCTCTAGCTCTTTAATTTCAAATAGAAGGATGTACCCCTCCGTCTATGTAATATTTAACTAAGTCAAAAGTAGATTTTCTATATAGCATGCGTTAAAAAGTAATGAATTGTAAAAAACCTAATCCAAAAGGTGTCCTACCTTTAAAAGTGGCAACTCAAATACACACATGTTAAATTGGGCTAGAGGAAATCATGAAGTATGACCTATGCAAATGGTCTTCACTATAGATTGCCAATTTCTTCAATATTTTGTGAAAGAGAATCTTAATCAATTTATCTTTAGGTTAGATCACCATGTACTTGATATAGATGATAGAGTCAAAACACTCAATTATGTATTGAATGTAAATACTATGACATGGTGGGTAACTCATAGAAAACCATATCTACCATAGGAAGAAGCATGTAAATTTATATGAGCATGATTTCAGCTACCATACACTATTAAATGAGATTGGCCAATCTTCCATGAAGGTTAGTGTCTAAAAATTCATGTTCATAAATGAATAGACATATGGTCTATGTAGGGATTTGAGACAAGATATTGGGTGCATATTTTTAGTTATACTCTAGCACCACTTCTAATTCCATGGTATATGCATCAAGAGAATAGAATGGAAACTAAACATTGGGCTTAGGTACAATAATATTTTATCCAAAATTTTATTTTGAAGATGAAAATTTTGAAGTGAATAATGTCTATGTGTGGATAAAAGACTTGGGAAATGAGACATAATCATCATCGCACCAAGAAGCATCCTTTGATATGAATGTAGTAATTCAAAAATACAAGACTAGTAAACAAGAGCAAACTCTTCTTAAACATTGTAATAAAATTACAAATGAATTAACAAAGTCCATTAATAGTAATGGGGACTTGAATCTAGAAGGATTATTGGAACTAGAGTGAAAAGAATAGAAAACAAGATTTTAAAGTACAAAATAAGAGGATGAAAAACTACATAATATAAATATTCCAAAAAATTAAGGAATGCAAACTCTGAGAGAATCCCTACCTAGTGGATATAAAAAAGTATTATTGATATTATTTGCAAAAAATATTAAAATACCTTATGCCCAAAGGGAGACCCAAAACATTTTTTATAAAAAGCCTTAAATGATACTTAAATACCTTTTTCCTAGACCTAAGTAGAAATCAAAGATTTTATGCAATTTAAAACTTTGGAAAGTTACAAAGTACACCCAAACCTATGCTTTCCTACTTACCCAATACCTAATAGAAATCAAAAGTTACATAACACTTTACAAATTTTCAAGTTAAAAACTGCAATCGAGACTCTACTTTCCACACTCACTTTATATCAATGGGAATCAAAACTTTGGTTACACTTTGCAACATGACAAAGTGCATAATGAAATCTATTCTCCACCATCCACCACTACCCATGGGAATCAAAACTCTTGATACACTTTATAACTTTTCAAATTTGTAAAGTGTAACTAGAGCTTTGGTACCCATTTTTGATGAATTTCTTGCCTCTAATAGATCCACTCAATGGAAAGTAGAGATTAAAAATAAAAACATAATTTTACAAATTACAAAATTGTGAAATAACTCTGATAACCAACTTTCCCTCCATCTACCACCATGCTTAACATTTATTGTGTGGTTTATAAATATATAATTAGGTTTTTTGTGTTATTATTAATATTTAAAATCAAATATAGAGCTCTACTACCAAGTGAAAAAACAATGCAAGCACCAACCTCCATCGATAAGGAATGTAATGCATGTACTAGATCCACCATTTCCAACCCTACACATGCATTCATAGTATTTTTATAGGCCACCTTAATTTTCTTCAATCACTACCATTATTCTATCATCAAAGCTTAGGTTTTTTGTGCTAGATTATAGGGTTTTTTTAGAATTTTTTAAGCATCATCATTTTTCATAATTTCTAGTTCTGCATTCATGTATTGAAATCTTTGTGTAAAATCTATCGATATTATTATGATTTCATTAGATTTATCTAAGAAATCTAGGGTTTTTCATAAATATTAAAATATGGAATATTCCCTTAAGATCCCCTAAATAAATTCCAATATAAATCCCTCTTGATATTGCAACATCAAACCCCATGGATATTTCATTTTTAGAAACACATAATAACCCCAATGGGGATTCCCCTTGCTTTAACAAGTCTGAGTTCCCATCAGAAGTCTAACTTGCCTCTATAAACCATTTTCCCAATGGATATTTTGTTGGAATTTACAAGTGTAATTATAATTCAAAATACCATCAGACATTTTTATCAAAATTTATAGCTAATGTTACACATTATACCTTCATTAGATGTTTTAATTACAAAAGCATAACAAAACCCTACCAAGTTCATAATGGATAATTAACCTATAATTACAAGTCAAAATCTTGACTAACTCTATAATTGGTTTCAAACACCTAGTTACCCAATGTACATGTCTATAAAGGAGATTAAGTTCAATTTAAATGGACCTAGTGTCCCATCCAACAAAGATTCAAACACTAATAAGATCATTGACACAAATCTAGGTCACAAAAACATAACAAACTTATGGAATAGAATAAATGCAAAATTAAAGAATTATTGGTTTTAGAGCATATAAAATAGTGGTTTTCCCTAAGATGTAGCCTTTCCACTCTCAATACAAATCCTTGATCCTATGTTCACCGTGGCTAAATACTATGATGCTACGAAAAGGGAAGTAGTAAATGGTAAAAGAGAAAAGATTTTGAATCTTGATCCTAATTTCATTGATATAATGTTTTGGATCCCAAAATATGAAATATACATAGATATAACCCCTAAATCCTCTAAAAATTTCTATCAAGATAATAATGTAACCTATTTATGAGTTTTAAACAAATAATGGTTAAAAACCCCTAGACCTACAACCATAATAATGCCTAAAACCCTAGTTAGGATAGATTTCAAGGATAAACTATGAGATATCAATATACTCTTATATAGAGTTACATGGAACCCAAATCTAAAGAATTATCAAGATTTAATGCATCACTATATCTTGGTAATCCATTAGAACAAACAATACATTCACTAGGCCTAATTGATAAGTGACTCCATTCACAAGTAGTTGATGGAGGTTCATATTTTAGGCAAATTTTATATGACCTCCTATCTTGCCTATATTTTAGAAAAATGGAGGGAATTCTTGGGATTGAATATAGTGCCATAGAACATCAATAAATTTTATAACTACTACCCTGATCTCACCTTAAAGGTAAACAAGTAATAATTCATAAGGGTTAATGATGCTTTTGTCTATTGTATTATAATCATGTTTAAGAAATAACTAGGAAGGATAAGATTATATGATGCTACAATAATATAAATAAAAAATTATGGAGAATACTTTGTTAATCCCTAAATATTCACACATCATATTTGGTGGCTTCATTGGGTATGCTTGAACCCTCCCTAGGTATGAAAGTGACGAATAGGCCTTGATGGAACTAGTGAGACAACTAGTGGAAACTCACAAGTTTTTATGAAGTAGGTACAAGATAAGGATCCACTTCCCTATCACTATAGGGAGATACATTTGTCCTTCTCTATCAAATTCCAAATGTGTATATGTAGAGATGACCCAAATTACCTTGAGAGATTTTGATTCTAGACCCTTCTATGATGTGACTTATTTCATTACCAATATAGTGGGTATTGTATATTCCCACATTATTTTTTATGAATATTAATGGGAAGATATGTAGGATGAAGAGGAAACTAGGTTAAGAGATTATTAAATAATGACTCTGGAATAAATCAAAACCTATGATATGGCACTAGTTATTGAAATTTTAAAGATGAGGAACATCTGATAGATAGGGTGTACTATGATAATCAAATCTATCTCAAATCTCATCCCTTATATCCATTAACACACCATTAATCACCAATACCACCTAGCATTACATGGTTATGGACTCAATCATTCTGACTATAATCCCTCTAGCCATCCCAACCACTATGATAGATTCAAATTCATCTTCCATCACACTACCCATTTCTTCCAATATATATATATATATATATATATATATATATATATTCCCACTACATTGATTGATTAATTTTTTACCTTGGACTCTACCCTTTCACAAGTTCCTTTGTTTTAACCACACATACCTATATCACTTCCATCTTTTCCACACTTGGTAATAATATTCACATCCACTTCACCCATTAAAGTACCCATTTCTTCCACTCTCCCATTAACCTAAGCCCCCACCAAGGAGGTGGAAATAGATATACCCACTAATACAATTATGTCTACTCAACCCACCAATGGGGAAGAGATAGTCAAATCATTAGTCAAGGATTCAATGATAATATCAATGGTAGATACAACACTTGTCATGGTAACCATTAATGTAGTAGCTTTAAATATAGACTCATAGGTAATAGTTTCAATTGGAGAAACACATGATTCACAAGTAGCCACTCTAAGTTGTCTAACATAATTAGTGTCAAAGAGAAGGAAACATATGATATCTCCTAGCACTCTAGATATTGGTCTATTAGAGGCACATAAATTAATAAATAAAGGCCCCAGTATCATCTCAAGGATCTCATATGATGTAGTAGGGGAAAAATATATGGAGATATTAGTTCCCCCACTAAACAAATAAAATGAAGATTTAGTGGTGGGAGATTACCATATATCTAAAGTGCACCTGGGTCATCCAAAAAGAGAACTAAATCATGATGTTCAATCAAGTATAATCTTTTTTTTTGATAAAATGGATAGTGCCAAGGTCACTAAATATGAAATAAAGAACAAATCTGGGTAGTTGACAACTACTCTATTAAAGTTCATAGATCCAACTAATCCACTTAATACCCAGCCAACTCAATCTCTCTTTCAGTTTCTTGATAAAGAAACATTTGAGGCAATTATAGAAATTGGTACCTAGGAAGGGATACAAAATACTAGGTTGATGAACTAATCACAAAAGGAAGTGGAGTAATAAAACTAGCAATGGATTACTATAAGACTTTGAAGGATGATCATGCTCTCTAAAGATAGAGATAAGAAAATATGAAAAAGTGATTAAAAGGCTAAAATTATACTTTAAAAAATTATAGGTTATTGACCTTATTGAGACTAACACCCTCATGTCAAAAAATATGTTAAATAATCCTTTATATCATGAATATCTAGATAGGGTATCTAAATTGAGAATCAGAATACTCAGTGAGCATATTGAGAAGGCCAAAAGCACATGTGACAAGGCCATAGATAAATTTTTTGATATTGAATATTTACTTGGTAAATTGTCATGTGATATAGTAGATCACCAAAATGAACCTCTTCGTATTCAATAGGTCCAAAATAAATTCAAAGGGGTATTTAAGAAATAATAAACACATGATAAAACTTTCAACTTGAATTTCATTCATCGATTCATGACGTATCATAATACACTGGATTAAATGGGAAAAGATACCCAAGTATATAGAGGTTATTTTATATAGCTATCTAAGGTAATAGAATAATTTAAAATCATATATATTTACACACTTGCTCATAATAAAGAGTTCCTTCAAGAGATATGTAGTAGCTTCAACACTTATATCGAGAAGATACAAGAGAAAAAGGATAAAGAATCCTCAAAAATCACTATTGTAGACTAATGTTTTGATTATTTAAAACACATTATGTAAATTAAAATTTATTTAAGATAAATTTTAAAGTTTCAAGTTATAAATTAAATCTATCATTTTGACATCTCTTATCTTTAAGTTGAGAAAGAGCTACTTGTGATTTTCAATTATCATTTTTCCAGGCTTTAAGTTGAAAAAGTGTAACTTGTAATTCACTCTTTTCCTTTTAACAAGTTTGAATTACATTATTTGTAAGAAATCATGTTGTAATTTGCACTTTCCTTTTTATCAAGTTGAATGAATTAAAATTTGTGAAAGTCTTCACTACAAATTATAAATTAGGTTTTGTAAGTTATATCTTTAAATATCTAAAAAGCGTTCAATTTTGACCAAGTTATGGTTCATTTTGGTGCCCCATTTTTTGGAAAGACTCCCTCAGCTGAACTCGAGAATAAATGGTTCAACTAGAAGACTCCAATGTATTTATCTCCTATTTCAAAACCTAGTGAAGAATCCAGTAGTTATAGAGTTCTTCTCCTTCCATTCGACTAAAGATGACATTTTTAGATGGAAAGGAGTACAGTGGATGTAAAATCCCTATTTTTTAATCTAGAACTAGGTGTAAGGGTTTGTTAACTTCCTCTCTCTCAAGGAAGATTTTTTTTTTATAAATATGGGTTTTCTACATAGCCCATTGATATTTTTTCTATTAGAGAAATTATTTTGTCTTTGAAGAATTGATCTACATGTGGTAACTTGGAGAATGCTAATAGACTAAAGTTTTTCCTTCCTTGTATTATGTTATCTTTTTATATGTATGGTTATATATTATGTTTTAGAAAGATATAAGTCTTATTTCAATCATCAAAATTCATTTGTGTTATTGATTCTTCTCTTTTGAAAACTTATTGGGTAAAAATAAAGAACTTTGTTCCTTATCTAATAAATTCCCAATATTACCTTTGATCTTATTTTTGTATAATATTTTGCTTCAATAAATTTTAGTATATTAAATATTAAAATGTGTTAAAATAAAAAAACATTAATTTTCACTATAACCATTTGGTGTAATCATCATTTTATAGTTTTAAAACTCATTATAAAGCTCTTTTCCTAATAAATCAAAACCCTAGTTAGGAGCAAGATGACTAAGAGGTATTAGTTTGATGTGAACTGGTCATATACCAATGATACTAAACTTATTGAAATGAAGTTAGAATTATTCATAGGTTCACCTCAATTTTCCATGTTTATATAGCTTGGAGGTGATCCCATTGTGTCATTAGATTTCCCATGTATTGCAACTCATGCTACTCATAATACTACAAACACAAAATGGTTGCAAAATCTAATTGATAATAGTTTTTGGAACACTTGGTGGGACTCAAATATCATAGCTACGATATTAGTTCTATTATCATCAAGCATTTTCCGAACTTCATACACATTTCAAGAGTACCTAGAAATTCTACTAGATTATAAATTTAGGAAATCCAAGTCTAAGTATGCCAAAGATACAAACAAGATCATCTACTAAAGGTAAGAGGACTGACTTGTAAGAACTATCATTTCCATATAAAAATAAATCAATATCAATTGTACCTTATACTAGAATAAATTCTACAAATTTTTCTACATCTCCCACAAATAATCACGGTTATTTCATACCTCCTATTATGGCCTTGAGAAATTAAAATTTTGTAGCATTCAATAGAGGAAACCCACATATGTTGGCCCAGTAAGATGATATACCCACCTCAGCTCTAAAAATCCTTCCATATTTTACTGGTGCAACTTCCACCACACCCATTAAACACATTCAGGATGTTACTAACGTTTCTATGGTTCATAAAATAACATAATAAAATGTTGCCATTAGAATTCTTACTTCCTTATTTAATGGTAAATCCTTACAGTGGTATAGAAGTATGTTTCCCAATTTCATCCACCTTTGGGATGATCTAGGGTCTACCCTATGCACACAATTTGAGGATAAGATTGACCACCTATCACTAGTTGAATAACTAACCACTATTAAATGTGTTTCTCATGAGTTCATGAGTGATTTGAATACTTTCTATTCAAAGAAGTGGAATAAAATCCTAGTGTTGGTCAAACCAACCCCAAATAATGATTTATTGTATTACTTGAAAGATTTAAATAGTGATATAGTTGGCATTATTTAGTTGATGGGTGGTACCTCACTCCCCAATGCTTATGACATAGTAATAAGAGAAAAAACTTACCTCATTCAAGATGGAAAAATTGGTCCTCAAACTCCAATGTCATTATTTCTAGAGTTGACTCCCATGCAACCCATTATATCTCTAATTCTCACCATAATCAATGTATTGGCTTTGTCTCCTACCCCTATTGATGATTTTTATGAGATTAAGTCACTGCTTAAAAGATTTATCAATGAATTGGTAGCCATGAAAAGGTAGTAATCCTAAAATTATAGGCCTTATCAACCAACTAACTAGACATATCATCCCAATAGGTAGACATACCAAGGTAACTCATAACCCCAAAGTCAAACCATGTAATTCAAACCCCCAAATATCCATTCTCTAACTTCTCCAAGTAATTCTAAATTCATTGTTCCTATTTATAATGATTTATCCTAGGAATATGAGTGGCGTTTTCCTTGTGTTTTCATTGTCTTCAATTTTGATGAGGATCAAATAATTTTTTTCAAGAGAAATAAGTTACCCAAGAAAACTATGAGGATCAAATAATTCTTGTCAAGAGAAATAAGTTACCCATGGGTCTTATTACTTTGTAAATTATCTTCAATTTTGATGATCCATTGAAGGATGAGAATAAAATCTCATAGTCAAGGAAGAAGACTATGAGCTGATAGTCATCTTAGAAGGTAAAACATTGAAGATCAAAAAGGTATGAAACACTTCCAAAAATAAATATTTTATTGGATTGTGTCAAGAGTTTGATGATAACTTTTCTTGGAGTTATAAATATCTAAGGAGTTCTAACCCTAACTTAGCCCAAAACATAATATAACTTGACCCAAATACTAATATTTTTAGATAAAAATAGAGACCAATCAATACGAAAATAGATACCTTGATGAAGAGTTAGTTATCTATATTAATATAATATGACATCATTTTCCCTATAAAGCATTCATCATGAGTTGCTAACTCAATCCCTGTTAGGAAAAAGAATGGTGAAATAGGCTTTGTGTAGATTTTTGGGACCTAAACAAAGAATCATTGAAATATAATTATCTCCTTCCACCCATGAAACAAATCCTTCAAACTATATCTGGATCTAAAGGGTTCTCCCTACTAGATTGTTATTTTAGATATAACCAAATCCTAGTTCATGAATCTAACTAGTTCAAGACCACTTTCACTACAAAATGGGGCACATATGCCTATAAAAACAAGCCTTTCAATTTAACTAATGTTGGTGATACATATCGAAGGGACATGGATATGAATTTTAGAGGTTTGATAAATGAGATGATTTTGGGGTATCTAGATGGCATCATTGCTTATTCGTAATAGGCTGGTGACCACTTCTATCACATTAGGAATTTTTTTGAAAGGTGACAAGAGTTTGGAGTTTAACTCAATCCAAATAAATGATTTTTTTTAGTTCATGAAGGGAAACTACTGGGACACATAGTTTGAACATAAGGTCTTACAATATAACCAGAGAGAGTAAGTGTTATATCTTCACTAGCACTTTTGAGCCATAAAAAGGGATTACAAAGTTTCTTAGGGAAGATCAAGTTCATAAGGAGGTATGTTCTAAATTTTTCCTCCATGGCTGAACCCCTTACTACTATGCTTTAAAATGGGGTCATTTTTAACTAGACAAGGGAAGGAAAAGATAGTTTTGAATCCATCAAATAAGCTACTTCTCAAGCTCTTATCCTTATAAACCCCAACTATGAGAATGATTTCATTCTGTATGCTTTTAGAGGAGAGGGTAGTGTATCAAATATTATGACCCAACAAAATGAATAACAATTAGATAAACCTATAGCATTTTTTAGTCAATCCTTGAAGGATTATGAATAAAGGTATAGTTTTGTTGAGAAGCAAGTATATATAGTAATAAAAATCTCAAAACATTTAGGCACATGCTCTCAAATAACAAAATTTAGTTGATGTTAACTTACCAAAACATCAAGGAGTTCTTGTTGAGTTGGTAAATAAATGAAAAGAGAGTGAGTTGGATCATGAAATTCATGGAATATGACATGATCATCAAAATAACTAAGATTGTAAGAGGAAAGGGCTTATGTGAACAAATTTATTCTGATACAAAGACTGTTGATGTAGTATTTGATGTAGTGTATGTTTAATAGGTGTTCCAACCTACCACTCCACATTTACTTAATAGTTTTATTAGTGACATGATTACCTTCTTATAGACTAGAAAATACCTGCATAAACTCCAATAGTTGAAGAAGAGGTACTTCAGACTCTAATCTATTATTTATGCTCTTGTTGATGAGATATTATTTAAGAAAGATATTAATGGAGTTATGTTGAGGTACATAAAGCATGATCAAATTCCCAAGGTGCTCGAGGAGTTTTATAATGGCTCATTAGGTAGTTATTTCTCTACAAGCACCACTACCATAAAAATAATGAGAGTAGGATATTATTCTCTTGACCTATTCAAAGATGCACATAAATAGGTAAATAACTATGAGAAATGTGCCTACTTTTTAGGCCATCAAAGATTAAAAACTCTCCCTCTTAAACCAATACCATCTAACCAGTCATTTGCTCAATGGGGATTACATTTCATTGGCATGATCAATCTACCATTAAGTGTTTGGCACAAATGGGTATTTATAGAGATTGATTATTTCACAAGATGGACTAAAGTATTTTCATTTAAAGATGCAATAGAAGAATTTATCTTGGAATTCATGAATGACATTATCACTATATTTTGTTTTCCTTACACCATTATCTCAAATAATGCCAAAGCTTTTGTGGGCACTCAGGTGAGTGAATGGGCAATAAAACATAATGTATACCTAAATACCACATCCAATTATTACTCATAAGGTAATGTTTTATAATTATCTACCAATAAAAATCTCATGAGGATTATTAAAAAGATAACCAAAGGACATGGAACACCAAGTTAAAATCAACACTTTAGGTTGACAAGATCACTCCCAAGAGAGCCATTAAAATTTCTCCATTCAAGTTGGTTTATGGAAGGGATGCTAGACTTATACTATCAATATAGTTACCATATATAAAACTCAATCATTAGTTGGAATTGATTGAAAATTATTTGATGATTGTGTGGTTGACCAAACTCATGGAGCTAGAAGAAGTCAAGAATCGATCAATAAAATTTTTGGAAGCAAATCAGGCTCAAATAAATAAAACTTTAAACAAAAAGGCATCTGATAAGATTTTTAGTAAAGGATACATGGTTATGAAATGGGATGTTGAAAGAGATAATCCATGAAAGAATATAAATTTTGATGCAATATGGAGTGGTCCATATATTATACCTCAATGCAAAGGAGCCAATGCATTCTAGCTATCTAGGCTCGATGGATTATAGCTACCTATACCAATCAATATGATATACCTCAAATCTAATTTCTAAGGCTAGAAATTTCCAAACATTGTATATATTAGGTTCAGTTGGTTTCCCCACATAAGTGATTTTACACAAGTCGACAACTCATTAAGAGTTTTGTTTCCTTAGTTTGTTTTTATTTTTTTCCCTAATTTTTTTTATTTAGGCAATTCCCAATATTTGTTCTTCTCAATATAGAGTCTATTAATCTTAAAATGACTCCATGCCCAACGAACTATAAGGATACTAGAAAATAATTGATTAGAAAGCAATGACCCTATAGAGGTCATCAAAAATGTTGATATTTTTTGCAAAAAAATATCAAAATACCTTATGCCCTAAGGGAGACCCATAAAAATTTTGAGAAAAAGTTTTAAAGGAGATCTAAATATCTTTTTCCTAGACCTAAGTGAAAACCTGAGATTTTCATGAAATTTTCAAATTTGAAAATTTGCAAAGTGGACCAAAACCTCCACTTTCCCATTTACACAATACCCAGTAGAAAGTGCAAGTCACATAACACTTTAAAACTTTACAAGATATAAAATGTGATTGAGACTCTAATTTTTGCTCTCACCTAATATCATCAAGAATTAGAACTTTAGTTTAACATTGAAACTTTCCAAAATTGTAAATTACAACATGAACTTTTCTCTTTTCCATCTATCACTACTCGTGGGAATCAAAAGTCTTGATACACTTTTTAACTTTGTAAAGTTTTAAAGTGTAACTAAAGTTTTGATACCTATTTCCAAGGAATTTACCACCTCCAATAGATCCACTCAGTAGAAAGTGGAGATTAAAATTCAAAACATAATTTTACAACTTGAAAATTTGTGAAATAACTTTGATAACCCACTTTCCCACCATCTACCTTCATGTTTAACATTTATTGCATGGTTTATTAATATATAATTAGGTTTTTTGTGTCATTATTAATATTTCAAATCAAATATAGGGCTTTGATTCTAAGTGAAAATGTAATGAAATCACCAACCTCCATTTTCAATCAATGCAATGTACACACCAAATCCACCATTTCCAACCTCGTAAGTGTATTCATGGTATTTTTATAGGTTGCCTACATTTCCTTCAATCACCGCCATTATTATTTTTGTAAAGTTTAGGTTTTTTGTGTTATATTTTATAGTTTTTTCTCAAAAAAATTTAAGAGTCATCGTTTCTCATAATTTCTAGTTTTGCATTCATGTATTAAAAACTTTTTGTTAAAATCTATTAATACTATTATGATTTCATTAGATTTATCTAATAAATCTAGGGTTTTTCAAATTTGTTAAAATCTAGAATATTCCCATAATATCTATGCAAATTTTAGTAAAAATTTCTCCTAATATTGGAAGATCAAACACCATGGATATTTCCTTTATAAATAAACATAAGAACCCTGATGAGAATTCATCATACTTTAACAATTTTGAGTTCCCATCGAAAGTCTGACTTGTCTTTACAAACCATTTTCCTACCAAAAATTTCGTTAGATTTTGTAAGTGTAATTACAAGTCAAAACCCCAATGGAAATTTTGGTTATACTTTATAGTTGTTTTTGCATATTATAACTCCACCAGACTGTTTAACTACAAAAGCATAACAAAACCCTACCAAGTTCATAGCAGAGAAATAGCCTATAATTACAAGTCTAAATCTTAGCCAACTCTATAGTTGGTTTCTTGCACCTAGTTACCTAGTGTACATGTCTATAAAGGAGATGAATTTCAAGTCAAAGGGACCTAGTAACCCATCAATCTTGGATTCAAACACCAATGAGATCACTGACATAGATCTAGGTCACACAGACCTAGCAGACTTATATAATAGAGTAAATTCAAATTTTAATAATGATTAGATTCAAAGCATTTACTATAATGGTTTGCCCTAATATATAGCCGTCCCACTCTTATTAAAAATCCTTGAGTTTATGCTCACCATGGGTAAATATTATAATGTTGAGAAAATGGAAGTAGTAAATGATAAAATAGAGGAGATTCTAGATCTTGATCCTGATTTCATTGATACCATATTCCTGATTATGGAATATGAAATCTACATAGATATAACCCATAACTCCTCCAAAAATTTATATTGGGATAATAATTCATCCTTGTATATGAGTTGTAAACAAATAATGGTTAAAAATTTCTAGACCTACAACCACAAGAATCCTAAAACCTTGGCTAGGATAGAGTTTAAGGATGAAGTAGGAAATATCATTATACTCTTGCACAAATTTACAAGGAACACAAAGATAAATAATTATGAATATTGGATGTACTAGTATATCTAGGTAATCCATCTAAACAAAGAATACATTTACTAGGCCTAATTTATAAGTGACTCCACTCACAAATAGTTGATGGAGGTTCAAACTATAGGGAAATTTTATATGACCTCTTATCTTGTCTATATCTTAACAAAAGGGAGGGCATTCCTAGAAATGAACACAATGCTAGAGCACATAAACAAATTTTATAACTACTACCTTGATCTCATCTTATAGGTGAGTAAACAATAATTTACAAGGGTTAATGATGATTGTCTATTGTATTATAATCATGTTTAAAAAAAGAACTAGGAATGATAAGATTTTGAGATGATATAATAGAATAAATAGCGAATTGAGAAACATACTTTGATTAGTTCCACACATATTCAAACATCAAAGTTGGTGGTTTCACTGGGTGTCCTTCACCCTCCGTAGGTATGTAAACAACAAATGGGCCTTGATGGAGCTCATGAGACAACTAGTGAAAATTCATAATTTTTTATCAAGTAGGCACAAGACAAGGATCTACTTCCCTATCAGTATAAGGAAATGCACTTACCCTTCTCTATCAAAAACTAAATGCGTAGATGTATAGATGACCCAAATGACCTTGAGAGATCTTGATGTTATACCCTTCTATGATGTGATTAGTTTTGTTACCAGTATAGTAGGTGCCACATACTCCCACATTTATTTTTATGAAGATAATTGGGAAGATATGCAGGATGAAGAGGAAGTTAAGTTAAGAGATTATTCTATAATGACCCTAGAATAAATCAAAACCTATGATATGGAACTAGTCCCTAAATATTTGAAATATGTGGAGCATATAGTAGACAAAGTGTACTATAATAATCAAATCTATCTCTAACTTTGTCCCCTATATCCACTACCACATCATTAATCACCAATACCACCTAGTAGTACATGGATATAGACTCAATCATTTTGAATAAAATCCCACTAGCCATCCCAACCACTAGGACAAATTTAGATTCATCTTCCATCACAATACCCATTTCATCCACTCTAATTATTCCCACTACATTGATTGATTCATTTGTTACCCTAAAATCCACCCTACCACAGGATCCCTAATTCCAACCACATCTATATGTGTCACTTCTACATTTTTCAACCCTAATAAGCACATACACATTTAATTAAACTATTTAAGTACCCATTTATTCCACTCTCACATTAACCCAAGCCCCCGTAATGAGTTAGAAATAAAGATACCCACTGATACAATTATGGCTACTCAACCCACCAATGGAGAAGAGATAGTCAAATCATTAGCTAAGAATTTAGTTGCAATATTAGTGGTAGATATGACACTTGTCATGATAACCACTAGTGTATTAGATTTATCTACATACTCAAAGGTAGAAGTGCCTATTGGATTAACACAATATTCACAAGTAGCCATTCTAAGTTGGCTGACACAATCACTGTCAAAAAAAAGGAAATAGATGATATCTCCCAGCACTCTATATTTTGGTCTATTAGAGGCATCCAAATGACTAATTAAATACCCCAATATCATCTCAATTATATCATATGATGTAGCAGGGGAACAATATGTGAAGATAGTAGTTCTGCCATAAAAAAAATAAAAGGTAGATTTAGTGGTGGGAGATTACCAAATATCTAAAGTGCACCTAGATCATCCAACAAGAGGACTAAAACATGATGTTCAGTCAAGTATAATTTCTCTTTTTGAAAAAATGGATAGTGACAAGATCATTAAATATGAACTAGAGAACAAACTTGATAAGTTGATAGTTTCCTTTAAAAAATTCATAGATCTAGTTAATCCATTTTATTCTACCCAGCCAACTCAATCTCTCTCTTAGTTCCTTGACAAAGAAAGATTTGAGGCAATAATAGACATTGGTACCATGGGAAGGGCTACAAAAGATTGGGTTGATAAACTTATCACAAAAGTTATTAGATTAATATAGCTATCCATGGAATAATATAATAATTTGAAGGATGATCATGCATCTCTAAAGGTGGAGATAAGCAAATATGAAGAAGAGATTGAAAGGTTGAACCTATACTTTCAAAAATTATAGGTTGTTGACCTAATTGAGACTAAACCCTTATGCCAAAAAGATATTAAAGAATCCTTTAAGCATGAATATTTGTATAGGGAAACTAAATTTAGAATTATAATAATTAGTGAGAGTATTGAGAAGTCCAAAAGCACATGTGTCAAGGCCATAGATACAATTTATGATATTGAAGATTTATTTGGTAAATTATCATATGATGTAATAGATTACCAAGATGAACCTCTTCCTATTCAAGAAGTCCAAGATAAATTCCAATGGGTATTTAAGAAGGAATCATCACATGATACAACTTTCAACTTGAATTCCATTCACTAGTTCATTAAGTATCATAATACATTGGATCAAATGGGAAAAGATACCCAAGTCTAGAGAGTTACTTGTATAAAACTATCTGAGGTAATAGTATAATGTGCAATCAGTAATCTTTACACACTTGGTCCTGATAAAGAGATCCATCAAGAGATATTTAGTAGCTTTAATGCTTATATTTATAAGATACAATAAAAAAAGGACAAAGAATACTAAAAAATCACTATTGTATACTAATTATTTGATTATTTGAAACACATTCTATAAATTGCAATTATTGTACGATATATTGTAAAGTTGTAAGTTTCAAATTGCAACTATCATTTTGACACATCTTATCTTTAAGTTGAGAAAGAGATACTTGTGATTTTCAATTATATTTTTGTTAGGTTTTAAGTTGAAAAAGTGCAACTTGTAATTTGCACTTTTCCTTATAATAAATTTGAATTGCTTTAGTTGTAAAAACTCATGTTGTAATTTTTAGTTTCCTTTTTGTCAAGTTGAATGAATTAAAAGTTGTAAAATTCTTCACTACAAATTACAAAGTAGTTTTTGTAAGTTATATCTTAAAATATCCAAAAAAAATTCAATTTTGACCAAGTCATGGTTCATTTTGGCACCCCACTTTTTAGAAAGACTCCTTCAACTGAACTCAAGAATAAATGGTTCAACTAGAAGACTCCAATGGATTTATCAACTCTTTCAACACCTGGTGAAGTATATAGTAGTTGCAGATTTCTTTTACTTCTACTCCACTAAAGACACCATTGTAAGCTAGAAAGGAGTACATTGAATGTAGATTCCCTATTTTTTTCTCTATAATTGAGCGTAAGCATTTTTTAACTTCCTCTCTCTCAAGGGGATGATTTTTTTATAAATATGGGGTTTTTATGCATCCCATTGACCTTTTTTCTATTAGATAAATTATTTTTCCTTTGAAGAATTTATCTACATATTATAACCTAGAGAATGTTAATAGACTAAATTTTTGACTTCCTTGTATTATGTTATCTTTGTGTATGTATATATATCTATTAAATTTGTAAATGATCTAAGTATTTTTTTAAATCATATAGATTCATTTGTGGTATTGATTCTTCCCTTATTGAGGAAAAATAAATAACTTTGATCCTTATATGATAAATGCCTAATATTACCTTTGATCTCATTTTTATATAAGATTGTGCTTCAATAAATTTTAGTATATTAAATATTAAATTATGTTCAAACAAATAAATAATTAATTTCCATTATAACCATTTGGTGAAATCACCATTTTTTAGTTTTAAAAATCATTCTAAATCTCTTTTCCTCACAAATCAAAACCCTAGTTAGGAGAAAGATAACTAAGAGGTAGGATTTTGACACGAACTGGTCATATACTAGTTGCACTAAACTTATTGAAATGAATTCATCCTTATCTAGAGGTTCTCCTAAATTTTCTAAGGTTCCATAGCTTGGAGGTGATATAATTATGTCATTAGATTTACCACATAATACAACTCATGCTACTCATAATAATACAAACACAAAATGGGTGAAAAATTTAATTGATAACAAATATATCAAGAACCATTGAAGAAGATTGAATAAAATATTGTAACAAACTCCATGCCCAAGCTTAAAAATTTAGGATACTATTGGACGTAGTATTAGGCTTTGGAAGAATTGAATCTACTAAAGGATTATCAAGATGTCTTTTTGACTAAGTATTTATAAGTCAAAGGTGTAGATCCATTATTGAGGGAGATACACATTAATTTTAAAGAGTGTGTGTTAGCCCATTAAAAAACATCCATATATATATTTAATTCTAACATGAAGATGAAACTAAAGGCTAATCTGGATCATAAGCAAGAAGCAAGAATTATCTACCTATTAAAAAAATCATATTGGATGAGTCTTATGGTAGTGTAGTCAAATAATAATGGTGATGTTTGGGTATATGGGGATTATCATGCATTGAATTATTCTTGCATTAATTATTCATTTCCCATACCATTCATAGGTGAGGTCCTTGAATTATTTATAGTCCATGAGGTATATTTTTCATAGTTGGATTGGATACCATCAAATTTTGATCATAAATAAATGCCATGATAAAAGAAAAAATTGAAATGGAATGGGGTTCATTCATATACAAGGTAATGCCCTTTGGTCTCCAAAATCCTCTAGCATTTTTCTCTAGGGTTTTGGTAAGTATAATCAAATATTTTATTAATGATTTTCTATAAGTCTATTTATATTATTAGGTTGCCTTATATTTATTCAAATATCATTTGTATAAGCTATGCCTAATTTTAGAATGGTTTTTAGCCATGTGCATTGCATTGGATATGAATAAATGCTTATTTTTCACACCTTTCAGTGTTTTATTGGGTGACATCATATGTAAGGATGAAATTCTGATTGATTAGGTGAATATTTTATTCATAGTGGGGATGCCACCTCTAACTAATTTAATAGAAGTGTGAACCTTTTTGGGTCATATAAGATATTACCAAAAATTCATCAAGGGATATGCATCCACCTCTACATCATTATAAAAGTTACTTTGAAAAGATACAAAGTTTGAATAGACATGAGAGTGTCAAACTACATGTATTTATCTCAAGAAAAGGTTAGAAACAACTCCTATCTCAATCTTTCCAAATTGGAAGAAATCATTCCATGTACATGTGGATGCTTAGGGTATCACAATAGGAGTTGTGTTAGCATACCCATAGGATGGTAAGTTAGATCATCTTATACACTTCACAATTAATAAATTATCAACTAAAAATAAAAATTATATGACTATAAAAATAGAATCCCTCATAATGGTGTTTATTTTTCAAAAAAATAAGAAATATATTTTGGCCACACTATTTTAGTTTTTTACATATCACTAGGCCTTACAATACCTACTGAACAAGCCTACATTGGGTAGAGGGATCTCTAAGTGGATGATTTTGTTTCAATAATTCTAATATATAATCAATGTAAAGTTGGGAAGAGAGAATGTGGGACTTGATCATTTGAGTAGGCTTTATAATGGAGAGGAACCAAAATAAATATAGGATGAATCCCCAAATTCACACTTTTTAAGAGCCACTTTGATCCATAAAAATATGGAAGACATTACAAAATTATTAGAACAAGGAAATTTTCATGTATATTATCTTGAAATGGATAATAATCAAATGATAACACAAGTCATTCATTATAGCCTCATCAATGGATTCTTGTATAAGATTAGAAAGGATGATGTGTTGTGTAGGGTATCCTTAGAACATGAGTGACCATAGATTCTTTAGTAAACACATCAAAGCATCATAGGAGTCCATTTTATGGGAGAAAAAACAATGAGAAAGATACTATAGAGATGTATTTGATGGTTGAGTTTATTTTAGTATGTGCACATGGTGGAAAAACACTATGATGTTTGCCAAAGGATGGGAAAAATAAATCACTGAGATGAGATGCCCTTGGTTCCAATTATAGTAAAGAAACCTTTTAAATAATGGGGAATTGATTTTTTAGGACTTATAACACATCCAATCAAACACAATCATGAGAGATACATGATTACTGTGATAGACTATTTCAAAAAGTTGGTGGAAGTAGTGGTGCAAAATATGTTGCTAAATTTTTGTATGAAAATATCATAACAAATTTTATATGTCCAATTAATTTGGTCAACTATAGATGTAATCACTTATTGAACAACACAATCAAGGCTCTCATTTAATAACTCAACATATCATACCATAAAATCATAACCTATCACCCATAAGCCAACACTCAAGTTTAGGCTACAAACAAAGTATTGGGTAAGATGTTAACAAAGATATGCAGTATTCAAAGGGATAATTGGGAGGATCACATTATTTATATTCTTTTGTCATACTAAATAAATTATAAGTGTGTAATACGCTTCACCCTTTTCTAGTTATTTTATGGTCTTAAAGCATTTATGCCAATGGAGTACGTTATTCCTATTTTGTGCATTGAAATAATTATGATGCTGGGCAATTAAGACTCATTATAAGATAGATTGATGGATTTGGTCAAGATGGAGGAAAATAGGAAAATATCATAGTGGATATAAGATATTAACAAGTTGATTCAAAATGTGTGGCATGATTTCAATGTGTAATCTAAGGAATTTTATCGAAATCCAATAGTATTACTCTATGACAATAGATTTAAAGAATCTCTAAGAAAGCTACACATTAGATGGAAGGGACCCTATATTATTCATGAGGTTTCACAATAGAATAAAATTAATTTAAAATGTATATAGGGAACCATTCTACCAGGGTGTGTAAATGGTTGTAGGCTTAAGCCTTACCATCATTAATCTCTATCATTCATCACTGATAAATAGAGAGGGTACTGAGTAGCACCATATAGTTAGGATTTTTATTTAGTGATATTTGGTTTTCTATTTTTTTATAGTATTTTATGTGTTTTCATAGTGTGATCTTTGTGTCATAGCACATCAAAATGAATCTTGGTCAACTAAAATTTTAGAATGTGATTGATTTACAAAATCATCTTGAAGGAAAGGCAACTAGCAGAAGGAAAATGGTGGTCATTAATTGAGTTTAATAATGAGGTGATGACAAGATAAGTATAGTGATCAAAATCATTAATGATAATACACTTAGGAGATTACATCTTTCTCAAAGTGGATCACATGATAGAATGATAAGATGGGTCATAAATAAATTAGATAGATGAAAGGATGACACATCACATCAAATGACTACCAAATTATGGATCAAATAATATATACATAGAAGGGTAACCATCACATCAAACAATAGTTGGTTGACATTAATTTTTGGGGTAAATGCATGCACAAATAACTTAGTGTATTTAAACTAGTTGACTAGATGGATTTGGGTGGAAAACACTTTAAAAAAAGGGTGTGGACAACATAAATAAATTACACACTTCTATAAATAATCAAACTTTGTGATCTACATGAAAAGTAGTTATTTTTGCATATATTTATTACCAACACCAAACCAATTAAAGGAAGTGTTCAAATTCCCACAACAACAACCATGGACTGGGCACAACTAATAATTCCACTCACTTATGCATAAGAAAAAATGGGAATTGGCATAGGAATTAGAAAAACTAGATATCAAGATCCATAACCCTTTGATTTTATTCATGTAGCTAAAGCTAATCTATTTTCCCCTGGCCCACAAGATATAGCACAATTAGGAGCAATGGTACTTTAAATTTAGTTACAAGGCTTGGATACTAAATGACTAATCAAACTACCTATTTTGGGGAAATTTTATGAGGTAATTCTTAATTTTCTAAGTATTATAATAAATGATCCATTAATCTGTCTCAATATGTCATAATTTGGATCAACCTTCAAACCATGGAAAGAGTAATAGGCCTTCTAGCTCATGGTAAATCCCTCCTACTTTAAAAAAACCATTGTTCCACATATCCATTCTAACACCAGAGAGAAATATATAAGTGATGGAAGGGGAATTCCCATTGATATTATGTAATATGTTTTGATGTACATTTTTTTTGAATGCATCACTAATTGGTTCTAACAAAAAATCAAATAGGCAAATCAAGTAACCAAAGGCATTATCAACATTATATATCTATGATATGATTGCATGATGAATTTAATTGGCCTAATTTTTTAGCCTCAAAACTCACAATAAACTACATTCACCAACATTAAGTGGATTAAAATAAGGAAATATTATGAGAAAATGGGGAGATTAAATTATGGTGGATTGATATCCAATCCATGATAATTTCACACCCCTCAGCGTTTCAAGATGTTATGCAGTATCTTGGATTACATGAATTGGTCACCAAGTTACACAATGATATTTAGATTAAAGTGAATAAGCTTCCAAAATCAACCATAACTCCACTATCATTATTCATCACTATGTTAGAGGCGTAGGTAGAAGTTCTTCAATATAAATACCTAGTTATGAGGCTGGTTCAACCTCTATGATCCATGCCTCTAAATGTGTAATATCCAATGGCATCACAACCATAATCCTAACCTAAAACTCAAGATCAACCACAAGCACCCCCATAACCAACAACAACTCCATCATATGTTGATAAGGGAAGAAGAAGGCACCAACATAATTAGCATCACCACCACCATTGAAGAAGAGGACATGGATGAAAAATTCATGGTTAGATAATGTACATTTCCAAAAGATAGCTTTTAAGTGCAACTTAGTAGAGTTAGGATTTGGGGGGAAAGAAGTTTTGAAGTCCATACTCATAGACATAAAAAATGATGTTTATGATTAAAAATAGGAGAAAGAGTTGTTTTAGAAAGAAGTGCACACCATCTAGGTGAAAAATTAGGTAATAAAATATCTATTGGTTGACATCACCCAACCTCCTAATATTATTGATATTGTATGTCAGGAAGTAACTCAATAATAGATCTAGGCCAAAATTTTCCAAGAAGATCTGGATGTAGGATCCTCTACTATGAAGGAATAAGATCTACCATAACAAAAAATTACACTACCACCCTTAATACATAATCCATGGACCCACCTTATTTCCAAGACATCCTCAATAATAAAATACAAAATGGTCTCTTTTAGATAACAAACAAAGTAAAGTAACACCCAACAAGCACAAGAAAAACATCAAGTCCCTCAGGGCTAAACTATGAAAAGGAAAAAGAAGGATCTTAATTCCCATCCAACTTTCAAAAAATGGTGATCACATGAAGAGATACTATTTTGTAATCCTCCTATTTAGAATATTCACAATCATTTACCATGCTTGACTCACTAAATCTCATGGAGGAGCTAGAAGAAAGCACTTTACCCCAACCTAATCTATAAAAACAAGTTGCACAAGAACAAGATGTATCAAAGGCACACGAAGAGGCTATGAGGAAGGAGAAGAGAAAAATAAAAATAAGAAAGAGGAAAAGTGCAAGGATTTTAAGGAAGATAAGCAACACAACTAGTAGACCATAGAGGTATAATGTAAGTAAAAATCTAAGGATGTATAGGCTCAAAATAAAATATCTAAAGAAGAAGAGGTGAATAAAAATAAGTAAAAACAAAACAAAAAACTTAAGAATCATAGGCTACAAAATAAAAATTAGATGAGGTAAAGGAACTTGTAAAGGATCATGAGGATCAAAAGGACAGAGAAGCTCTGTGCATCAAATAATAGCAAGCTAAGTGAGAGGATAAAGAGAAGGAAGCCAAAGCCAAATTAGATTAATAGGACAAGGATAAAGCTTAGGAATAATCTAAGGCCAAGGTTGAAGCACAATCCAAAGACAAGGATGACATTTAGACTAAGGCTAAGGTTGAAGTCAAAGACAAATTTAGAGCTAAGGCAAAGGAAAAATATAGAGAAAAAATAATGAGTGTAGTGTAGTAAAAACTTGAGATTAAATAACCAATAGTGCAACAAATATCCTCTACATTTTCAAGTCCAAAAGCTGTTATAGGAGGTGCACAAGAGGAGGCCTTGTAACTAAGACCTCAAATAACTAGCCAGTGCCTATGGGATGTTCCCACTTCATAAACTTGGTATAAAACATTTTCTAACCCATTGGCATAGTTCAAAATTACCCCTATAATAACTATGACATCATCTTTGGCTCTCACTATGACTGTTCCCAAAACATGTTTGGATGTTTCCAAGATTTCACTCACTAATAAAATTGATTGTGCAACTACCTTCCAAAAATCAATATCACAAAAGGCATTGGAATTAGAGAAGGAAGTATTCCAGCTGTGAGAAGATAATGCAAATCTAAACCTTGAGTTCACTAGCACATGCCAAATCATTGATACAATTTCCCTACATTAGTCACCCCAGTCCTTGGTGACCAAGTAATATATTAATGAAATTAGTTTTTAGCCCTACTAATACAACTAATAAAAGACTAGGTGGTTGCATAAAAGTTGCAAGAACTTTGAACTCAAGGGTAGAATATCAAATCAAAAATGAAGTAAATTTGTGAACTTCTAGAGGAATATAAATAAATTCTAGATATAATTATGCTTCAATCCAAATAGATCACACATGATATATTGAATTATAATAAACAACTTACTAATTCCATGTTTGAAGTAAAGACAAAGTTTGATAGGGAAGATTAATCCAAAGCTATGATAGATGATCATATCGCTACCTTCATCTCAATGAATAACGCACTCAATATTTTTTTTGATTCTTTGGATAATGTAATGAATAAACTATATAATTTTGAAGATGAAATTTTACATATCTTATTTATGGGCCTTCAAACATAGAAACATATGGATAGGTTGGAGGAGCTTTCCTAGGACATTCAAGGTAACATGTTAAATGTTAGGGCAATAATTACTATTATATATGATGATGGCATACATAATCTCATGGTGATTCAAGTCTTGATACACATTTTTCTCACCATGGTGTGGGAGGTGCTTACATACTAGATAATTTTCAAGCAAGATTTATCCCATCTGGATCACTCCATTGCATAACTTGTTATTGAGCCTCAATTAATCCCTCCATAACAATTTGAATAGGTTTTACACTAGATAAAGACTACTATAAATTCAAAACTAATAATCAACATAACCTCCACCAAAAAATTGTGTAGATCTAAGTGCATCATCTGTAGCTCAAATAGAACCTTCATCACAACAACCTTCTATGTATCTTGCTCACAACATGCCACTTCCTAATCATTAGGTACTACACACTTCTAATTTTTTTAAAAAATCATAAGTTTTTCACATTTTTTTAGGATGTTGTTAAGTATTAGAATTGGGATTAGGATGTTTAAAAACCCATAAAGTACATCCACCTAGTTAGGCTATTCTATTGAAAACCCACAAGGGTGGTAGACTAGTATGCTACTTAGTTTAAAACCTAAAAGGGTAGCTAAGTAGTGTGAAAATAGTGAAAACTAATAAACGATACCTAGAATGATAATTGTGACTCTTATTTCTAGTTCAATTCTTTATCCCAATCATTTAGTTTAGGATACCTTGCTATGACTTTGTCTCAAGATGAGACAACTATTTAAGTCTAGGGAAGTGTTTGGAGTAGAATAGGGCTACTAAAATCATAGAGTATAATTGATGGGCATCTATGTGACATGCACTATTTTGTCTTTCTCATACCTTTTTTATGTATTCAACCTTTGTAAGCATAGTAATAAACTGCATAATGTGAAGAGTCCTTCCTTTTGGGCATAGAAAAAGGTTGGAATATGAAGAGATAATGCTTTTTAAAACTATATATATATATATATATATATATATATCACTCAATTATATTTATGTATGGTTTTGATGTTGTGATAGAGATTAATACAATCATTCTTAAATTTTTTTCCTAAATATATTTTATATATGTTTTATGCACCATGACTACTATGTTTTCTTTAATCTATTTTTCATAAGAGTTTATACCAACTATTCATATTATTTTAATTTTGAAATCTTTGTGTAACTCTTTATTTTGTCTATTAATTAATATATTAAATCTAAGTTTCCATCTATTATTTACTTTTGTTGATTCACGCACAAGATATCCTTGCATTAACATGTTTTAAAGGTTTTCTAAGAACCTTTTATAACAAACTTGTTTGGATATGATGGTTTCATGTTGAAACATTAGAGAAATTTTTTCTTCCTTTATAAATCACATGGAGATTTGGAGTGATTATGCCCCAAATTTGTGTAACTATATAGGGCCTTGGGTTGGGAAGATAATGTGTCCCAATTCTCATGAATTTGAGGAGAGGTATGTAACGTACTAACTTGAATAACTACACAGGTAAAGAGATAACCATTCAACTATGTCTTCTCAAAGAAACTAAATCAACCAATGTATATGGCTTATAGATTAAAATGTATAATTTTACTCAAGTTCGCTCTATGTATGCAAATATGCATGATCAAAATGGAATGAATAATTTTCATTCCCCCATAATGAACATAAATTTTATTATATATTTTCATTAAATTTAGAATAAAATACATGATCGAATGAGAATGAACAATGTTCATCCCCTATCATGACTACATATACGATAATTTTGAAGTAGAATGACAACCATTTTCCGTTTAATTAAAAATTATGATGTTGTATATATTCATGAACTAGTATCATGCCTCATCAATCTAAAAGTGTGTATATGTGTGTACAAAATAATATGATGCCATTAAATCTATGATAATTGATATAGAACACTATACATCTATATGTTGAATTTTAGAACCTATATCTCAAATGTTTAAAGTGAGCAGAAACCTATTATTCTTATTCTTATAAATTGTTTGCATATACCCATGAATATACATCCAAATGTGTATGAATCTAATCTCAAATGTATATAAAGTGAGTAGGTATGCATGGCATACACCCCCGTAATATATACTAATATGCCAATGTATTTCATGTAACTAAATCATTTGATATCTAAACCATTCTAAATCTCTAAAATATATACTCTAGTATGTTTTTATACTCAATAAATCTTTGTCTCTATGACAATCCCACCGTAATATCACCATTTTGTATGAGGGATGTATCCTTTAATTTGTTCATCTAAAAATAATATTTAACTATATCATGTCATGTATAAATATAACATAATGTAATATCATGTGAACATCTAGAGAGTATGTAATCATGTTAATGTTTATGTCGATCAAGGAATTTATGTAACAAATGTAATGAATTGAATATAAGTGTCATGTATAGATATATGTATCAATGAAGTACATATTAGTAGGTTTAGTGAATAAGATTATTTAGTAAAGTGCATGATATAGATCATGACACCACTCAATGTCATCAAGATCAACAAGCACAAGTGTTAGTGTCACACATAAGGCCAAGGGTCATCTACAAGGGGCATGAAATTTTCACAAAAAATAAGGGAAAGGACCATACACAAGGGGACATAAATATGTCAAAAATAATGGAAATCAAATTAGTCGTATCAAACAAGTTCAATGGACACACTCAAGGGACATAAAAATGTCACAAATAAGGCAAAAGGGCCACACACAAAGTTAAGCACAAAGTAGCCTATCATGCAATATACAAACAACATCAATGGATCATAAAATAATGAAATATTCTATATAATCCATATGTATCAATGTCACATTATAGTATAATAACATATCCACTTATCACCGTGTAAGTTATGAGTAACTAACAAGTCATGTGTAAGTAATATAGAAAGCTCAACATGGTAAAAGAGGTCATATAAATATATAACTTATAATAGTGTAACCTTTGGAACAAACTACTCTCAATATCGGCATGGCCATTGGGTAGAATAAATTCCAACATTTATATGTCCATGTGTAACTTGTATGTTTTGCATAATAATCATATACCATGAAATGCATGTCTTTATGAATAAATATGTCATCTACCTAAAATGTAATAAATAACATATGTAAATAGTGTAATATAGTAATCATGTCATGATTAGATCATAATTTTTATAGTTTTTGAATATTTTAAATGTTTTAGTATTTTTTTAAGTATTTATTTTTGTCAATTTTGGAATATTTGAGGTTTTATACTCATAAGTCTATAAGTAGGTTAGCTTTATCAAGATTGAATTAAACATATATTGGGTTATCCTTGGGATTATGAAATTGAATTCATTCTTATACCTCTTTTGGTTTTGATTGTCCAAATTTTGTACTTTCCTTTGTCTTTTAAGATCATGTTTTTTTATGGTAAACATCACTGTCATGTTGAATGATGATCATTTTTCCTGCATGTGAAAAATGAGATACTAATTGGTTGGATTTAATATAACCTAATTTTATTTTATCCATAATTTTACTAATGTTAATGGTACCCTTTAAGTAAGAGGCATGACCCATATACATGTTTCAAGAAATTTTGGCCAAAACATATTGGTAAGATGATATCCAAGGGGTTATTTACATTGTGTGTTATGCTATAATTCCTTAATTTCATGTCCCAATTATCTCAAGATTATAACACTACATATGGTGTTTTGTCTATTAATTTACATATTAATTTTTATATAATATTTATTCCATGTATATTTTAATGGTCAATGGCTCCTGTCGAGGACATTTTTTGTTGTTGTAGTTAAAGATGGTGTATTTGTGAAGCTTGTTTTGAGTAGTTCTCATTGATGTTATATTACCTTTATAAGGTCTTCATTATTTTATTTATTAATATCATTTTTTAATTAATTGTAATGATCAATGTCATGTCATGTGATTTTTTTATAACCACAATATGATTTTCCTTATTCATATCAAATACATCACACAACTTGATGTTGAGTTGATGGTAATTTGATAAGATTATTACTAATTAATATCTAAAATATTCTCTTGTTGATCCTAAATATTTTTTATTTGTAATGGTGTTGGATACTTAGTATTTTCCATGTCCACATTAATTACTAAAATATATGGTTATTTATTAATCTAAGTCATGATTGAATTTAGAGTTCCTATTATTTAATGCTTATTTTGATTTAACAAGGAAATGTAATAAAACACTAAATAGTTGAATTATTGATTTAGACTACATTATATATAGAACCCAAATGTAAAATATAGAAACTAAAATGGGATATAATAGTAATAAATAATGAAATATGCAAACCTAGCTTGGGATTTATGATGACTACGCAAGTAGATCTCTGATGTAAAATTAGCTATAAATATTTGTGAATTGTGTCATAACTAAAATTAGAATTATGTGATGTACTGGGATAGGGTTGCACTAGGGTGGATAGAGGTGCACTACGACCTTGGTTTTTTATTATGGACATGTCTATGTTTATTGTGTGATTAATTTTTTCCTTTAGTACCTATAACTATCTAAGAGGGTCTATTATTTGTGTGTAGATTTTGATTTGATGCATAGAAGTACATGCAATAATAAACCCTAGTTCCTACACATAAACCAAATGGATATCAAATTCTAAATGGGAGAATTAAGAAAGGAGAATATTAGATCTATCCTTAGAAAACCATGTAATGTTAAAACCCTACCAGGTTCAACTTATAATTTCACATTTTTAAAAAAAAGGTAAATAAGATAAGTTATTTGTTACTTATCCACTTAGTGTACCAATATCATAAACATATAGTTTAAAAACCATTCAAATACTATTTTTATAAAATCAATTGAGTACAACAATTACATTTTTCATAGGAAATCCACTTATCTAAGCATATAACCATTTATTATAATATCCCATAAATGGGTCTCAATGGTGTATAAATTGTAATAATACACAACAATAAATTATTTTACAATCCACTTATCTAAGCATATAACCATTTATTATAATATCCCATAAATAGGTCTCAATGGTGCAAAGATTGTAAGAATACACAACAACACATTATTTTAGCATTAAAGGTACAACAAGGCAATAAAATAATATGAGAGTATGTCAAATCATGTACAATCATTATATATATCTAGAATTGAAGTACAAATTAATAAATAATGAATGTACATGTATCCCACCAACTACTATTGTGTAAGTCAATTAAATATAATAATATTACCATTAAAATAGTAAAATAGAGATTTAATGAAACATATCATGAAATTATTATGTTATTCATGAGTATGCATCAAGATCAGTTAAAACTTATCTATTAAGAGGGAGATCATCATCTACGAGCTTTACCTCCAACCACATACCAATGGTCTTTCACACACCTTCCCACTTAAATATGTCCTTACCTTAATGAAGGGCTTAAATAATGATGATACAAGTATCCAAAACCATCCAATAACACATGTGAAAGATCATAATCATTATTACATGTATCCAATCATATAATCCCTAGGTACACCTCTATTTTTTCTGACCTCAATTAAGCATGTAAACTAGAAAGTATTGTGGATAGAAAATGTATACAATTATAACATTATTTTAGTCAAAGCATTTTATAGTATTATTAATTTAAAAATTTGGGTCATAGTCCATGTCAGAAATACTCTTTTTTATAAAAGATCATTATCAATCCCCATCATGTTAATCAATGATGAGTGATTAAAGATAAGCTTCGTGCTTGTCACTCATCACCCTTTAACAATAAGGAGGGATTTTATTTGATAAAAATAAACCTAGCATAAGTCATAAAGAAGTTCCATAAACAACCCACATAAGGAAAGTACAATCATAATGTCATAATGGAGTCCTTAAGACAACAAATTCATAATTTCAACCTAAACTTTCTATCATGACTCAAACTTATTTTATATTGTATTTACACACCACAAGATATAGTTTTCAACTATCTCACAATAAAATATTGTATTTAGTACAACCATATGAATTTTTAACTAATCATAGTTGGATATAACACATATTGGTCATCCATACCTAAATTATGGTCAAGTTAAATCTAAAGGACATCAATAACCACACCTTAACTATAACCAATTGGTTTTCTTTTGGTCTAGTTTAGACTATTTACCCATGTGTTTTTATCCCAGTCAATAGACCTTCAATCCCTTTACAAATAGAATTATCAAATAATAATTCAAAGGTTCCTATTCATAACAAAACAATAATAATCATATAATAATTTAATACAAAGATTGTTTCACTAATAAAACATATTTTTTATACAAACTAGAGAAGTTAAAATGATGGTTTCGTAGCTTAAATGCATTTTCAACTTATAAACATGTGGGTGGAAGAGTACCCACACTCACATGTTTATGATAGGCTAATTATATTCCAATCCCAATTCTAAATTAACTAATTCTAAGATAATTACAAGTAAACCCAGTAAACATCATGGAAACAACTTTAATGTTTGAAATAATTATTTTTCTCAATGGAGTAACCTATAGACACGTAGGTTCAAAATTCTAAAAAAACCAAGCTTCAATCACAACAAATTCCCAAGCATTCATGTTAATTACCATTTGCAACAACCATTATCTACACAAATGATAGTAAATCTAGTGTTTTCTCATTTAAGAACATGTTACATCCTCCAAATGTAATCCTTTTCAATTTAAAACAAAAATGTACTACCAATTATCTATTTTGAATACAAGACATTAGGATACACCATGTGATACATCAACTAATGCAAACTAGGTTCATTTCATGGAGTAATAACTCATTAAAACGTGAATGCCATTTTCAAAAGAAATTTGTAGTTTTCTATTATTTATATTATAAAGTATAAACATGTGTGTGTATATATAAATATTATGACTATTTTATAATAAAACTACTCATGTGAAAATAATCATGGAAAATATTATTTATTATTAGGTATAGTAAAATTTTCATAATATGTATATTTTTTTTTGTTCAAATAGATTAAAACAATTTTGACAAGGAGAGACAAGAACCCATACACTCCATATTACAACTGTGTAGGGTACTAAACCATATTGGTTCCTCAATGTTATGTCAAAATAGCTTAAAGTGTTCCTCTACATTACACTATATGCATAATACATTTCCAAGTTGTTACATAAATAAGTAGTGGATCCTTATAATATGGCCTAAGATTATAGTTTTTAGGGATTCAAAAATCAAACACTCTATTACTAAAAACTGAAACTATAATAAAACTCAATCATCATAAATAAAAGCCTTTTATAATTTTGAATCCATTATATGGTGGATAGGTCACAAATTTGGATATAAATACATCTCACGACATGATAACAAGTATTTAATAAACTAAATATGAAAAAAAATATACTACATATAGAATATGGGTTTTCAAATTGATTTATCCAAGATAATATAACCCACTTTAAAATGGAAATGGTTCACACTAAATTCATAGATCTAGATACTTTCCTATAAATATTTTCTCACTAATTTTTCTTTTGATGTCACACATTTGAGCTTTATCTTTCCTCCCTTATTCTCCACTTAACTGTGTTATTTGTGTGTTTTTTCCCTTTGATTTTTCATTTTAAAACCCTTATAATTGACTCCTAGTTCTTTTCTATCATTTTCTCATGCCCAACTCTAGTGATGCCCATAAAAATGAGTTTGAATCAACAGCTTTAAGGACTACATCTATGGTTTCACTCAAAATTACTCTATTGAATACCCTCTCAAATGTTTCATTGACTTTCTCATGTCTAATGAAAACCTAAATCATATTTTATTTGTATTCACTGCATTACACTAAGTTCATCTTACCCAAGATTAATATGATCAAACTATGGTTTCTACCAAAAAGTGATTATAACAAACATATTATCACCTAAGTTTCCACCAAAACAATTGGTTAATAATGTAATCACATTATGACCTCTATCATGGTTCATACACACACACACACACACACACACACACACACACACACACACACACACACAATTTCATAATAATGGTGAAAGTAGAATAAAACAAGATCATGCCACTTAACAAAAAATATTTATAGGGCATTCATCATGCACATTGTTAAACATAGGGATAGATAAATTACCTAAAATCCATAGATATAAAATTAAACAACACATGCATAAGTAATGACATGTCATTTAGTTATGGACCTTGAAATAAAGTAACCCAATACCAATTAAACCAACATGAAACTGAAATGAAATATAAATAATAAAAAGTATGAAATTAAATAGGTGAATGCATGATGGTTCTTGAAATACTCTATGTACTCTCATTTGTCATGATTTTATACCCTCTCCCTTATGATTCTCTCGCTCAGTGCTATTCTATGAGCATAAAACTACCTTGCATCAACCTCAAACTATGATAATGTAGTCAGTCCATTTATATCAATATAGTTGTAAAAATAACTCATAATAAATTATATAATTATCACTATTATATCAATATCATAATGCATAAAATTAAATTACAAACCATACATTTTCTACTGAATATATGTGTTGGAAATAAAGATCTAGAACAAAAACATATGAGTCATAATAAATAATCACAATAATATACAATCAATTATTCCATACTAATCAATAGTCTAACTATTTGATTAAGATATATCTTATTTGTCAAGGATACAACAAGATGTAATATACTCCCATATTAAATAGGTCATCATGTTGATGATGTTATTATAAGTAAAACATACCAAAAAAGGTATAAGTATAACATAATCTATTAATCAAATAAATGAGGAAACATCTTATGAAATTTTTCATAATCCTCCCAAGAGGCTATCTTCATAATATTGGTCACAATGGACCCTAACTTAATCCACTTATATTGTATGCAAGATAAGATCATGTGTCTTAAGTATTTTGAGAGGTTCTATTATTACCACACTTGGATCTAGAAAATATAAAAATTTCCAATCAAGCACATGTGAAGGATCAACCACATATTTATTTAAATAAGACACATGAAAAACATTGTAAATTTGAGAAAGTGTTGGTGGCAAATCAATTTTTTTGATTAGCCAAAATTTATTGAGCTCTTTGTGGTTTAACATGCATAAAAACTTTATCTCTAACTAAGAAATACATTTTTGTCCTTTTTAAATAAATATAAATTTTTTTCTTATCATTGGCTTCAACTAAAAATTTTATAATTAGTTTTACATGTTATTCCATTTTGGTAAGTGTTTTATATCCAAAAATTATTATATTTTCTAACCTATCTGAATTGATAGGTGTTATACATTTTATACCATATAAGTCTTCAAATGGTTCCATTTTTAGAGCTGAACAAAAATAATTGTTGTATGTAAACTCCATTAATAGAGGATCCTCTTCCCACTTATATTTCTAGTTCATACAACACATCCTTAAAATGTCTTCTAAAACATGATTTACACTTTTTTTTTGTCCATCTATTGTAGGATGATAAGATAAAGTAAAGTTGATTTGGGTTCCCAAGGTTGCATTAAGAGTTTGCTAAAAACTTGGGTTCATGCAAGGGTCTCTATTAAAAATGATTTTCTATGGAATTCTATGCAAATTATAAATTTATTGCACAAACCTTTTTTCCAAAATTGGTGCATCATACTTCAAATAGCCTAGTATAAAATGTGCCACCTTTGTTAGTTTTTTAACTACCACCAATATCATATCATGCATACTTTTAGACATTGGTAGACCTTGGATGAAGTCTATACTAATGATTGGCCACTTCCATTCTAGAATGTTGTGAGGATAAACCAATTCTAAAAGATGAACATGTTCTATTTTTACCTATTGACACTTAAAACATATTAATAAAAAGTCATTTGAATCTTTCTTGATTCCTTTCCAAAAATATAATGGTTTCAACTTTAAAATTAGCTTAGTCACTCTAGGATGACTAGAATATGTATCATTATGTATTTCCTTAAGCATTGTGACTCTTAAATTATCTTTGTATGGTACAAACATTGTCTATTTAAACCTTAGGAGTCCATATTTCTCAAAGTGGAATCCTTCATAACTGTGGTCTTGAGAGTTTTCTACCAAAGTTTTCCTAACTTGATCATATAATTCATCTCCTAAAAATAATTTTATATTATAATCTCATAAGTTAGTTTTAATAGTAACCAAAGTTTCTATGTACCTTGTATAACAAAGAGCATTTACAACTCTGTTCTCTTTTCTTTTTATGTAGCAATATCAAAATCATAATTTGACAAAAAAATCAATCCAATTCCCTTGCCAAGAATTCTAATTAGGTTGCATGAAGATATACTTGAGCCCCAAGTTATTAGTCTTGAGTTCAAATAATTTTCCCAACAAATAATGCCTCCAACTCTTAAAACATACACTATTACAACCAACTCCAAATCATGTGGGGTGCAATTGGCTTTGTAAGGCTTTAGATTTATTGATTCATAAACTAGTACCAAGATTTATTACAATAAAACTCCTCCAATACCATCTCTAGATGCATCTGTTACTAAAAAAAATAGCCATTTGGATCTAGAAATTATAACACTAGTGTAGATATGAGCCTCTTTTTTAAGATACAAAAGGTCTCTTCACACTTATGAATACAAAATAACTATTGTTATTTCCATTTTAAAGAGGTGAAGAGGTTATCTATCTTAGAAAAATTGGGTAAAAAATTATTATAATACCCTACTAAACCATAAAACTATGCACCTCATGAATTTTTTAGGTGTCATCCATTTTATGATGGCTTTTATTTTTGATGGATCTATTTGCCATTTTTGGCCCACATATAAAATAGACTAGATACAGTGCAGTATCTATAGGTCCTAGTGTAGAAAAAGAATGATCAAATGGTTTGAGCAAAATTCTAAATGGAATGAGTGGTCCCAAGGTCTCATGTTGTTCATAAAGCTTTTAAAACACTTTAATCTTGCTTAAAGTGTAATTTGTCAATCTTTGAAAGACAAGTCTACATATCAAAGAGAGAGAGATCTGAGGAGCTTCTCATGGTGGTCAAAGTAGTTCAGGGTCATGGAACAAGTCTGTACAAGCTTTAGGTTTTCATAATTCATTCAAGCCTTCAAAGATCTAGAAATAGTTCAAGCACAAAGTTAGAAGAGCCTGTAAGTTAAAAATCTAAGTGAAAAACCTTTTATTTGGCTAAGTCCTTACTTGGCATATTGTTTTTGGGATATTATTTAGCTAAGTTAAATTCTTACAGGCCTTTTTATTTAGCTAAGTATTAATATTTTGGGCCAAGTGCTAATATTTCCTTTGAGCTAATGGTTTCAAGTTTTTTTGGCAAAGTGTTTGGAATTATTTTATAAATTTTATCCAAAACAAAAATCCCAAAGTGCAACTTCTTTCAAATATTTTATCAATAGTAAAAGGCCAAGTATAATTATGTTGGGAAAATTGTCTAGGATAATTTTTTTGAGGACCAAATTCTATCAGACATTTTGTCTGTAATAAATGTCTTAAATGAAAATTTCTCAAAGACCTAATTATTTTGAGGAAAGTGGATAAAACAAAAAAACCATAGATAAAAGTCCCAAAGACATATTTGCATCAACCAAATTATCTTGGGGAAACTGCTCCAGTAGAGTGACATTCATGCAAGTGTCAAAGTTTAATTTCAACAATCATCCATTGGGGTTAAAATATTTATAATCTCACATATGACATTAATGGTCATATGGATGTCAAATGATGGGCATGTAGATGCCAAATTAAGGTTATGACAAAAAACCATTATATTTTAAATATTTGAATGATGATTGTATGAACATCAAATACATTTGTGTAGACATTAAATTTAGGCATGCAAAGATCAAATTAAAGCCTCATTAAATGACCGTTTGGGCTCAAAATTTGTAAAGTATATCCAAAATGAATGTGTGAGTGCCAAGTGGCATGATCTCAGGAGAAAAATTATATTTAATGATGAGTAGGCAAAGACATAGTTAGTGGGTCCTAAAAAGATAAATGGCTCATATTTAATCACATAAAGGAAATCAAAAATACACATTAAGTCAAAGATTTAATGTTATTAAGGATGAATGCAATATAATCACATGGTGTAAGTGTGGAAGCAGACTGACTGATAGTAAGATCTTGAAAAGGGATGTGGGTATACCAAATGGCACTAACTCGGATTAAGTTGACAAGTCAAGCATATATCTAGGGCTCATGGGAATTCATATAAGGAAGATCAATGGTGAGAAAGGGTCAGAGAGGTTAAAAAGTTGATAAGGCTCAAATTGAGTGTGAGGCTGCCCAAGTGTCTTAATTTGGTCAACAAACCTAGAGATCTTCTAGCAAGGGTTGAAGAGGCATTTTTTGACCAAGGTAGATAGACACATGGTGAACTAAGTTTGAATACAATCTAATTTGAGTTAGGATGAACATCTTAAGGATAGAATGGCATCATTAAAATTTTATAAAGATATAATAGGTCTTTCAAACATAGTATAAAACAAAGGTCAATAACTTGTCAATGAAAAAGGACTGGGAATTGAGTAGAGTGTCATATATATTAAAGCTATAGGAAAACCAATAGTTTGGATTGGTTTTCATCTATAGTGGACCCAAGTTTAGTTTCCCATGCAAAGGCAGATATTTTTGATTATGAGTGAACAACTCATCCTTCAATATGCCATTATCTTGACAGCCTACCACTTAAATCATGCATGACATGGATTTATTGGATATAATTATGGGGATTTTGTCCTCATCATGAACACAATTGTAAGATGTCACGGTAAATGACATGGAAAATCAAAGAAAAGGATCTGGTGGTTAGAAAAATAGTTTAAGGCATTTAATTCTTTTACAAAGTATTTAAGGGTTTCTTTTCATAGCAAGGTCATGAATCATCACACAAAACTAATTATTATATTTTAGTACCTTTCTTTTAGAAAATGAGAAGAGCTTGAATAATACTAGAGATAATTCAAGATAACTGATTGATGATGGACTAGTCTTGATTGGACCAAATAGATGGTGGATCATCCTTTGATATATGGAAGCTCATTGATTATCTGCAGATAACATGCTCCCTCTTTTCTCTTCTCCCATTTCTCTATATTACCCATTATTTCCATTGGAAATGGGGATCTCTCATATTTTGGATTATCATAAGGACTCTTTGATCTTGAAGAGTAAGGAACTCTTTGAAATATTATAAAATATGCTCATCTTGATTAGGCTTGACACTATCAAGCATTTGTAAGAACCAAATCTTGGTGTAAATAAAGACTTTCTTTACCTCTCTCTTTCCTTGTATCTATGTTTATTGAGATGTGCACTATGGTATTATGTGAAGGAGCATCTTTCTCATCTATGGTCCTCCTTTTTGACCTCTTTTAGGGTGTTTTCAAGCTATTTATAGGTCTAGATTCATGTTCTTTTGATATCAATAAATACTAAGTATGAGTCTATAGAATTCCTCTTTACCTTGGTCCATTTTTGCTTGAATCCCTTCTATGAAACACTTATGCAATCAGTTGGATCTTAAGATTATGTGATCTAGAATTGTCTTTTATAGATCTAGTGTGGGTTTAAGCTTATGGGAGTTTCCCATTTTTATTTGGTGCATTACCTTTTAGCCTTATTAATATCTTTTATCCTCTTTCCAACCCTTTTCCCTTTGAAGCATTAGTTTTAGGTGAACATCAAAGAGGATGTCAGCCTGCTCTAAAGGTTTAGCCCCACCATAGGTGACCCATAGCCTAGGGTTGTTTTCATAGTTCTACTCAATTGGAATGGAGCCTAAATAATTCCCTCCCAAGGTGAAAATTTGAGTGGTAATAGTTTTTGGCATGCATGATAGGACCAAGTTCCAAGAGAGTGGAAAGATTTCTGGTGTGTCTTTCCTCTAATCAACTTTTATAAGAAAGCAAGTTATCATCAATGGTGACTCTGAATCAACATCAGTTGGTATAAGTAACCCAGGTACCTAATCACCATCATTTGGTATATATCAAAATCCACTTGCTCAAGTTGCATGTTTTTTCATTTCTTATCCTTTATATCAAGTTAGTAATGTTCATGGCTTCACCCCAAGTACCCCTCAAGATCTATGCATCAACCTTGTCAAAATTTGCCTCTCTCTAGTCAACAATAAATGAGACTCAAGAAGATGATGTTTGATTTTGAGAGAAAATTTTGAGAGATTGATTAGAAGTAAGATTTTTATAGGCAATAGCAAAATATTAAACAAGATTATTTTCAAGAGAAGGAGTTGAGGTTTTAGGAGGAATGCTTGGTTAGGCAAGACCAATCTAGAAAAGAAAATGACTATAAACTACTCTTAATGAGAGTAGCTAACCTTAGACCCCAATTTCACTCTCCTATTCATTCTCAAAATCATTCTCCTAGCCAACCTTGTCAAATTACACTCTTATCAGCTAGGGAACATGAAGTCATCAAATCTTGGATTCTCTCTTATTCCAATGACCTTAATTATGTCATACCTTCTCTTTTAAGACCACCCTCTCCCACACCCATTCAAGAAAAGGAGAAGATGGCCAAGTCTTATGTTTTCCCCTCATGTAAATTAATTAAAGAGGGCACACTAAAGAAAAGGAAGGTGCTAGCTGAGGTGGTCCATAAACTAGTACAATAAAAAGAGGTGTTAGCTTAGCTCAATTTACCTTACCAAAGTTTCAAGACTCTCCCTCCCTTCCATAAGAACCACATAAAATAGCCTTCAAGGTCCCTAGTTGGAAGGATACTCTCTAGAGCTACAAGCAAGGTGAAATTTTTCACCCTCCCACCATCTCCCTTATGGAGGAAGAACTTGTTTTACAAATAATAGAGGAGGATATTAAAGTCAAAGCTGAGCCTAAAAAGGAAAAAATAAGTTTCTATGATGAAGAAATCATGATAGGTAGTCCACTTCATTTAAAAGGAGAATATTTAGGTTCTGATCAAACTTCTTGGCATGTCTTTGACGAATTAGAGCCTAAAAGTAGTATTGTAGCCTTCATTATTAAAGAGGTGTGTATTCAAGATGAAACTGAGGTCAAAGGGGATTCTATTTTGTTCTAAGAAATTATATTTAGTGTGGTTGCATATGAGGATGAGCAAGGTATAGATATTGACATAGTCAATCAACCATCTGACCAAGTTTGAGAGGTCATGAATGAGCAAAAAGAAGAAATAGATAAAAAGGAGAATGAAGATGAAGCATGGAAACAATTTCACCATGACTTCATAGACCAAGTAGAGGTTTTAAACCAACCTATGACTCATCTAGAGCATGAATATGAACTTTCTAATTAGGTTGAAGAAGCTAACTAGTCTCAAGATGAATTATCCATTAAAAGTAGTACAAATGTCTTTAAGAATGAAGAAGAATTTTTAGATCTAGAGCCATAAGAACATGAAATTTTGGGCCTTGGGTGGATTGATGAGCTACTAAATGGCTCTTTTCAAAACAAGGAAATAAAATATGGTGTTTAATTTGGTATTGTCTTAGATAACTAAGGGGAGGATGCCTTTTGGGATGACTTAGATATTTTTTACCTAAGCCTAGAAAGTCAACTAAGCAATAGTTTAGAGGAGTCATCATATGTTGTGCTTAGTTTATAGAAAAAAATTGAGCCATCAAATAAGGAATTTATAGGATCCCCTATAGTCCACTTTGGAGCAAACCTTGAAGAAATGGACCAATATGTCTACATTGGATACATGTTTGTCCCATTTCTTCTACTTCAGACCATGCTAAAAGAGTCAACAATTAGGCATCTTAGTTTACCCATCATGAGCTCTCAAAATTAAGGTGTTTTCCATCCTATTCCATCATAAGCTAGTAATGATAAATCTTTTCCATTTGATCTAAGGGGAAGATATTTGTAAATTGTAGCACTGTACATATTATAATATTTTTCATGTTTTCCTCCATGTGTCTTTGTGCACATTATTTTAGTAGGTTAGTTGTTCCTTTTTTCCTACAAGTGCTTGTGTGCACTTGCCTTTGGTTGTGTTATTCTTATTGCCCTTTTTCTTCAAGAGAAAGTTCCAAAAAGGGCTAACCTTATATCATTTTATACTAGCTAAGAGAGAGAGGTGACTCCATGCCCAATGGATCAGATAAGGTAAATAATTTGGGTTCTCAATCATAGTAGGCATGCTTCTCTGTGAGTCATCATAAATGTTGGCCATTTTTGGTTGACATACAAAATAGCCTAGATACAGTGTAGTCTCTAGAGGTCCTGGTATATAAAAATAATTATTAAATGGTTTGAAGAGAATTCTAAATGGAATGAATGGTCCCAAGGTCTCATGTTTCTCACAAAACTTTTGAAACACTTTAATCTTGCTTAAAATTTAATTTGTCAATCTTTTAAGGATAATTCTACAAAGTAAAGAGAGGGATCTGAGGAGGTTATGATGGTGCTCAAAGTAGTTCAAGGTCATGGAACAAGTCTGCACAAGCTTCAAGTTTTCATAATGTATTCTATCCTTCAAAGATCTAGCAATAATTCAAACACAAATTTAGAAGAGCTTACAGGTTTAAAATCTAAGTGCAAAACCTTTCATTTGGCTAATTCATTACTTGGAATATTGTTTTGGGATCTTATTTGGTTAAGTTAAATTCTTGTGGGCCTTTTTATTTGGGTAAGTATTCATATTTTAGGCCAAGTGCTAATATTTCCTTTGGGTTAATGGTTTCAGGGTTTTTTTGGCTAAGTGATGAGAATTGTTTCAGACATTTTGTCTGAAATAAAAATCTTGAACTGCAAGTTCTTTCAAACATTTTGTATACAAAAAAAGTCCAAGTATAATTGTGTTAGGAAAATTATCTAGGATAATTTTCCTAAGGACTAAATTCTATCAGACATTTTATCTACAAAAAATGTCCCAAATGCCAAAAGTCTTGAAGACCTAATTCTTTGAGGGAAAGTGGTTGAAACAAAAAAACCCATAGACAAAAGTCCTAAAGACATAATTACATCAGCCAAATTATCTCAAGAAAATCTCTCTAGCAGAGTGATGTTCATACAAGTGTTAAATTTCAAGCTCAGTAGTCATCCATTAGGGTCTAAATATTGACAGTCTCGTAGACATCATTGATGGTCATGCATATGTTTAATGATGGGTGTATAAATTTCAAATTAAGGCCATGACAAATAACTATTAAATTTTAAATATCTAAGTGATGGTCATGTAGATATCAAATATGTTCATGTAGATGTTAAATATAGGCATGAAAACATCAAAGTAAAGCCTCATGAAATGATAGTTTAGGTTCAAAAATTACAAAGGATCTCTAGAATGAATATGTGAGTTCCAAGTGGCATGATCTCGAGAGAAAAATAAAATATAATGGTGAGTGGGCAAGGACAAAGTTAGTAGGTCCTAGTAGGATTAATGGCTCACATTTAATCACATAAAGGAAATCAATGGTATGTTTTAGGTCAAAGAGTCAATATTCTTGAGGATGAATTTGAGACCATCATGTGGTGTAATCATGGAAGTAGACAAACTGATAGTAGGAACCTGAGAAGAGACATAAGTGGTACTAGTTCAAATTAATTTGACAATTCAAGGGTAGATCTAGGGCTCGTGGGCATTCATACAAGGAAGATCAATGATGAGTGGGGGTTAGAGAGGTCAAAAATCCAATAAGGCTCCAATCAAGTGTGAGGATTCCAAGTGTCTTAATTTGGTAGGAAACCCAAGGAGCTTCTAGTAAGGGTTGAAGAGGTAATTTTTAACCAAGGTAGATAGATACATAGTGAACTAATTTTGAATATAATTTGGATTGAGTTAGGATGAAAATTTTGAGGATGGAATGGTACCATTAAAGCTTTTAATAAACATAATAGGTCTTTTAGACCTAGTATAGATCAAATGTTGATAACTTGTTGACAAAAAAGGACTAAAATTTGATTAGAGTGTTATCTATATTAAAACTATAGGAAAGCCAATAGTTTAGATTGGTTTTCATCTATAGTGCACCTAGATTTAGTTTCCCATGCAAATATATATATTTGTGATTATGAGTGAACAAATCATCCTTAGACATGGCTGTTATCTTGATAGACTACCACTCAAAGCAAGAATGGCATGGCTCTATCAAATTTAGTTATGGGGATTTTGTCCTCATCATGAACACAAGTGGAAGATGGTGTGGTATATGGCATTGAAAATCAAATCAAAGGGATCTAGTGGTTAGAAAATTAGTTCAAATCATTTAATTATTTTATAGATCATTTTAGGGTTTCCTTTCACAATAATGTCATGACTCATCATGCAAAACTAATTATTATCTTTTAGTGCCTCTCTTTCAGCTAATGAGAAGAACTTGAAGACTAATGGAGATAATTCATGCTAACTAATTAATGATGGATTAGTCCTAATTAGACCAAATAGATGGTGGAGCATGCCTTGATAGGTGGTAATTCATTGATTATCCTTGGATAGTGTACTCCCTCTTCTATCTTATCCCATTTATCTATATTACCCATTCTTTCCATTGGAAATGGGGCTCTCTCATATTTTGGATTCTCATGAGGACTCTTTGATCTTGAAGAGTGGGGAATTCTCTAAGATATTGTAAAATATATTTATCTTGATTAGGCTCAACCCTATCAAGAATTTTTAAGAACTACCTTCTTTTGAAAATAAAGACTTTATTTACCTCTCTCTTGCCTTGGATATGTGTTTATTGAGTTGTGCACAATGGTATTGTGTGAAGGAGTATCTTCCTCATCCATGGTCCTCTTTTTTGACCTCTTTTAGGGTGTTTTCAAGTTGTTTACAAGTCTAGATTCCTGTTCTTTTAATATTGATAAATTTTGAGTGTGAATCTATATAATTCCTATTTACCTTTGTCCATTCATGCCTATACCCCTTCTATGAAACACTTATGCAATTATTTGGATCTTGAGAATATGTGAGATAACATTGTCTTCTGTAGATCTATTATGGGTTCAAGATTATGGGAGTTTCCCATTTTTATTTGGTGCATCACCTTGTAACCTTCTTAGGATCCCTTATCCTCTTTATAACCCTTTTCCCTATGAAGCATTACTTTAGCATTAGTTTTAGGTGAGCATTAAAGAGGAGTCTAGCCTTGTCTAAAGCTTCAAACCCACCATAGGTAACCCACAGCCTAGGGTTGTTCCTATAATTCTGCTCAATTAGAAAGGAGCCTAAATAACTCCCTCCCATGTTTAAAATTTGAGTAGTAATAGGATCCATGGATATCCCTTTAGCTAAAATGATATGCCCCAAATATTGTACCTTATTTTTTAATAAAAGACACTTTGATAGTTTCTCATAAAGCTTATGATTTCACAAATGTTAAAAAACCAACCACAAGTGTTATAAATGATCTTCTTTGTCTTTGGAATATATCAAAATGTTATCTAAAAAGACAAACACAAACTAGTCTAAGTAAACTCTAAACACACTATTCATAATATTCAATAATGTTGTAGGTGAATTTTTTAGCCTAAAAGGTAGAATTATAAATTCATGGTGTCTATATCTCATCCTAAAAGTAGTTTTAGGAATATATTCCTCCTTAATATTTAATTGATGGTACCTTGATCTAAGGTCAAATTTTGAAAAGACCATTTCTCCTCACATTTGATTAAAAAAATCATAAATATAGCGTAAAGGACACTTATTATTACTAGTTTCCTTATTCAACATCATGTAATCTATGCATAGATGAAGATGCCTATCCTTCTTCTCAATAAACACCACATGGTCTCTTGATGATGATACACTAGGTCAAATAAGTCCTTTGGATAACATCTCTTAGAGTTGGGATTTTAACTTTACCATCTCCATTGTTGTCATTCTATAGGGTGCCTTAGATTAAAGCTCAATCCTAGGATGATATCAATCATGAAGTCAAATTTCATTTTGGGAGCTAATCCAGGTAGATATTTTAGAAACACGCACCTAGATTACTATAAAAAGGGATAGTCCTTTATGGTATGATTTATAAATTTTCCTACCTCATTTATCTTAACCATAAAATTTTGACATCTCTTCCATTGAGCCTTCTTTAATTGGATGGTTGATATTTTACTTAACTTGAGTTCCTTTTTCTCACCCTAATTTTGAGTTTGATTTCCCAAATCATCTAAACACTCTACATTCTTTGAAAATCAATATACCTTTTCCTTTTGATTCCAAATCTAATTTATGCCTAAGATCACATCATATGATCCTATCAGATCTATAAAAAAAATTGTTGTAGTGGTGAAATTGGGTAATTCCACATCTAATTGCACTATAAATTTATCTATTTTGACCCTAGATTGATTCCCATACTTCACAATCCATACATTTTCCATATGCCTAACTTTTATATAGATTTTATTTAGTAATTGAGGAGAAATGAAATATTCATCAGGTCAAATATCTATCCAAATATAAACCTAAATCTAAAATAAAGTACATAACACCTATATGGGTGAGATATGAAATGTATCCCATCAATTAATAATTACTAAATGGATCCATTGTTGGAAATTCCCCTACTGAGAAGATGAAGAAGAAGTATCCTTGAATTTCCTACCATTTTTTTCTTTGTGGGAAATCTTTTGCATAGTGATCACCCTTGCAAGTGAAATATTCTCCTGGTGGTCCATTTCTTTTAGGTGATTTTCCTCTATTTTTATCTCTTACACCATTTATTTATTTCCTTGTCTTGAAAGTATTTTTAAATCTAATATTTTTTTATTGCAATTATTTTTGAAATCCCCACCATGCTTCTAGTTCTTTTTAACAAATTTTTTAGACCTTTAAATTTTTTTTTATACTTATTCCTTACCTTCACAAGAGACTTGAGATTTTGATCCTATTTGAAATCTTTTTGAAGACTTGATCCATGGAACTAGGTCCATGTACATCTACCTCACATCTAATTTATGGCCTCAAACCCATGTCAAACTTTTAGATCTAAAAACATTCATCTTTATGATATTGGGGAACATATTTGAGAAGTTTTGTGAACTACTCCTAATTCTTAGTATTTGATAGCTCTTCTTGCGTCAAATTCTAAAAATATATCAACTTATAAACAAAATGAAGTGGTATTAACAACCTTTCTTTGAACATAGTGATAAATTAATACCAAGTGGTGATAGTGGAGTCAAGAACCATATTTATCTTCTTGTTAGCCCACCATGTTGTTGCTTCCCTAGCTAGTTGGTATTCACCCCATACCACTTTCATCACTTTAGAGTAATTTATAATTTAAATATATTTTTATATTTTTATTATCCACCCTTAGCTCCATCCCTTAACATTATATCATCAAAATTTGGTGTATTCACCTTATTCATACCACTTGCAAGTTCTACATCAGCTTGAGCCCTTTCTATCTGATGTTATTCAACATTATATTTCTCATGACCATCTTACTACTCATCTTAGTGTTCCTCATATTCATCTTCCTCATCATGCCCATGTAATTCCTATTTTAGGTTTTTTATTTTATATCATGTCATTGAATACTTTGATGATATGATCAAGCCTACAACTTCTACTGCTAGTAGGTTTGGGTTAGGTTGTTGATTATAATTAGAAGTATTTCCTTCAATGTTTAATCTTGTATGTCCATTTTTTCCTATTTTAATTAATGATAAGGTAGGTTAATGTTAGTGGACTCAATAGGTTTGAGTGTTTAAACCTATGCTCTAATACCACATGTCAGAACCCTACTAGGCTCAACTT